>CM075740.1:2392413-2992413 GCA_037974335.1 Prionace glauca
CTCCTTGTCTCATTTTATCAGTGTCTCAGAGACTCAGTGTCTCTGTGTCTCTCTGTCTGAGTGTCTTGTGTCTCAGTGTTTCAGAGTCTCTGTGTCTCCTTGTCTCATTGTATCAGTGTCTCAGAGACCCAGTGTCTCTGTGTCTCTCTGGCCCAGTGTCTCTGTGCCTCAGTGTCTCAGAGTCTCTGTGTCTCAGTGTCTCAGAATTTCAGTGTCTCTATGTCTCTGTGTCTCAGTGTCACAGTGTCTCTGTACCTCAGTGTCTCTGTGCCTCAGTGTCTCACTGTCTCTGTGTCTCTGTGTCACTGTGTCACAGTGTCTCAGTGTCTCAGCCTCTCAGCGTCTCAGTGTCTCTGTTTCTCAGTGTCTCTGTGCCTCAGTGTCTCTCTGTCTCTCTGTCTCAGTGTCTCAGTTTCTCTGTGCCTCAGTGTCTCAATGTCTCTGTGTCTCTGTGTCACAGTGTCTCAGTGTCTCAGTTTCTCTGTGCCTCAGTGTCTCAATGTCTCTGTGTCTCTGTGTCACAGTGTCTCAGTGTCTCAGCGTCTCAGAGTCTCAGTGTCTCTGTGCCCCAGTGCCTCTGTGTCTCAGTGTCTCTGTATCTCAGTGTCTCTGTTTCTCAGTGTCTAGTCTCAGTGTCTCAGTGTCTATGTATCTTGGTGCCTCAGTGTCTCAGTGTCTCTGTGTCTCAGATTATTAGTGTCTCAGCGTTTCTCTATCTCTGTGCCTCTGTGCCTCAGAGTCTCAGTGTCTCTGTGTCTCAGTTTCTCAGAGTCTCAGTGTCTCAGTGTCTCTGTGTCTCAGTGTCTCAGTATCTCTGTGTCTCAGAGTCTCAGTGTCTCAGAGTCTCAGAGTCTCAGTGTCTCAGAGTCTCTGTGTCTCTGTGTCTGAGTGTCTCTGTGACTCAGTGTCACAGTGTCTCTGAGTCTCTGTGTCTCAGTGTTTCTGTGCCTCAGAGTCTCAGTGGCTCAGAGTCTCAGAGTCTCTGTGTCTCAGTATGTCAGTGTCTCAGTGGCTCAGTGTCTCTGTGTCTCAGAGCCTCTGTGTCTCAGAGTCTCAGAGTCTCAGTGTCTCAGAGTCACTGTGTCTCAGTATATCAGTGTCTCTGTGTCTCTGTGTCTCAGTATATCAGTGTCTCAGTGGCTCAGTGTCTCTGTTTCTGTGTGTCTCAGTGTCTCTTTGCCTAACTGTCTCATTGCCTGAGTTTCACAGTGTCTCAGATTATCAGTGTCTCAGTGTCTCAGAGTCTCAGTGTCTCTGTGCCTCACTGTCTCATTACCTCAGTGTCTCAGAGTCTCAGTGTCTCTGTGTCTCAGTATTTCTATGTCTCAGTGTCTCACTGTCTCTGAGTCTCAGAATCTCAGTGTCTCAGTGTCTAAGTTTATCTGTGCCTCAGTGTCTCAGTTTCTCAGGGTATCTGCGTCTCAAGTATCTTTGTCTCTTTGTTTAAGTGTCTGTGCATTTCGGTGTCTCTGCGTCTCAGTGTCTCAGTGTCTCTGTGTCTCAGTGTCTCAGAGTCTCAGTGTCTCAGTGTCTAAGTTTCTCAGTGCCTCAGTGTCTCAGAGTCTCAGTGTCTCAGAGTCTCTGTGTCTCAGTATGTCAGTGTCTCAGTGGCTCAGCGTTTCTGTTTCTGTGTGTCTCAGTGTCTCATTGCCTAACTGTCTCATTGCCTGAGTTTCACAGTGTCTCAGATTATCAGTGTCTCTGTGTCTCAGTGCCTCAGAGTCTCAGTGTCTCAGTGTCTCAGAGTATCAGAGTCTCTGTATCTCAGTGTCTCAGTGTCTCTGTGCCTCCGTGTTTCAGTGTCTCAGTGTATCTGTGTTTCAGTGTCTCTGTGTCTTAGGATCTCAAAGTCTCAGTGTCTCTGTGTCCCTGTGTCTCGGTGTCTCTGTGTCTCAGTGTATCAGAGACTCAGTGTCTCTTTGTCTCTTTGTCTGAGTTTCTCTGTGCCTCAGAGTCTCAGTATCCCAGTGTTTCTGTGTCTCAGTGTCTCTGTGTCTCTGTGTCCCAGAGTCTCTGTGTCTCAGTGTTTCAATGTATCATTGTCTCAGTGTCTCAGTGCCTCAGTGTCTCACAGTCTCAGTGTCTCAGTATGTCTGTGTCTCAGTGTCTCTGTGTCTCAGTGTGTCTGTGTCTCAGCATCTCAGTGTCTCAGAGTCTCTGTGTCTGGGTCTCAGTGTCTCAGTGCCTCAGTGTCTCAGTGTCTCTGTGCCTCAGTGTCACAGTGTCTCAGTATCTCTGTGCCTCAGAGTCTCAGTATCTCAGTGTTTCTGTGTCTCAGTGTCTCTGTGTCTCAGTGTTTCTTTGCCTCAGTGTCTCAATGACTCAGGGTCTCAGAGTCTCTGTGCCTCAGTGTCTTAGTATCTCAAAGGCTCAGTGTCTCAGTTTATCTGTGCCTCAGTGTCTCAGTTTCTCAGGGTATCAGTGTCTCAGTGTCTGTGTCTCAGTGTGTCTGTGTCTCAGTGCCTCAATGTTTCAGTGCCTCAGTGTCTCAGTGTCTCTGTGACTCAGTGTCTCAGAGTCTCAGTGTATCAGTGTCTGATTGTTTCAGTGCCTCAGTGTCTCAGTATCTCAGTATCTCAGTGTCTCAGTGTCTCTGCGTCTCTGTGTCTCAGAGTCTCAGTGGCTCTGTGTCTCAGTGTCTCAGTGTCTCTGTTACTCAGTGCCTCAGTGTCTCAATGGCTCAGTGTCTCTCTGTCTTTGTGTGTCAGTGTCTCTGAGTCTCAGTGTCTCAAAGTGTTTGTGTCTCAGTTTCGCGCTGTCTCTGTGCCTCAGTGTTTCACTGCCTCAATGTCTCTGTGTCTCTGTGTCTCAGTGTCTCTGTTTCTCAGTGTCTCTGTGCCTCAGAGTCTCAGAGTCTCAGCGTCTCCGAGTCTCACTGTCTCAGTGCCTCTATGTCTCAGTGTATCAGCATCTCATAGACTCAGTGTCTCTGTCGCTGTGTCTGAGTGTCTCTGTGCCTCAGTGTCACAGTGTCTCAGTGTCCCAGTGTCTCTGTGCCTCAGTGTCTCAAAGTCTTTGTATTCAGTTTCTCAGAGTCTCAGTGTCTCTGTGCCTCAGTCTCTCAGTGTCTCAGTGTCTCTGTGTCTCTGTGTCTCAGTGTCTCAGAGTCTCAGGGTATCTGCGTCTCAAAGTATCTTTGTCTCTGTGTCTCACTGTCTCAGTGTCTCAGTGTCTCTGTGCCTCAGTGTCTCAGTGTCTCGAGTCTCATTGTCTCAGTGTCTCAGTGTCTCTGTGCCTCAGTGTCTCTGTGTCTCAATGTCTCAGTGTCTCAGTGTCTCAGTGTCTCTGTGTCTCTGAGTCACAATGTCTCAGTGTCTCTCTATCTCTGTGCCTCAGTGTCTCAGTTCTCAGTGTCTCAGTGTCTCTGTGCCTCAGCGTCTCTAAGTCTCAGCGTCTCAGTGTCTCAGAGTCTTATTGTCTCAGTGTCTCTGTGTCTCAGTGTATCAGTGCCTGAGGGACACAGGGTCTCTTTGTCTCTGTGTCTGAGTTTCTCTCTGCCTCAGTATCTTTGTGTCTCTGTGTCTCAGTGTTTCAGTGTCTCTGTGTCTCGGTGTAGCAGTGTCTCAGAGACTCAGTGTCTCCTTGTCTCTGTGTCTGAGTGTCTCTGTGCCTCAGTGTCACAGTGTCTCAGTGTCCCAGTGTCTCTGTGCCTCAGTGTCTCAAAGTCTTTGTATTCAGTTTCTCAGAGTCTCAGTGCCTCTGTGCCTCAGTCTCTCAGTGTCTCTGTGTCTCAGTGTCTCAGAGTCTCAGGGTATCTGCGTCTCAGAGTATCTTTGACTCGGTGTCTCACTGTCTCTGTGTCTCTGCGCCTCAGTGTCTCAGAGTCACATTGTCTCTTTGTCTCTGTCTCAGTGTCTCCGTGTCTCAGTGTAGCAGTGTCTCAGAGACTCAGTGTCTCTGTGTCTCTGTGTCCAAGTGTCTCCGTGTACCAGTGTCTCAGAGGCTCATTGTCTAGGTTTCTCTGTGTCTGAGTGTCTCTGTGCCTAATTGTCACAGTGTCTCAGTGTCACAGATTATCAGTGTCTCAGTGTCTCAGTCTCTCAGAGTCTCACTGACTCTGTATCTGTGTGTCTCAGTGAATCTGTGCCTCAGTGGCTCATTGCCTCAGTGCCTCAGTGTCTCAGTGTCTCTGTGTCTCAGTGTATCAGTGTCTCAGAGACTCAGTGTCTCAGAGACTCAGTGTCTCAGTGTCTCTGTGTCTCAGTGTATCAGTGTCTCAGAGACTCAGTGTCTCAGAGACTCAGTGTCTCATTGGCTCTGTGTCTCAGTATCAGTGTCTGAGAGACACAATGTCTCTTTGTCTCTTTATCTGAGTTTCTCTGTGCCTCAGTGTCACAGTGTCTCTGTGTCTCAATGTGTCAGTGTCCCTGTGTCTCAGTGTCGCAGCGTCTCTGTGCCTCAGAGTCTCAGTATCTCAGTGTCTCTGTGTCTCCGTGTATCACTGTCTCAGAGTCTCAGTATCTCAGTGTCTCTGTGTCTCCGTGTATCACTGTCTCAGAGACTCAGTGTGTCTCTGTGTCTGAGTGTCTCAGTGTATCTCTATCTCTTTGCCTCAGTGTCTCAGATTCTCAGTGTCTCAGTGTCCCGGTGCCTCAGTGTCCCTGTGTCTCTGAGTCTGTGTCTCAGAGTCTCAGTGTCTCAGTGTCTCAGAGACTCATTGTCTCAGTATCTCAGTGTCTCTGTGTCTCAGTGTCTTAGTATCTCAAAGGCTCAGTGTCTCAGTTTCTCTGTGCCTCAGTGTCTCAGTTTCTCAGGGTATCAGTGTCTCCGTGTCTCAGTATCTCAGTGTGTCAGGGTCTCAGTGTATCTGTGTCTCAGTGTCTCCGTGTCTCAGGGTCTCAAAGTCTTTGTGTCTCAGTATCTCAGTGTCTCAGTGTCTCTGTGTCTCTGACTCTCAGTGTCTCTGTGTCCCAGTATCTCTGTGTCTCACTGTCTCAGAGTCTCAGTGTGTCTGTGTCTCATGTTTCAATGTATCAGTGTCTCAGTGTCTCTGTCCCTCAGTGTCTCTGTGCCTCAGTGTTTCAGTGTATCAGTGTCTCAGAGTCTCAGTGTCTCTGTGTCTCTGTGTCTCTGTGCCTCAGTGTCTCAGTGTCTCAGAGTCTCAGAGTCTCTGTGTCTCTGTGTCTCGGTGCCTCAGTGCCTCAGTGTCTCAATGTCTCTGTGTCTCAGAGTCTCAGAGTCTCAGTGTCTCAGAGTCTCAGTGTCTCTGTGTCTCTGTGTCTCGGTGCCTCAGTATCTCAGTGTCTCAGTGTCTCTGTGTCTCTGACTCTCAGTGTCTCTGTGTCCCAGTATCTCTGTGTCTCAGTGTCGCAGAGTCTCAGTGTGTCTGTGTCTCAGTGTTTCAATGTATCAGTGTCTCAGTGTCTCTGTCCCTCAGTGTCTCTGTGCCTCAGTGTTTCAGTGTATCAGTGTCTCAGAGTCTCAGTGTCTCTGTGCCTCAGTGTCTCAGTGTATCAGTGTCTCAGAGTCTCAGTGTCTCTGTGCCTCAGTGTCTCAGAGTCTCAGTGTCTCTGTGTCTCTGTGTCTCGGTGCCTCAGTGCCTCAGTGTCTCAATGTCTCTGTGTCTCAGAGTCTCAGAGTCTCAGTGTCTCTGTGTCTCAGTTTCTCTGTGTCTCAGTGTCACAGTGTCTCAGATTCTCAATGTCTCAGTATCTTGGTGACTCAGTGTCTCAGAGTCTCAGTGTCTCTGTGCCTCAGTCTATCAGACTCTCAGTGTCTCTGTGTCTCTGTGTCTCAGTGTTTCTGTATCTCAGTGTCTCAGTGTCTCAGTGTCTCAGTGTCTCTGTTTCTGTGTGTCTCAGTGTCTCATTGCCTAACTGTCTCATTGCCTCAGTTTCACAGTGTCTCAGATTATCAGTGTCTCAGTGTCTCAGAGTCTCAAAGTCTCAGTTTATCTGTGCCTCAGTGTCTCAGTTTCTCAGGGTATCAGTGTCTCTCTGTCTCAGTGTTTCTGTGTCTCAGTGTCTCAGTGTCTCATTGTCTCTGTGTCTCAGTGTCTCAGTGTCTCAGAGTATCAGAGTCTCTGTATCTCAGTGTCTCAGTATCTCTGTGCCTCAGTGTCTCTGTGTCTCAGTGTCTCTGTTTCGGTGTGTCTCAGTGTCTCATTGCCTAACTGTCTCATTGCCTCAGTTTCACAGTGTCTCAGATTATCAGTGTCTCAGTGTCTCAGTGTCTCCGAGTCTCAGTGTCTCTGTGTCTCAATGTCTCAGTGTCTCTCTATCACTGTGCCTCAGTGTCTCAGAATCTCAGTGTCTCAGTACCTCAGTGTGTCAGTGCCTCAGTGTCTCACAGTCTCAGTGTCTCAGTATGTCTGTGTCTCAGTGTCTCTGTGCCTCAGTCTCTCTGTGTCTCTGTGCCTCATTGTTTCAGTGCCTCAGTGTCTCAGTATGTCTGTGTCTCAGTGTCTCTGTGTCTCAGTGTGTCTGTGCCTCAGTGTCTCTGTGCCTCAGTGTCTCAGAGTCTCAGTGTCTCAGTATGTCTGTGTCTCAGTGTCTCTGTGCCTCAGTCTCTCTGTGTCTCTGTGCCTCATTGTTTCAGTGCCTCAGTGTCTCAGTATGTCTGTGTCTCAGTGTCTCAGTGTATCTGTGTTTCAGTGTCTCTGTGTCTTAGGGTCTCAAAGTCTCAGTGTCTCTGTGTCTCAGTGTATCAGTGTCTCAGAGACTCAGTGTCTCTTTGTCTCTTTGTCTGAGTTTCTCTGTGCCTCAGAGTCTCAGTATCCCAGTGTTTCTGTGTCTCAGTGTCTCTGTGTCTCTGTGTCCCAGAGTCTCTGTGTCTCAGTGTTTCAATGTATCATTGTCTCAGTGTCTCAGTGCCTCAGTGTCTCACAGTCTCAGTGTCTCAGTATGTCTGTGTCTCAGTGTCTCTGTGCCTCAGTCTCTCTGTGTCTCTGTGCCTCATTGTTTCAGTGCCTCAGTGTCTCAGTATGTCTGTGTCTCAGTGTCTCTGTGTCTCAGTGTGTCTGTGTCTCAGCATCTCAGTGTCTCAGAGTCTCTGTGTCTGGGTCTCAGTGTCTCAGTGCCTCAGTGTCTCAGTGTCTCTGTGCCTCAGTGTCACAGTGTCTCAGTATCTCTGTGCCTCAGAGTCTCAGTATCTCAGTGTTTCTGTGTCTCAGTATCTCTGTGTCTCAGTGTTTCTTTGCCTCAGTGTCTCAATGACTCAGGGTCTCAGAGTCTCTGTGCCTCAGTGTCTTAGTATCTCAAAGGCTCAGTGTCTCAGTTTATCTGTGCCTCAGTGTCTCAGTTTCTCAGGGTATCAGTGTCTCAGTGTCTCAGTGTCAGTGTCTCAGTGTGTCTGTGTCTCAGTGCCTCAATGTTTCAGTGCCTCAGTGTCTCAGTGTCTCTGTGACTCAGTGTCTCAGAGTCTCAGTGTATCAGTGTCTGATTGTCTCAGTGTCTCAGTGTATCAGTATCTCAGTATCTCAGTGTCTCAGTGTCTCTGCGTCTCTGTGTCTCAGAGTCTCAGTGGCTCTGTGTCTCAGTGTCTCAGTGTCTCTGTTACTCAGTGCCTCAGTGTCTCAATGGCTCAGTGTCTCTCTGTCTTTGTGTGTCAGTGTCTCTGAGTCTCAGTGTCTCAAAGTGTTTGTGTCTCAGTTTCGCGCTGTCTCTGTGCCTCAGTGTTTCACTGCCTCAATGTCTCTGTGTCTCTGTGTCTCAGTGTCTCTGTTTCTCAGTGTCTCTGTGCCTCAGAGTCTCAGAGTCTCAGCGTCTCCGAGTCTCACTGTCTCAGTGCCTCTATGTCTCAGTGTATCAGCATCTCAGAGACTCAGTGTCTCTGTCGCTGTGTCTGAGTGTCTCTGTGCCTCAGTGTCACAGTGTCTCAGTGTCCCAGTGTCTCTGTGCCTCAGTGTCTCAAAGTCTTTGTATTCAGTTTCTCAGAGTCTCAGTGTCTCTGTGCCTCAGTCTCTCAGTGCCTCAGTGTTTCTGTGTCTCTGTGTCTCAGTGTCTCAGAGTCTCAGGGTATCTGCGTCTCAAAGTATCTTTGTCTCTGTGTCTCACTGTCTCAGTGTCTCAGTGTCTCAGTGTCTCTGTGCCTCAGTGTCTCTGTGTCTCAATGTCTCAGTGTCTCAGTGTCTCTGTGTCTCTGAGTCACAATGTCTCAGTGTCTCTCTATCTCTGTGCCTCAGTGTCTCAGTTCTCAGTGTCTCAGTGTCTCTGTGCCTCAGCGTCTCTAAGTCTCAGCGTCTCAGTGTCTCAGAGTCTTATTGTCTCAGTGTCTCTGTGTCTCAGTGTATCAGTGCCTGAGGGACACAGGGTCTCTTTGTCTCTGTGTCTGAGTTTCTCTCTGCCTCAGTATCTTTGTGTCTCTGTGTCTCAGTGTTTCAGTGTCTCTGTGTCTCGGTGTAGCAGTGTCTCAGAGACTCAGTGTCTCCTTGTCTCTGTGTCTGAGTGTCTCTGTGCCTCAGTGTCACAGTGCCTCTGTGTCTCTGTGTCCCTGTGTCTCTGTGTATCAGTGTCTCAGAGGCTCAGTGTCTCTGTTTCTCTGTGTCTGAGTGCCTCTGTGCCTCAGTGTCCCAGTGTCTCTGTGCCTCAGTGTCTCAAAGTCTTTGTATTCAGTTTCTCAGAGTCTCAGTGCCTCTGTGCCTCAGTCTCTCAGTGTCTCTGTGTCTCAGTGTCTCAGAGTCTCAGGGTATCTGCGTCTCAGAGTATCTTTGACTCGGTGTCTCACTGTCTCTGTGTCTCTGCGCCTCAGTGTCTCAGAGTCACATTGTCTCTTTGTCTCTGTCTCAGTGTCTCTGTGTCTCAGTGTAGCAGTGTCTCAGAGACTCAGTGTCTCTGTGTCTCTGTGTCCAAGTGTCTCCGTGTACCAGTGTCTCAGAGGCTCATTGTCTAGGTTTCTCTGTGTCTGAGTGTCTCTGTGCCTAATTGTCACAGTGTCTCAGTGTCACAGATTATCAGTGTCTCAGTGTCTCAGTCTCTCAGAGTCTCACTGACTCTGTATCTGTGTGTCTCAGTGAATCTGTGCCTCAGTGTCTCTGAGTCTCAGTGTATCAGTGTCTCAGAGACTCAGTGTCTCATTGGCTCTGTGTCTCAGTGTATCAGTGTCTCAGAGACTCAGTGTCTCATTGTCTCTTTATCTGAGTTTCTCTGTGCCTCAGTGTCACAGTGTCTCTGTGTCTCAATGTGTCAGTGTCCCTGTGTCTCAGTGTTGCAGCGTCTCTGTGCCTCAGAGTCTCAGTATCTCAGTGTCTCTGTGTCTCCGTGTATCACTGTCTCAGAGTCTCAGTATCTCAGTGTCTCTGTGTCTGAGTGTCTCAGTGTATCTCTATCTCTTTGCCTCAGTGTCTCAGATTCTCAGTGTCTCAGTGTCCCGGTGCCTCAGTGTCCCTGTGTCTCTGAGTCTGTGTCTCAGAGTCTCAGTGTCTCAGAGTCTCAGTGTCTCAGAATCTCAGTGTTTCAGTGTATCAGTGTCTCAGAGACTCATTGTCTCAGTATCTCAGTGTCTCTGTGTCTCAGTGTCTTAGTATCTCAAAGGCTCAGTGTCTCAGTTTCTCTGTGCCTCAGTGTCTCAGTTTCTCAGGGTATCAGTGTCTCCGTGTCTCAGTATCTCAGTGTGTCAGGGTCTCAGTGTATCTGTGTCTCAGTGTCTCCGTCTCTCAGGGTCTCAAAGTCTTTGTGTCTCAGTATCTCAGTGTCTCAGTGTCTCTGTGTCTCTGACTCTCAGTGTCTCTGTGTCCCAGTATCTCTGTGTCTCAGTGTCTCAGAGTCTCAGTGTGTCTGTGTCTCAGTGTTTCAATGTATCAGTGTCTCAGTGTCTCTGTCCCTCAGTGTCTCTGTGCCTCAGTGTTTCAGTGTATCAGTGTCTCAGAGTCTCAGTGTGTCTGTGTCTCTGTGTCTCGGTGCCTCAGTGCCTCAGTGTCTCAATGTCTCTGTGTCTCAGAGTCTCAGTGTCTCTGTGTCTCAGAGTCTCAGAGTCTCAGTGTATCTGTGTTTCAGTTTCTCTGTGCCTCAGTGTCTCAGTTTCTCAGGGTATCAGTGTCTCTGTGTCTCAGTGTCACAGTGTCTCAGATTGTCAATGTCTCAGTATCTTGGTGACACAGTGTCTCAGAGTCTCAGTGTCTCTGTCTCTCAGTGTCTCAGTGTCTCTGTGCCTCAGTCTATCAGACTCTCAGAGTCTCTGTGTCTCTGTGTCTGAGTGTCTCTGTGACTCAGTGTCACAGTGTCTCTGTGTCTCAGTGTTTCTGTATCTCACAGTCTCAGTGGCTCAGAGTCTCAGAGTCTCTGTGTCTCAGTGTCTCAGTGTCTCAGTGTCTCAGAGTCTCTGTGTCTCAGTATATCAGTGTCTCAGTGGCTCAGTGTCTCTGTGTCTCAGAGCCTCTGTGTCTCAGAGTCTCAGTGTCTCAGAGTCTCTGTGTCTCAGTATATCAGTGTCTCAGTGGCTCAGTGTCTCTGTTTCTGTGTGTCTCAGTGTCTCTTTGCCTAACTGTCTCATTGCCTCAGTTTCACAGTGTCTCAGATTATCAGTGTCTCAGTGTCTCAGAGTCTCAAAGTCTCAGTGACTCTGTGTCTCTGTGCCTCACTGTCTCATTGCCTCAGTGTCTCAGAGTCTCAGTGTCTCTGTGTCTCAATATTTCTGTGTCTCAGTGAATCTGTGCCTCAGTGTCTCAGAATCTCAGTGTCTCTGTGTCTCAGTGTCTCAGAGTCTCAGTGCCTCAGTGTCTAAGTTTATCTGTGCCTCAGTGTCTCAGTTTCTCAGGGTATCTGCGTCTCAGAGTATCTTTGTCTCTGTGTTTCAGTGTCTGTGCGTTTCGGTGTCTCTGTGTCACAGTGCCTCAGTGTCTCAGTGTCTCTCTGTCTCAGTGTCTCTGTGTCTCAGTGTCTCTGTGCCTCAGTGTCTCTGTTTCTGTGTGTCTCAGTGTCTCTTTGCCTAACTGTCTCATTGCCTGAGTTTCACAGTGTCTCAGATTATCACTGTATCAGTGTCTCCGAGTCTTAGAGTCTCAGTTTCTAGGTGTCTCAGAGTATCAGAGTCTCTGCATCTCAGTGTCTCAGTGTCTCAGTGTATCTGTGTTTCAGTGTCTCTGTGCCTCCGTGTCTCAGTGTCTCAGTGTATCTGTGTTTCAGTGTCTCTGTGTCTTAGGGTCTCAAAGTCTCAGTGTCTCTGTGTCCCTATGTCTCGGTGTCTCTGTGTCTCAGTGTATCAGTGTCTCAGAGACTCAGTGTCTCTTTGTCTCTTTGTCTGAGTTTCTCTGTGCCTCAGTCTCACAGTGTCTCAGTGTCTCTGTGCCTCAGAGTCTCAGTATCTCAGTGTTTCTGTGTCTCAGTGTCTCTGTGTCTCTGTGTCTCAGTGTTTCTGTGCCTCAGTGTCTCAATGACTCAGTGTCTCAGATTCTCTGTGCCTCAGTGTCTTAGTATCTCAAAGGCTCAGTGTCTCAGATTCTCTGTGCCTCAGTTTCTCAGGGTATCAGTGTCTCTGTGTCTCAGTGTCACAGTGTCTCAGAGTGTCAGTGTCTCGGTTTCTCTGTGTCTCAGTGTTTCTGTGTCTCATAGTCTCAGAGTTACAGTGTCTCTGTGTCTCAGTGTCTCTGTGTCTCTGTGTCTCAGTGTCTCAGTTTCGCATTGCCACAGTCTCTCAGAGTCTCTGTGTCTCTGTGCCTCTGTGTCTCAGTGTCCCTGTGCCTCTGTGTCTCAGTGTCTCAGAGTATCGGTGTCTCAGTGTCTCAGTAACTCTGTGTCTCAATGTCTCTGTGTCTCATTGTCTCTGGGTCTCAGTGTTTCAGTGTCTCTGTGTCTCATGGTCTCAAAGTCTTTGTGTCTCAGTGTCTCTGTGTCTCAGTGTCTCAGACTCTCAGAGTCTCTGTGTCCCAGTGTCTCTGTGTGTCAGTGTCTCACAGTCTCTTTGTCTCTGGGTCTCATTGTCTCAGAGAATCAGTGCCTCGATGCCTCTCTGTCTGAGAGTCTCTGTGCCACAGTGTCACAGTGTCTCAGTGTCTCAGAGTCTCAGTATTTCAGTATCTCTGTGTCTCAGTGTATCCGTGTGTCAGAGACTCAGTGACCCTTTGTCTCTGTGTCTGAGTGTCTCTGTGCCTCAATGTCACAGTGCCTCAGTGTCTCAGTGTCTCAATGTCTTTGTGTCCCAGTGTCTCAGTGTCTCAGACTCTCTGTGTCTCTGTGTCCCAGTGTCTCTGCTTCTCGGAGTCTCAGTGTCTCTGTGTCTCCTTGTCTCATTGTATCAGTGTCTCAGAGACCCAGTGTCTCTGTGTCTCTCTGTCCCAGTGTCTCTGTGCCTCAGTGTCTCAGAGTCTCTGTGTCTCAGTGTCGCAGAATTTCAGTGTCTCTATGTCTCTGTGTCTCAGTGTCACAGTGTCTCTGTACCTCAGTGTCTCTGTGCCTCAGTGTCTCACTGTCTCTGTGTCTCTGTGTCACTGTGTCACAGTGTCTCAGTGTCTCAGCGTCTCAGCGCCTCAGTGTCTCTGTTTCTCAGTGTCTCTGTGTCTCAGTGTCTCAGTGTCTCAATGTCTCTGTGTCTCTGTGTCACAGTGTCTCAGTGTCTCAGCGTCTCAGAGTCTCAGTGTCTCTGTGCCTCAGTGTCTCTGTGCACCAGTGCCTCTGTGTCTCACTGTCTCTGTATCTCAGTGTCTCTGTTTCTCAGTGTCTCTGTGTCTCAGAGTCTCAGTGTCTCAGAGTCTCTGTATCTTGGTGCCTCAGTGTCTCAGTGTCTCTGTGTCTCAGATTATTAGTGTCTCTCTGTCTCAGTGTCTCAGTGTTTCTCTATCTCTGTGCCTCTGTGTCTCAGAGTCTCAGTGTATCTGTGTCTCTGTGTCTCTGTGTCTCAGTGTCTCAGTGTCTCTGTGTCTCAGAGTCTCAGTGTCTCAGAGTCTCAGAATCTCAGTGTCTCAGAGTCTCTGTGTCTCTGTCTCTGAGTGTCTCTGTGACTCAGTGTCTCAGTGTTTCTGTGTCTCAGAGTCTCAATGGCTCAGAGTCTCAGTGTCTCTGTGTCTCAGTGGCTCAGTGTCTCTGTGTCTCAGAGCCTCTGTGTCTCAGAGTCTCAGAGTCTCAGTGTCTCAGAGTCTCTGTGTCTCAGTATATCAGAGTCTCAGTGTCTCTGTGTCTCAGTGGCTCAGTGTCTCTGTGTCTCAGAGCCTCTGTGTCTCAGAGTCTCAGTGTCTCAGTGTCTCAGAGTCTCAGAGTCTCAGTGTCTCAGTGTCTCTGTGTCTCAGAATCTCAGTGTCTCTGTTTCTCAGTGTCTCAGAGTCTCAGTGCCTCAGTGTCTCAGTTTCTCAGGGTATCTGCGTCTCAGAGTATCTTTGTCTCTGTGTTTCAGTGTCTGTGCGTTTCAGTGTTTCTGTGTCTCAGTGCCTCAGTGTCTCAGTGTCTCTCTGTCTCAGTGTCTCTGTGCCTCAGTGTCTCTGTTTCTGTGTGTCTCAGTGTCTCTTTGCCTAACTGTCTCATTGCCTGAGTTTCACAGTGTCTCAGATTATCAGTGTCTCAGTGTCTCAGAGTCTCAGAGTCTCAGTGTCTCTGTGTCTCAGAGTATCAGAGTCTCTGTATCTCAGTGTCTCAGTGTCTCTGTGCCTCCGTGTCTCAGTGTCTCAGTGTATCTGTGTTTCAGTGTCTCTGTGTCTTAGGGTCTCAAAGTCTCAGTGTCTCTGTGTCCCTATGTCTCGGTGTCTCGGTGTCTCAGTGTATCAGTGTCTCAGAGACTCAGTGTCTCTTTGTCTCTTTGTCTGAGTTTCTCTGTGCCTCAGTCTCACAGTGTCTCAGTGTCTCTGTGCCTCAGAGTCTCAGTATCTCAGTGTTTCTGTGTCTCAGTGTCTCTGTGTCTCAGTGTCTCTGTGTCTTAGTGTTTCTGTGCCTCAGTGTCTCAATGACTCAGGGTCTCAGAGTGTCTGTGCCTCAGTGTCTTAGTATCTCAAAGGCTCAGTGTCTCAAATTCTCTGTGTCTCAGTGTCACAGTGTCTCAGAGTGTCAGTGTCTCAGTGTGTCTGTGTCTCAGTGCTTCAGTGTCTCTGTCCCTCAGTGTCTCTGTGCCTCAATGTTTCAGTGCCTCAGTCTCTCAGAGTCTCTGTGTCTCTGTGCCTCTGTGTCTCAGTGTCCCTGTGCCTCTGTGTCTCTCTGTCTCAGAGTCTCAGTGTCTCAGTGACTCTGTGTCTCAATGTCTCTGTGTCTCATTGTCTCACAGTCTCACTGTCTCAGTGTTTCAGTGTCTCTGTATCTTAGGGTCTCAGTGTCCCTGTAACTCAGGGTCTCAGTGTTTCAGTGTCTCTGTGTCTCATGGTCTCAAAGTCTTTGTGTCTCAGTGTCTCAGTGTCTCAGTGTCTCAGACTCTCAGAGTCTCTTTGTCCCAGTGTCTCTGTGTGTCAGTGTCTCTCAGTCACTTTGTCTCTGGGTCTCATTGTCTCAGAGAATCAGAGCCTCGATGCCTCTCTGTCTGAGAGTCTCTGTGCCACAGTGTCACAGTGTCTCAGTGTCTCAGAGTCTCAGAGTCTCAGTATTTCAGTATCTCTGTGTCTCAGTGTATCCGCGTGTCAGAGACTCAGTGACCCTTTGTCTCTGTGTCTGAGTGTCTCTGTGCCTCAATGTCACAGTGCCTCAGTGTCCCAGTGTCTCAATGTCTTTGTGTCCCAGTGTCTCAGTGTCTCAGACTCTCTGTGTCTCTGTGTCCCAGTGTCTCTGCTTCTCAGAGTCTCAGTGTCTCTGTGTCTCCTTGTCTCATTTTATCAGTGTCTCAGAGACTCAGTGTCTCTGTGTCTCTCTGTCTGAGTGTCTTGTGTCTCAGTGTTTCAGAGTCTCTGTGTCTCCTTGTCTCATTGTATCAGTGTCTCAGAGACCCAGTGTCTCTGTGTCTCTCTGGCCCAGTGTCTCTGTGCCTCAGTGTCTCAGAGTCTCTGTGTCTCAGTGTCTCAGAATTTCAGTGTCTCTATGTCTCTGTGTCTCAGTGTCACAGTGTCTCTGTACCTCAGTGTCTCTGTGCCTCAGTGTCTCACTGTCTCTGTGTCTCTGTGTCACTGTGTCACAGTGTCTCAGTGTCTCAGCCTCTCAGCGTCTCAGTGTCTCTGTTTCTCAGTGTCTCTGTGCCTCAGTGTCTCTCTGTCTCTCTGTCTCAGTGTCTCAGTTTCTCTGTGCCTCAGTGTCTCAATGTCTCTGTGTCTCTGTGTCACAGTGTCTCAGTGTCTCAGCGTCTCAGAGTCTCAGTGTCTCTGTGCCCCAGTGCCTCTGTGTCTCAGTGTCTCTGTATCTCAGTGTCTCTGTTTCTCAGTGTCTAGTCTCAGTGTCTCAGTGTCTATGTATCTTGGTGCCTCAGTGTCTCAGTGTCTCTGTGTCTCAGATTATTAGTGTCTCAGCGTTTCTCTATCTCTGTGCCTCTGTGCCTCAGAGTCTCAGTGTCTCTGTGTCTCAGTTTCTCAGAGTCTCAGTGTCTCAGTGTCTCTGTGTCTCAGTGTCTCAGTGTCTCTGTGTCTGAGAGTCTCAGTGTCTCAGAGTCTCAGAGTCTCAGTGTCTCAGAGTCTCTGTGTCTCTGTGTCTGAGTGTCTCTGTGACTCAGTGTCACAGTGTCTCTGAGTCTCTGTGTCTCAGTGTTTCTGTGTCTCAGAGTCTCAGTGGCTCAGAGTCTCAGAGTCTCTGTGTCTCAGTATGTCAGTGTCTCAGTGGCTCAGTGTCTCTGTGTCTCAGAGCCTCTGTGTCTCAGAGTCTCAGAGTCTCAGTGTCTCAGAGTCACTGTGTCTCAGTATATCAGTGTCTCTGTGTCTCTGTGTCTCAGTATATCAGTGTCTCAGTGGCTCAGTGTCTCTGTTTCTGTGTGTCTCAGTGTCTCTTTGCCTAACTGTCTCATTGCCTGAGTTTCACAGTGTCTCAGATTATCAGTGTCTCAGTGTCTCAGAGTCTCAGTGTCTCTGTGCCTCACTGTCTCATTACCTCAGTGTCTCAGAGTCTCAGTGTCTCTGTGTCTCAGTATTTCTATGTCTCAGTGTCTCACTGTCTCTGAGTCTCAGAATCTCAGTGTCTCAGTGTCTAAGTTTATCTGTGCCTCAGTGTCTCAGTTTCTCAGGGTATCTGCGTCTCAAGTATCTTTGTCTCTTTGTTTAAGTGTCTGTGCATTTCGGTGTCTCTGCGTCTCAGTGTCTCAGTGTCTCTGTGTCTCAGTGTCTCAGAGTCTCAGTGTCTCAGTGTCTAAGTTTCTCAGTGCCTCAGTGTCTCAGAGTCTCAGTGTCTCAGAGTCTCTGTGTCTCAGTATGTCAGTGTCTCAGTGGCTCAGCGTTTCTGTTTCTGTGTGTCTCAGTGTCTCATTGCCTAACTGTCTCATTGCCTGAGTTTCACAGTGTCTCAGATTATCAGTGTCTCTGTGTCTCAGTGCCTCAGAGTCTCAGTGTCTCAGTGTCTCAGAGTATCAGAGTCTCTGTATCTCAGTGTCTCAGTGTCTCTGTGCCTCCGTGTTTCAGTGTCTCAGTGTATCTGTGTTTCAGTGTCTCTGTGTCTTAGGATCTCAAAGTCTCAGTGTCTCTGTGTCCCTGTGTCTCGGTGTCTCTGTGTCTCAGTGTATCAGAGACTCAGTGTCTCTTTGTCTCTTTGTCTGAGTTTCTCTGTGCCTCAGAGTCTCAGTATCCCAGTGTTTCTGTGTCTCAGTGTCTCTGTGTCTCTGTGTCCCAGAGTCTCTGTGTCTCAGTGTTTCAATGTATCATTGTCTCAGTGTCTCAGTGCCTCAGTGTCTCACAGTCTCAGTGTCTCAGTATGTCTGTGTCTCAGTGTCTCTGTGTCTCAGTGTGTCTGTGTCTCAGCATCTCAGTGTCTCAGAGTCTCTGTGTCTGGGTCTCAGTGTCTCAGTGCCTCAGTGTCTCAGTGTCTCTGTGCCTCAGTGTCACAGTGTCTCAGTATCTCTGTGCCTCAGAGTCTCAGTATCTCAGTGTTTCTGTGTCTCAGTGTCTCTGTGTCTCAGTGTTTCTTTGCCTCAGTGTCTCAATGACTCAGGGTCTCAGAGTCTCTGTGCCTCAGTGTCTTAGTATCTCAAAGGCTCAGTGTCTCAGTTTATCTGTGCCTCAGTGTCTCAGTTTCTCAGGGTATCAGTGTCTCAGTGTCTGTGTCTCAGTGTGTCTGTGTCTCAGTGCCTCAATGTTTCAGTGCCTCAGTGTCTCAGTGTCTCTGTGACTCAGTGTCTCAGAGTCTCAGTGTATCAGTGTCTGATTGTTTCAGTGCCTCAGTGTCTCAGTATCTCAGTATCTCAGTGTCTCAGTGTCTCTGCGTCTCTGTGTCTCTGTGTCTCAGAGTCTCAGTGGCTCTGTGTCTCAGTGTCTCAGTGTCTCTGTTACTCAGTGCCTCAGTGTCTCAATGGCTCAGTGTCTCTCTGTCTTTGTGTGTCAGTGTCTCTGAGTCTCAGTGTCTCAAAGTGTTTGTGTCTCAGTTTCGCGCTGTCTCTGTGCCTCAGTGTTTCACTGCCTCAATGTCTCTGTGTCTCTGTGTCTCAGTGTCTCTGTTTCTCAGTGTCTCTGTGCCTCAGAGTCTCAGAGTCTCAGCGTCTCCGAGTCTCACTGTCTCAGTGCCTCTATGTCTCAGTGTATCAGCATCTCATAGACTCAGTGTCTCTGTCGCTGTGTCTGAGTGTCTCTGTGCCTCAGTGTCACAGTGTCTCAGTGTCCCAGTGTCTCTGTGCCTCAGTGTCTCAAAGTCTTTGTATTCAGTTTCTCAGAGTCTCAGTGTCTCTGTGCCTCAGTCTCTCAGTGTCTCAGTGTCTCTGTGTCTCTGTGTCTCAGTGTCTCAGAGTCTCAGGGTATCTGCGTCTCAAAGTATCTTTGTCTCTGTGTCTCACTGTCTCAGTGTCTCAGTGTCTCTGTGCCTCAGTGTCTCAGTGTCTCGAGTCTCATTGTCTCAGTGTCTCAGTGTCTCTGTGCCTCAGTGTCTCTGTGTCTCAATGTCTCAGTGTCTCAGTGTCTCAGTGTCTCTGTGTCTCTGAGTCACAATGTCTCAGTGTCTCTCTATCTCTGTGCCTCAGTGTCTCAGTTCTCAGTGTCTCAGTGTCTCTGTGCCTCAGCGTCTCTAAGTCTCAGCGTCTCAGTGTCTCAGAGTCTTATTGTCTCAGTGTCTCTGTGTCTCAGTGTATCAGTGCCTGAGGGACACAGGGTCTCTTTGTCTCTGTGTCTGAGTTTCTCTCTGCCTCAGTATCTTTGTGTCTCTGTGTCTCAGTGTTTCAGTGTCTCTGTGTCTCGGTGTAGCAGTGTCTCAGAGACTCAGTGTCTCCTTGTCTCTGTGTCTGAGTGTCTCTGTGCCTCAGTGTCACAGTGTCTCAGTGTCCCAGTGTCTCTGTGCCTCAGTGTCTCAAAGTCTTTGTATTCAGTTTCTCAGAGTCTCAGTGCCTCTGTGCCTCAGTCTCTCAGTGTCTCTGTGTCTCAGTGTCTCAGAGTCTCAGGGTATCTGCGTCTCAGAGTATCTTTGACTCGGTGTCTCACTGTCTCTGTGTCTCTGCGCCTCAGTGTCTCAGAGTCACATTGTCTCTTTGTCTCTGTCTCAGTGTCTCCGTGTCTCAGTGTAGCAGTGTCTCAGAGACTCAGTGTCTCTGTGTCTCTGTGTCCAAGTGTCTCCGTGTACCAGTGTCTCAGAGGCTCATTGTCTAGGTTTCTCTGTGTCTGAGTGTCTCTGTGCCTAATTGTCACAGTGTCTCAGTGTCACAGATTATCAGTGTCTCAGTGTCTCAGTCTCTCAGAGTCTCACTGACTCTGTATCTGTGTGTCTCAGTGAATCTGTGCCTCAGTGGCTCATTGCCTCAGTGCCTCAGTGTCTCAGTGTCTCTGTGTCTCAGTGTATCAGTGTCTCAGAGACTCAGTGTCTCAGAGACTCAGTGTCTCATTGGCTCTGTGTCTCAGTATCAGTGTCTGAGAGACACAATGTCTCTTTGTCTCTTTATCTGAGTTTCTCTGTGCCTCAGTGTCACAGTGTCTCTGTGTCTCAATGTGTCAGTGTCCCTGTGTCTCAGTGTCGCAGCGTCTCTGTGCCTCAGAGTCTCAGTATCTCAGTGTCTCTGTGTCTCCGTGTATCACTGTCTCAGAGTCTCAGTATCTCAGTGTCTCTGTGTCTCCGTGTATCACTGTCTCAGAGACTCAGTGTGTCTCTGTGTCTGAGTGTCTCAGTGTATCTCTATCTCTTTGCCTCAGTGTCTCAGATTCTCAGTGTCTCAGTGTCCCGGTGCCTCAGTGTCCCTGTGTCTCTGAGTCTGTGTCTCAGAGTCTCAGTGTCTCAGTGTCTCAGAGACTCATTGTCTCAGTATCTCAGTGTCTCTGTGTCTCAGTGTCTTAGTATCTCAAAGGCTCAGTGTCTCAGTTTCTCTGTGCCTCAGTGTCTCAGTTTCTCAGGGTATCAGTGTCTCCGTGTCTCAGTATCTCAGTGTGTCAGGGTCTCAGTGTATCTGTGTCTCAGTGTCTCCGTGTCTCAGGGTCTCAAAGTCTTTGTGTCTCAGTATCTCAGTGTCTCAGTGTCTCTGTGTCTCTGACTCTCAGTGTCTCTGTGTCCCAGTATCTCTGTGTCTCACTGTCTCAGAGTCTCAGTGTGTCTGTGTCTCATGTTTCAATGTATCAGTGTCTCAGTGTCTCTGTCCCTCAGTGTCTCTGTGCCTCAGTGTTTCAGTGTATCAGTGTCTCAGAGTCTCAGTGTCTCTGTGTCTCTGTGTCTCTGTGCCTCAGTGTCTCAGTGTCTCAGAGTCTCAGAGTCTCTGTGTCTCTGTGTCTCGGTGCCTCAGTGCCTCAGTGTCTCAATGTCTCTGTGTCTCAGAGTCTCAGAGTCTCAGTGTCTCAGAGTCTCAGTGTCTCTGTGTCTCTGTGTCTCGGTGCCTCAGTATCTCAGTGTTTCAGTGTCTCTGTGTCTCTGACTCTCAGTGTCTCTGTGTCCCAGTATCTCTGTGTCTCAGTGTCGCAGAGTCTCAGTGTGTCTGTGTCTCAGTGTTTCAATGTATCAGTGTCTCAGTGTCTCTGTCCCTCAGTGTCTCTGTGCCTCAGTGTTTCAGTGTATCAGTGTCTCAGAGTCTCAGTGTCTCTGTGCCTCAGTGTCTCAGTGTATCAGTGTCTCAGAGTCTCAGTGTCTCTGTGCCTCAGTGTCTCAGAGTCTCAGTGTCTCTGTGTCTCTGTGTCTCGGTGCCTCAGTGCCTCAGTGTCTCAATGTCTCTGTGTCTCAGAGTCTCAGAGTCTCAGTGTCTCTGTGTCTCAGTTTCTCTGTGTCTCAGTGTCACAGTGTCTCAGATTCTCAATGTCTCAGTATCTTGGTGACTCAGTGTCTCAGAGTCTCAGTGTCTCTGTGCCTCAGTCTATCAGACTCTCAGTGTCTCTGTGTCTCTGTGTCTCAGTGTTTCTGTATCTCAGTGTCTCAGTGTCTCAGTGTCTCTGTTTCTGTGTGTCTCAGTGTCTCATTGCCTAACTGTCTCATTGCCTCAGTTTCACAGTGTCTCAGATTATCAGTGTCTCAGTGTCTCAGAGTCTCAAAGTCTCAGTTTATCTGTGCCTCAGTGTCTCAGTTTCTCAGGGTATCAGTGTCTCTCTGTCTCAGTGTTTCTGTGTCTCAGTGTCTCAGTGTCTCATTGTCTCTGTGTCTCAGTGTCTCAGTGTCTCAGAGTATCAGAGTCTCTGTATCTCAGTATCTCAGTATCTCTGTGCCTCAGTGTCTCTGTGTCTCAGTGTCTCTGTTTCGGTGTGTCTCAGTGTCTCATTGCCTAACTGTCTCATTGCCTCAGTTTCACAGTGTCTCAGATTATCAGTGTCTCAGTGTCTCAGTGTCTCCGAGTCTCAGTGTCTCTGTGTCTCAATGTCTCAGTGTCTCTCTATCACTGTGCCTCAGTGTCTCAGAATCTCAGTGTCTCAGTACCTCAGTGTGTCAGTGCCTCAGTGTCTCACAGTCTCAGTGTCTCAGTATGTCTGTGTCTCAGTGTCTCTGTGCCTCAGTCTCTCTGTGTCTCTGTGCCTCATTGTTTCAGTGCCTCAGTGTCTCAGTATGTCTGTGTCTCAGTGTCTCTGTGTCTCAGTGTGTCTGTGCCTCAGTGTCTCTGTGCCTCAGTGTCTCAGAGTCTCAGTGTCTCAGTATGTCTGTGTCTCAGTGTCTCTGTGCCTCAGTCTCTCTGTGTCTCTGTGCCTCATTGTTTCAGTGCCTCAGTGTCTCAGTATGTCTGTGTCTCAGTGTCTCAGTGTATCTGTGTTTCAGTGTCTCTGTGTCTTAGGGTCTCAAAGTCTCAGTGTCTCTGTGTCTCAGTGTATCAGTGTCTCAGAGACTCAGTGTCTCTTTGTCTCTTTGTCTGAGTTTCTCTGTGCCTCAGAGTCTCAGTATCCCAGTGTTTCTGTGTCTCAGTGTCTCTGTGTCTCTGTGTCCCAGAGTCTCTGTGTCTCAGTGTTTCAATGTATCATTGTCTCAGTGTCTCAGTGCCTCAGTGTCTCACAGTCTCAGTGTCTCAGTATGTCTGTGTCTCAGTGTCTCTGTGCCTCAGTCTCTCTGTGTCTCTGTGCCTCATTGTTTCAGTGCCTCAGTGTCTCAGTATGTCTGTGTCTCAGTGTCTCTGTGTCTCAGTGTGTCTGTGTCTCAGCATCTCAGTGTCTCAGAGTCTCTGTGTCTGGGTCTCAGTGTCTCAGTGCCTCAGTGTCTCAGTGTCTCTGTGCCTCAGTGTCACAGTGTCTCAGTATCTCTGTGCCTCAGAGTCTCAGTATCTCAGTGTTTCTGTGTCTCAGTGTCTCTGTGTCTCAGTGTTTCTTTGCCTCAGTGTCTCAATGACTCAGGGTCTCAGAGTCTCTGTGCCTCAGTGTCTTAGTATCTCAAAGGCTCAGTGTCTCAGTTTATCTGTGCCTCAGTGTCTCAGTTTCTCAGGGTATCAGTGCCTCAGTGTCTCAGTGTCAGTGTCTCAGTGTGTCTGTGTCTCAGTGCCTCAATGTTTCAGTGCCTCAGTGTCTCAGTGTCTCTGTGACTCAGTGTCTCAGAGTCTCAGTGTATCAGTGTCTGATTGTCTCAGTGTCTCAGTGTATCAGTATCTCAGTATCTCAGTGTCTCAGTGTCTCTGCGTCTCTGTGTCTCAGAGTCTCAGTGGCTCTGTGTCTCAGTGTCTCAGTGTCTCTGTTACTCAGTGCCTCAGTGTCTCAATGGCTCAGTGTCTCTCTGTCTTTGTGTGTCAGTGTCTCTGAGTCTCAGTGTCTCAAAGTGTTTGTGTCTCAGTTTCGCGCTGTCTCTGTGCCTCAGTGTTTCACTGCCTCAATGTCTCTGTGTCTCTGTGTCTCAGTGTCTCTGTTTCTCAGTGTCTCTGTGCCTCAGAGTCTCAGAGTCTCAGCGTCTCCGAGTCTCACTGTCTCAGTGCCTCTATGTCTCAGTGTATCAGCATCTCAGAGACTCAGTGTCTCTGTCGCTGTGTCTGAGTGTCTCTGTGCCTCAGTGTCACAGTGTCTCAGTGTCCCAGTGTCTCTGTGCCTCAGTGTCTCAAAGTCTTTGTATTCAGTTTCTCAGAGTCTCAGTGTCTCTGTGCCTCAGTCTCTCAGTGCCTCAGTGTTTCTGTGTCTCTGTGTCTCAGTGTCTCAGAGTCTCAGGGTATCTGCGTCTCAAAGTATCTTTGTCTCTGTGTCTCACTGTCTCAGTGTCTCAGTGTCTCAGTGTCTCTGTGCCTCAGTGTCTCTGTGTCTCAATGTCTCAGTGTCTCAGTGTCTCTGTGTCTCTGAGTCACAATGTCTCAGTGTCTCTCTATCTCTGTGCCTCAGTGTCTCAGTTCTCAGTGTCTCAGTGTCTCTGTGCCTCAGCGTCTCTAAGTCTCAGCGTCTCAGTGTCTCAGAGTCTTATTGTCTCAGTGTCTCTGTGTCTCAGTGTATCAGTGCCTGAGGGACACAGGGTCTCTTTGTCTCTGTGTCTGAGTTTCTCTCTGCCTCAGTATCTTTGTGTCTCTGTGTCTCAGTGTTTCAGTGTCTCTGTGTCTCGGTGTAGCAGTGTCTCAGAGACTCAGTGTCTCCTTGTCTCTGTGTCTGAGTGTCTCTGTGCCTCAGTGTCACAGTGCCTCTGTGTCTCTGTGTCCCTGTGTCTCTGTGTATCAGTGTCTCAGAGGCTCAGTGTCTCTGTTTCTCTGTGTCTGAGTGCCTCTGTGCCTCAGTGTCCCAGTGTCTCTGTGCCTCAGTGTCTCAAAGTCTTTGTATTCAGTTTCTCAGAGTCTCAGTGCCTCTGTGCCTCAGTCTCTCAGTGTCTCTGTGTCTCAGTGTCTCAGAGTCTCAGGGTATCTGCGTCTCAGAGTATCTTTGACTCGGTGTCTCACTGTCTCTGTGTCTCTGCGCCTCAGTGTCTCAGAGTCACATTGTCTCTTTGTCTCTGTCTCAGTGTCTCTGTGTCTCAGTGTAGCAGTGTCTCAGAGACTCAGTGTCTCGGTTTCTCTGTGTCCAAGTGTCTCCGTGTACCAGTGTCTCAGAGGCTCATTGTCTAGGTTTCTCTGTGTCTGAGTGTCTCTGTGCCTAATTGTCACAGTGTCTCAGTGTCACAGATTATCAGTGTCTCAGTGTCTCAGTCTCTCAGAGTCTCACTGACTCTGTATCTGTGTGTCTCAGTGAATCTGTGCCTCAGTGTCTCTGAGTCTCAGTGTATCAGTGTCTCAGAGACTCAGTGTCTCATTGGCTCTGTGTCTCAGTGTATCAGTGTCTCAGAGACTCAGTGTCTCATTGTCTCTTTATCTGAGTTTCTCTGTGCCTCAGTGTCACAGTGTCTCTGTGTCTCAATGTGTCAGTGTCCCTGTGTCTCAGTGTTGCAGCGTCTCTGTGCCTCAGAGTCTCAGTATCTCAGTGTCTCTGTGTCTCCGTGTATCACTGTCTCAGAGTCTCAGTATCTCAGTGTCTCTGTGTCTGAGTGTCTCAGTGTATCTCTATCTCTTTGCCTCAGTGTCTCAGATTCTCAGTGTCTCAGTGTCCCGGTGCCTCAGTGTCCCTGTGTCTCTGAGTCTGTGTCTCAGAGTCTCAGTGTCTCAGAGTCTCAGTGTCTCAGAATCTCAGTGTTTCAGTGTATCAGTGTCTCAGAGACTCATTGTCTCAGTATCTCAGTGTCTCTGTGTCTCAGTGTCTTAGTATCTCAAAGGCTCAGTGTCTCAGTTTCTCTGTGCCTCAGTGTCTCAGTTTCTCAGGGTATCAGTGTCTCCGTGTCTCAGTATCTCAGTGTGTCAGGGTCTCAGTGTATCTGTGTCTCAGTGTCTCCGTCTCTCAGGGTCTCAAAGTCTTTGTGTCTCAGTATCTCAGTGTCTCAGTGTCTCTGTGTCTCTGACTCTCAGTGTCTCTGTGTCCCAGTATCTCTGTGTCTCAGTGTCTCAGAGTCTCAGTGTGTCTGTGTCTCAGTGTTTCAATGTATCAGTGTCTCAGTGTCTCTGTCCCTCAGTGTCTCTGTGCCTCAGTGTTTCAGTGTATCAGTGTCTCAGAGTCTCAGTGTGTCTGTGTCTCTGTGTCTCGGTGCCTCAGTGCCTCAGTGTCTCAATGTCTCTGTGTCTCAGAGTCTCAGTGTCTCTGTGTCTCAGAGTCTCAGAGTCTCAGTGTATCTGTGTTTCAGTTTCTCTGTGCCTCAGTGTCTCAGTTTCTCAGGGTATCAGTGTCTCTGTGTCTCAGTGTCACAGTGTCTCAGATTGTCAATGTCTCAGTATCTTGGTGACACAGTGTCTCAGAGTCTCAGTGTCTCTGTCTCTCAGTGTCTCAGTGTCTCTGTGCCTCAGTCTATCAGACTCTCAGAGTCTCTGTGTCTCTGTGTCTGAGTGTCTCTGTGACTCAGTGTCACAGTGTCTCTGTGTCTCAGTGTTTCTGTATCTCACAGTCTCAGTGGCTCAGAGTCTCAGAGTCTCTGTGTCTCAGTGTCTCAGTGTCTCAGTGTCTCAGAGTCTCTGTGTCTCAGTATATCAGTGTCTCAATGGCTCAGTGTCTCTGTGTCTCAGAGCCTCTGTGTCTCAGAGTCTCAGTGTCTCAGAGTCTCTGTGTCTCAGTATATCAGTGTCTCAGTGGCTCAGTGTCTCTGTTTCTGTGTGTCTCAGTGTCTCTTTGCCTAACTGTCTCATTGCCTCAGTTTCACAGTGTCTCAGATTATCAGTGTCTCAGTGTCTCAGAGTCTCAAAGTCTCAGTGACTCTGTGTCTCTGTGCCTCACTGTCTCATTGCCTCAGTGTCTCAGAGTCTCAGTGTCTCTGTGTCTCAATATTTCTGTGTCTCAGTGAATCTGTGCCTCAGTGTCTCAGAATCTCAGTGTCTCTGTGTCTCAGTGTCTCAGAGTCTCAGTGCCTCAGTGTCTAAGTTTATCTGTGCCTCAGTGTCTCAGTTTCTCAGGGTATCTGCGTCTCAGAGTATCTTTGTCTCTGTGTTTCAGTGTCTGTGCGTTTCGGTGTCTCTGTGTCACAGTGCCTCAGTGTCTCAGTGTCTCTCTGTCTCAGTGTCTCTGTGTCTCAGTGTCTCTGTGCCTCAGTGTCTCTGTTTCTGTGTGTCTCAGTGTCTCTTTGCCTAACTGTCTCATTGCCTGAGTTTCACAGTGTCTCAGATTATCACTGTATCAGTGTCTCCGAGTCTTAGAGTCTCAGTTTCTAGGTGTCTCAGAGTATCAGAGTCTCTGCATCTCAGTGTCTCAGTGTCTCAGTGTATCTGTGTTTCAGTGTCTCTGTGCCTCCGTGTCTCAGTGTCTCAGTGTATCTGTGTTTCAGTGTCTCTGTGTCTTAGGGTCTCAAAGTCTCAGTGTCTCTGTGTCCCTATGTCTCGGTGTCTCTGTGTCTCAGTGTATCAGTGTCTCAGAGACTCAGTGTCTCTTTGTCTCTTTGTCTGAGTTTCTCTGTGCCTCAGTCTCACAGTGTCTCAGTGTCTCTGTGCCTCAGAGTCTCAGTATCTCAGTGTTTCTGTGTCTCAGTGTCTCTGTGTCTCTGTGTCTCAGTGTTTCTGTGCCTCAGTGTCTCAATGACTCAGTGTCTCAGATTCTCTGTGCCTCAGTGTCTTAGTATCTCAAAGGCTCAGTGTCTCAGATTCTCTGTGCCTCAGTTTCTCAGGGTATCAGTGTCTCTGTGTCTCAGTGTCACAGTGTCTCAGAGTGTCAGTGTCTCGGTTTCTCTGTGTCTCAGTGTTTCTGTGTCTCATAGTCTCAGAGTTACAGTGTCTCTGTGTCTCAGTGTCTCTGTGTCTCTGTGTCTCAGTGTCTCAGTTTCGCATTGCCACAGTCTCTCAGAGTCTCTGTGTCTCTGTGCCTCTGTGTCTCAGTGTCCCTGTGCCTCTGTGTCTCAGTGTCTCAGAGTATCGGTGTCTCAGTGTCTCAGTAACTCTGTGTCTCAATGTCTCTGTGTCTCATTGTCTCTGGGTCTCAGTGTTTCAGTGTCTCTGTGTCTCATGGTCTCAAAGTCTTTGTGTCTCAGTGTCTCTGTGTCTCAGTGTCTCAGACTCTCAGAGTCTCTGTGTCCCAGTGTCTCTGTGTGTCAGTGTCTCACAGTCTCTTTGTCTCTGGGTCTCATTGTCTCAGAGAATCAGTGCCTCGATGCCTCTCTGTCTGAGAGTCTCTGTGCCACAGTGTCACAGTGTCTCAGTGTCTCAGAGTCTCAGTATTTCAGTATCTCTGTGTCTCAGTGTATCCGTGTGTCAGAGACTCAGTGACCCTTTGTCTCTGTGTCTGAGTGTCTCTGTGCCTCAATGTCACAGTGCCTCAGTGTCTCAGTGTCTCAATGTCTTTGTGTCCCAGTGTCTCAGTGTCTCAGACTCTCTGTGTCTCTGTGTCCCAGTGTCTCTGCTTCTCGGAGTCTCAGTGTCTCTGTGTCTCCTTGTCTCATTGTATCAGTGTCTCAGAGACCCAGTGTCTCTGTGTCTCTCTGTCCCAGTGTCTCTGTGCCTCAGTGTCTCAGAGTCTCTGTGTCTCAGTGTCGCAGAATTTCAGTGTCTCTATGTCTCTGTGTCTCAGTGTCACAGTGTCTCTGTACCTCAGTGTCTCTGTGCCTCAGTGTCTCACTGTCTCTGTGTCTCTGTGTCACTGTGTCACAGTGTCTCAGTGTCTCAGCGTCTCAGCGCCTCAGTGTCTCTGTTTCTCAGTGTCTCTGTGTCTCAGTGTCTCAGTGTCTCAATGTCTCTGTGTCTCTGTGTCACAGTGTCTCAGTGTCTCAGCGTCTCAGAGTCTCAGTGTCTCTGTGCCTCAGTGTCTCTGTGCACCAGTGCCTCTGTGTCTCACTGTCTCTGTATCTCAGTGTCTCTGTTTCTCAGTGTCTCTGTGTCTCAGAGTCTCAGTGTCTCAGAGTCTCTGTATCTTGGTGCCTCAGTGTCTCAGTGTCTCTGTGTCTCAGATTATTAGTGTCTCTCTGTCTCAGTGTCTCAGTGTTTCTCTATCTCTGTGCCTCTGTGTCTCAGAGTCTCAGTGTATCTGTGTCTCTGTGTCTCTGTGTCTCAGTGTCTCAGTGTCTCTGTGTCTCAGAGTCTCAGTGTCTCAGAGTCTCAGAATCTCAGTGTCTCAGAGTCTCTGTGTCTCTGTCTCTGAGTGTCTCTGTGACTCAGTGTCTCAGTGTTTCTGTGTCTCAGAGTCTCAATGGCTCAGAGTCTCAGTGTCTCTGTGTCTCAGTGGCTCAGTGTCTCTGTGTCTCAGAGCCTCTGTGTCTCAGAGTCTCAGAGTCTCAGTGTCTCAGAGTCTCTGTGTCTCAGTATATCAGAGTCTCAGTGTCTCTGTGTCTCAGTGGCTCAGTGTATCTGTGTCTCAGAGCCTCTGTGTCTCAGAGTCTCAGTGTCTCAGTGTCTCAGAGTCTCAGAGTCTCAGTGTCTCAGTGTCTCTGTGTCTCAGAATCTCAGTGTCTCTGTTTCTCAGTGTCTCAGAGTCTCAGTGCCTCAGTGTCTCAGTTTCTCAGGGTATCTGCGTCTCAGAGTATCTTTGTCTCTGTGTTTCAGTGTCTGTGCGTTTCAGTGTTTCTGTGTCTCAGTGCCTCAGTGTCTCAGTGTCTCTCTGTCTCAGTGTCTCTGTGCCTCAGTGTCTCTGTTTCTGTGTGTCTCAGTGTCTCTTTGCCTAACTGTCTCATTGCCTGAGTTTCACAGTGTCTCAGATTATCAGTGTCTCAGTGTCTCAGAGTCTCAGAGTCTCAGTGTCTCTGTGTCTCAGAGTATCAGAGTCTCTGTATCTCAGTGTCTCAGTGTCTCTGTGCCTCCGTGTCTCAGTGTCTCAGTGTCTCAGTGTATCTGTGTTTCAGTGTCTCTGTGTCTTAGGGTCTCAAAGTCTCAGTGTCTCTGTGTCCCTATGTCTCGGTGTCTCGGTGTCTCAGTGTATCAGTGTCTCAGAGACTCAGTGTCTCTTTGTCTCTTTGTCTGAGTTTCTCTGTGCCTCAGTCTCACAGTGTCTCAGTGTCTCTGTGCCTCAGAGTCTCAGTATCTCAGTGTTTCTGTGTCTCAGTGTCTCTGTGTCTCAGTGTCTCTGTGTCTTAGTGTTTCTGTGCCTCAGTGTCTCAATGACTCAGGGTCTCAGAGTGTCTGTGCCTCAGTGTCTTAGTATCTCAAAGGCTCAGTGTCTCAAATTCTCTGTGTCTCAGTGTCACAGTGTCTCAGAGTGTCAGTGTCTCAGTGTGTCTGTGTCTCAGTGCTTCAGTGTCTCTGTCCCTCAGTGTCTCTGTGCCTCAATGTTTCAGTGCCTCAGTCTCTCAGAGTCTCTGTGTCTCTGTGCCTCTGTGTCTCAGTGTCCCTGTGCCTCTGTGTCTCTCTGTCTCAGAGTCTCAGTGTCTCAGTGACTCTGTGTCTCAATGTCTCTGTGTCTCATTGTCTCACAGTCTCACTGTCTCAGTGTTTCAGTGTCTCTGTATCTTAGGGTCTCAGTGTCCCTGTAACTCAGGGTCTCAGTGTTTCAGTGTCTCTGTGTCTCATGGTCTCAAAGTCTTTGTGTCTCAGTGTCTCAGTGTCTCAGTGTCTCAGACTCTCAGAGTCTCTTTGTCCCAGTGTCTCTGTGTGTCAGTGTCTCTCAGTCACTTTGTCTCTGGGTCTCATTGTCTCAGAGAATCAGAGCCTCGATGCCTCTCTGTCTGAGAGTCTCTGTGCCACAGTGTCACAGTGTCTCAGTGTCTCAGAGTCTCAGTATTTCAGTATCTCTGTGTCTCAGTGTATCCGCGTGTCAGAGACTCAGTGACCCTTTGTCTCTGTGTCTGAGTGTCTCTGTGCCTCAATGTCACAGTGCCTCAGTGTCCCAGTGTCTCAATGTCTTTGTGTCCCAGTGTCTCAGTGTCTCAGACTCTCTGTGTCTCTGTGTCCCAGTGTCTCTGCTTCTCAGAGTCTCAGTGTCTCTGTGTCTCCTTGTCTCATTTTATCAGTGTCTCAGAGACTCAGTGTCTCTGTGTCTCTCTGTCTGAGTGTCTTGTGTCTCAGTGTTTCAGAGTCTCTGTGTCTCCTTGTCTCATTGTATCAGTGTCTCAGAGACCCAGTGTCTCTGTGTCTCTCTGGCCCAGTGTCTCTGTGCCTCAGTGTCTCAGAGTCTCTGTGTCTCAGTGTCTCAGAATTTCAGTGTCTCTATGTCTCTGTGTCTCAGTGTCACAGTGTCTCTGTACCTCAGTGTCTCTGTGCCTCAGTGTCTCACTGTCTCTGTGTCTCTGTGTCACTGTGTCACAGTGTCTCAGTGTCTCAGCCTCTCAGCGTCTCAGTGTCTCTGTTTCTCAGTGTCTCTGTGCCTCAGTGTCTCTCTGTCTCTCTGTCTCAGTGTCTCAGTTTCTCTGTGCCTCAGTGTCTCAATGTCTCTGTGTCTCTGTGTCACAGTGTCTCAGTGTCTCAGCGTCTCAGAGTCTCAGTGTCTCTGTGCCCCAGTGCCTCTGTGTCTCAGTGTCTCTGTATCTCAGTGTCTCTGTTTCTCAGTGTCTAGTCTCAGTGTCTCAGTGTCTATGTATCTTGGTGCCTCAGTGTCTCAGTGTCTCTGTGTCTCAGATTATTAGTGTCTCAGCGTTTCTCTATCTCTGTGCCTCTGTGCCTCAGAGTCTCAGTGTCTCTGTGTCTCAGTTTCTCAGAGTCTCAGTGTCTCAGTGTCTCTGTGTCTCAGTGTCTCAGTGTCTCTGTGTCTCAGAGTCTCAGTGTCTCAGAGTCTCAGAGTCTCAGTGTCTCAGAGTCTCTGTGTCTCTGTGTCTGAGTGTCTCTGTGACTCAGTGTCACAGTGTCTCTGAGTCTCTGTGTCTCAGTGTTTCTGTGTCTCAGAGTCTCAGTGGCTCAGAGTCTCAGAGTCTCTGTGTCTCAGTATGTCAGTGTCTCAGTGGCTCAGTGTCTCTGTGTCTCAGAGCCTCTGTGTCTCAGAGTCTCAGAGTCTCAGTGTCTCAGAGTCACTGTGTCTCAGTATATCAGTGTCTCTGTGTCTCTGTGTCTCAGTATATCAGTGTCTCAGTGGCTCAGTGTCTCTGTTTCTGTGTGTCTCAGTGTCTCTTTGCCTAACTGTCTCATTGCCTGAGTTTCACAGTGTCTCAGATTATCAGTGTCTCAGTGTCTCAGAGTCTCAGTGTCTCTGTGCCTCACTGTCTCATTACCTCAGTGTCTCAGAGTCTCAGTGTCTCTGTGTCTCAGTATTTCTATGTCTCAGTGTCTCACTGTCTCTGAGTCTCAGAATCTCAGTGTCTCAGTGTCTAAGTTTATCTGTGCCTCAGTGTCTCAGTTTCTCAGGGTATCTGCGTCTCAAGTATCTTTGTCTCTTTGTTTAAGTGTCTGTGCATTTCGGTGTCTCTGCGTCTCAGTGTCTCAGTGTCTCTGTGTCTCAGTGTCTCAGAGTCTCAGTGTCTCAGTGTCTAAGTTTCTCAGTGCCTCAGTGTCTCAGAGTCTCAGTGTCTCAGAGTCTCTGTGTCTCAGTATGTCAGTGTCTCAGTGGCTCAGCGTTTCTGTTTCTGTGTGTCTCAGTGTCTCATTGCCTAACTGTCTCATTGCCTGAGTTTCACAGTGTCTCAGATTATCAGTGTCTCTGTGTCTCAGTGCCTCAGAGTCTCAGTGTCTCAGTGTCTCAGAGTATCAGAGTCTCTGTATCTCAGTGTCTCAGTGTCTCTGTGCCTCCGTGTTTCAGTGTCTCAGTGTATCTGTGTTTCAGTGTCTCTGTGTCTTAGGATCTCAAAGTCTCAGTGTCTCTGTGTCCCTGTGTCTCGGTGTCTCTGTGTCTCAGTGTATCAGAGACTCAGTGTCTCTTTGTCTCTTTGTCTGAGTTTCTCTGTGCCTCAGAGTCTCAGTATCCCAGTGTTTCTGTGTCTCAGTGTCTCTGTGTCTCTGTGTCCCAGAGTCTCTGTGTCTCAGTGTTTCAATGTATCATTGTCTCAGTGTCTCAGTGCCTCAGTGTCTCACAGTCTCAGTGTCTCAGTATGTCTGTGTCTCAGTGTCTCTGTGCCTCAGTCTCTCTGTGTCTCTGTGCCTCATTGTTTCAGTGCCTCAGTGTCTCAGTATGTCTGTGTCTCAGTGTCTCTGTGTCTCAGTGTGTCTGTGTCTCAGCATCTCAGTGTCTCAGAGTCTCTGTGTCTGGGTCTCAGTGTCTCAGTGCCTCAGTGTCTCAGTGTCTCTGTGCCTCAGTGTCACAGTGTCTCAGTATCTCTGTGCCTCAGAGTCTCAGTATCTCAGTGTTTCTGTGTCTCAGTGTCTCTGTGTCTCAGTGTTTCTTTGCCTCAGTATCTCAATGACTCAGGGTCTCAGAGTCTCTGTGCCTCAGTGTCTTAGTATCTCAAAGGCTCAGTGTCTCAGATTCTCTGTGTCTCAGTGTGTCTGTATCTCAGTGCTTCAGTGTCTCTGTCCCTCAGTGTCTCTGTGCCTCAATGTTTCAGTGCCTCTGTGTCTCCGAGTCTCAGTGTATCAGTGTCTGATTGTCTCAGTGTCTCTGTGTATCAGTATCTCAGAGACTCAGTGTCTCTTTGTCTCTGTGCCTCAGTGTTTCAGTGCCTCAGTGTCTCAGAATATCAGTGTCTCACTGTTTCAGAGTCTCAGTGTCTCTGTGTCTCCTTGTCTCATTGTATCAGTGTCTCAGAGACCCAGTGTCTCTGTGTCTCTCTGTCCGAGTGTCTCTGTGCCTCAGTGTCTCAGAGTCTCAGAGTCTCTGTGTCTCAGTGTCTCAGAATTTCAGTGTCTCTATGTCTCTGTGTGTCAGTGTCTCAGTGTCTCTGTACCTCAGTGTCTCTGTGCATCAGTGTCTCACTGTCTCTGTGTCTCTGTGTCACTGTGTCACAGCGTCTCAGAGTCTCAGTGTCTCTGTGCCTCAGTGTCTTTGTGTCTCTCTGTCTCAGTGTCTCTGTGTCTCAGTGTCTCAGTGTCTCAGTGTCTCTGTGCCTCAGTGTCTCAATGTCTCTGTGTCTGTGTCACAGTGTCTCAGTGTCTCAGAGTCTCAGAGTCTCAGTGTCTCTGTGCCTCACTGTCTCTGTGCACCAGTGTCTCTGTGTCTCTGTGTCTCTGTATCTCAGTGTCTCCGTTTCTCAGTGTCTCTGTGTCTCAGAGTCTCAGTGTCTCAATGTCTCTGTATCTTGGTGCCTCAGTGTCTCAGTGTCTCAGATTATTAGTGTCTCTCTGTCTCAGTGTCTCAGTGTTTCTCTATCTCTCTGCCTCTGTGTATCAGAGTCTCAGTGTCTCAGAGTCTCTGTGTCTCTGTGTCTGAGTGTCTCTGTACCTCAGTGTCACAGTGTCTCTGTGTCTCGGTGTCTCAGTGTTTCTGTGTCTCAGTGTCTCAGTGTTTCTCTATCTCTGTGCCTCTGTGTCTCAGAGTCTCAGTGTCTCAGAGTCTCTGTGTCTCAGAGTCTCAGTATCTCAGTGTTTCTGTGTCTCAGTGTCTCTGTGTCTCTGTGTCTCAGTGTTTCTGTGCCTCAGTGTCTCAATGACTCAGGGTCTCAGAGTGTCTGTGCCTCAGTGTCTTAGTATCTCAAAGGCTCAGTGTCTCAGAGTGTCAGTGTCTCAGTGTGTCTGTGTCTCAGTGTCCCTGTGCCTCTGTGTCTCTCTGTCTCAGTGCTTCAGTGTCTCTGTCCCTCAGTGTCTCTGTACCTCAATGTTTCAGTGCCTCAGAGTCTCTGTGTCTCTGTGCCTCTGTGTCTCAGTGTCCCTGTGCCTCTGTGTCTCTCTGTCTCAGAGTATCAGTGTCTCAGTGACTCTGTGTCGCAATGTCTCTGTGTCTCATTGTCTCACAGTCTCACTGTCTCAGTGTTTCAGTGTCTCTGTGTCTCATGGTCTCAAAGTCTTTGTTTCTCAGAGTCTCTGTGTCCCAGTGTCTCTGTGTGTCAGTGTCTCACAGTCTCTTTGTCTCTGGGTCTCATTGTCTCAGAGAATCAGAGCCTCGATGCCTCTCTGTCTGAGAGTCTCTGTGCCACAGTGTCTCAGTGTCTCAGAGTCTCAGTATTTCTGTGTCTCAGTGTATCCGTGTGTCAGAGACTCAGTGACCCTTTGTCTCTGTGTCTGAGTGTCTCTGTGCCTCAATGTCACAGTGCCTCAGTGTCTCAGAGTCTCAATGTCTTTGTGTCCCAGTGTCTCAGTGTCTCAGATTCTCTGTGTCTCTGTGTCCCAGTGTCTCTGCTTCTCGGAGTCTCAGTGTCTCTGTGTCTCCTTGTCTCATTGTATCAGTGTCTCAGAGACCCAGTGTCTCTGTGTCTCTCTGTCCCAGTGTCTCTGTGCCTCAGTGTCTCAGAGTCTCTGTGTCTCAGTGTCTCAGAATTTCAGTGTCTCTATGTCTCTGTGTCTCAGTTTCACAGTGTCTCTGTACCTCAGTGTCTCTGTGCCTCAGTGTCTCACTGTCTCTGTGTCTCTGTGTCACTGTGTCACAGTGTCTCAGTGTCTCAGCGTCTCAGCGTCTCAGTGCCTCTGTTTCCCAGTGTCTCTGTGCCTCTGTGCCTCAGTGTCTCTCTGTCTCAGTGTCTCTGTGTCTCAGTGTCTCAGTTTCTCTGTGCCTCAGTGTCTCAATGTCTCTGTGTCTCTGTGTCACAGTGTCTCAGTGTCTCAGCGTCTCAGAGTCTCAGTGTCTCTGTGCCCCAATGCCTCTGTGTCTCAGTGTCTCTGTATCTCAGTGTCTCTGTTTCTCAGTGTCTCTGTGTCTCAGAGTCTCAGTGTCTCAGTGTCTATGTATCTTGGTGCCTCAGTGCCTCAGTGTCTCTTTGTCTCAGATTATTAGTGTCTCAGTGTTTCTCTGTCTCTGTGCCTCTGTGCCTCAGAGTCTCAGTGTCTCTGTGTCTCTGTGTCTCAGTTTCTCAGAGTCTCAGTGTCTCAGTGTCTCTGTGTCTCAGTGTCTCTGTGTCTCAGAGTCTCAGTGTCTCAGAGTCTCAGAGTCTCAGTGTCTCAGAGTCTCTGTGTCTCTGTGTCTCAGTGTTTCTGTGTCTCAGAGTCTCAGTGGCTCAGAGTCTCAGAGTCTCTGTGACTCAGTATGTCAGTGTCTCAGTGTCTCAGTGTCTCAGAGTCTCAGTGTCTCAGAGTCTCAGTGTCTCAGAGTCTCAGTGTCTCAGAGTCTCAGAGTCTCAGTGTCTCAGAGTCTCAGTGTCTCAGAGTCTCAGTGTCTCAGAGTCTCAGTGTCTCAGAGTCTCAGAGTCTCAGTGTCTCAGTGTCTCAGTGTCTCTGTGTCTCAGAGTCTCAGTGTCTCAGAGTCTCAGTGTCTCAGAGTCTCAGTGTCTCAGAGTCTCAGTGTCTCAGAGTCTCAGAGTCTCAGAGTCTCAGTGTCTCAGAGTCTCAGTGTCTCAGAGTCTCAGTGTCTCAGAGTCTCAGTGTCTCAGAGTCTCAGTGTCTCAGAGTCTCAGTGTCTCAGAGTCTCAGTGTCTCAGAGTCTCTGTGTCTCAGTATATCAGTGTCTCAGTGGCTCAGTGTCTCTGTTTCTGTGTGTCTCAGTGTCTCTTTGCCTAACTGTCTCATTGCCTCAGTTTCACAGTGTCTCAGGTTATCAGTGTCTCACTGTCTCAGTGTCTAAGTTTCTCTGTGCCTCAGTGTCTCAGTTTCTCAGGGTATCTGCGTCTCAGAGTATCTTTGTCTCTGTGTTTAAGTGTCTGTGCGTTTCGCTGTCTCTCTGTCTCAGTGTCTCAGTGTCTCAGAGTCTCAGAGTCTCAGTATTTCTGTGTCTCAGTGTCTCAGTGTCTCAGTGTCTCTGTGTCTCAGTGTCTCAGTGTCTCAGTATTTCTGTGTCTCAGTGTCTCTGTGCCTCAGTGTCTCAGAATCTCAGTGTCTCAGTGTCTCTGTGTCTCAGTGTCTCAGTGTCTCTGTGTCTCTGTGCCTCAGTGTCTCTGTTTCTGTGTGTCTCAGTGTCTCTTTGCCTAACTGTCTCATTGCCTCAGTTTCACAGTGTCTCAGATTATCAGTGTCTCAGTGTCTCCGAGTCTTAGAGTCTCAGTGTCTCTGTGTCTCAGAGTATCAGAGTCTCTGTATCTCAGTGTCTCAGTGTCTCTGTGCCTCCGTGTTTCAGTGTCTCAGTGTATCTGTGTTTCAGTGTCTCTGCGTCTTAGGGTCTCAAAGTCTCAGTGTCTCTGTGTCCCTATGTCTCGGTGTCTCTGTGTCTCTGTGTCTCAGTGTATCAGTGTCTCAGAGACTCAGTGTCTCTTTGTCTCTTTGTCTGAGTTGCTCTGTGCCTCAGTCTCACAGTGTCTCAGCGTCTCTGTGCCTCAGAGTCTCAGTATCTCAGTGTTTCTGTGTCTCAGTGTTTCTGTGCCTCTGTGTCTCAATGACTCAGGGTCTCAGAGTCTCTGTGCCTCAGTGTCACAGTGTCTCAGAGTGTCAGTGTCTCAGTGTCTCTGTCCCTCAGTGTCTCTGTGACACAGTGTCTCCGAGTCTCAGTGTATCAGTGTGTGATGGTCTCAGTGTTTCAGAGTCTCAGTGTCTCAGTGTATCAGTATCTCAGAGACTCAGTGTCTCTTTGTCTCTGTGCCTCAGTGTTTCAGTGCCTCAGTGTCTCAGTGTCTCAGAATATCAGTGTCTCACTGTTTCAGAGTCTCAGTTTCTCTGTGTCTCCTTGTCTCATTGTATCAGTGTCCCAGAGACCCAGTGTCTCTGTGTCTCTCTGTCCGAGTGTATCTGTGCCTCAGTGTCTCAGAGTCACAGAGTCTCTGTGTCTCAGTGTCTCAGAATTTCAGTGTCTCTATGTCTCTGTGTGTCAGTGTCTCAGTGTCTCTGTACCTCAGTGTCTCTGTGCATCAGTGTCTCACTATCTCTGTGTCTCTGTGTCTCTGTGTCACTGTGTCACAGCGTCTCAGAGTCTCAGTGTCTCTGTGCCTCAGTGTCTTTGTGTCTCTCTGTCTCAGTGTCTCTGTGTCTCAGTGTCTCAGTGTCTCTGTGCCTCAGTGTCTCAATGTCTCTGTGTCTCTGTGTCACAGTGTCTCAGTGTCTCAGAGTCTCAGAGTCTCAGTGTCTCTGTGCCTCAGTGTCTGTGTGCACCAGTGTCTCTCTGTCTCTGTGTCTCTGTATCTCAGTGTCTCTGTTTCTCAGTGTCTCTGTGTCTCAGAGTCTCAGTGTCTCAGAGTCTCTGTATCTTGGTGCATCAGTGTCTCAGTGTCTCTGTGTCTCAGATTATTAGTGTCTCTCTGTCTCAGTCTCTCAGTGTTTCTCTATCTCTGTGCCTCTGTGTCTCAGAGTCTCAGTGTCTCTGTGTCTCAGTGTCTCAGAGTCTCAGAGTCTCAGTGTCTCTGTGTCTCTGTGTCCCAGTGTCTCAGTGTGTCTGTGTCTCAGAGTCTCAGTTTCTCAGAGTCTCAGAGTCTCAGTGTCTCAGAGTCTCTGTGTCTCTGTGTCTCAGTGTCTCTGTGTCTCGGTGTCTCAGTGTTTCAGTGTCTCAGTGTGTCTGTGTCTCAGAGTCTCAGAGTCTCAGAGTCTCAGAGTCTCAGTGTCTCAGAGTCTCAGTGTCTCTGTGTCTCTGTGTCCCAGTGTCTCAGTGTGTCTGTGTCTCAGAGTCTCAGAGTCTCAGTGTCTCAGAGTCTCAGTGTCTCAGAGTCTCTGTGTCTCAGTATATCAGTGTCTCAGTGTCCCAGTGCCTCTGTTTCTGTGTGTCTCAGTGTCTCTTTGCCTAACTGTCTCATTGCCTCAGTTTCACAGTGTCTCAGATTATCAGTGTCTCAGTGTCTCAGAGTCTCAGAATCTCAGTGTCTCAGAGTCTCAGAGTCTCAGTGTCTCAGTGTCTCAGTGTCTCAGAGTCTCAGAGTCTCAGTGACTCTGTGTCTCTGTGCCTCAGTGTCTCAGTGTCTCTCTGTCTCAGTGTTTCTGTGTCTCAGAGTCTCAGTGTCTCTGTGTCTCTGTGTCTCAGTGTATCAGAGTCTCTGTATCTCAGTGTCTCAGTGTCTCAGTGTCTCTGTGCCTCTGTGTCTCAGAGTCTCAGTGTCTCAGTGTCTCAGTGTCTCAGAGTCTCAGAGTCTCAGTGACTCTGTGTCTCTGTGCCTCAGTGTCTCAGAGTCTCAGTGTCTCTGTGTCTCAGTATTTCTGTGTCTCAGTGTCTCTGTGCCTCAGTGTCTCAGAATCTCAGTGTCTCTGTGTCTCAGTGTCTCAGAGTCTCAGTGTCTCAGTGTCTAAGTTTATCTGTGCCTCAGTGTCTCAGTTTCTCAGGGTATCTGCGTCTCAGAGTATCTTTGTCTCTGTGTTTCAGTGTCTGTGCGTTTCGGTGTCTCAGTGTCTCTGTGTCTCAGAGTCTTATTGTCTCAGTGTCTCTGTGTCTCAGTGTATCAGTTCTTGAGGGACACAGGGTCTCTTTGTCTCTGTGTCTGAGTTTCTCTCTGTCTCAGTGTCACAGTGTCTCTGTGTCTCTGGGTCTCAGAGTCTCAGTATCTTTGTGTCTCTGTGTCTCAGTGTTTCAGTGTCTCTGTGTCTCGGTGTAGCAGTGTCTCAGTGTCTCAGTGTCTCAGAGACTCAGTGTCTCCTTGTCTCTGTGTCTGAGTGTCTCTGTGCCTCAGTGTCACAGTGTCTCTGTGTCCCTGTGTCTCTGTGTATCAGTGCCTCAGAGGCTCAGTGTCTCTGTTTCTCTGTGTCTGAGTATCTCTGTGCCTCAGTGTCACAGTGTCTCAGTGTCCCAGTGTCTCTGTGCCTCAGTGTCTCAAAGTCTTTGTATTCAGTTTCTCAGAGTCTCAGTGTCTCTGTGCCTCAGTCTCTCAGAGTCTCAGGGTATCTGCGTCTCTGTGTCTCACTGTCTCTGTGTCTCTGTGTCTCTGCGCCTCAGTGTCTCAGTGTCTCAGAGTCACATTGTCTCTTTGTCTTTGTCTCAGTGTCTCTGTGTCTCAGTGTCTCAGTGCCTCAGAGTCACAGTGTCTCTGTATCTCAGTGTCGCAGCGTCTCTGTGCCTGAGTGTCTCAGTATCTCAGTGTCTCTGTGTCTCAGTGTATCAGTGTCTCAGAGACTCAGTGTCTCTGTGTCTGAGTGTCTCAGTGTTTCTCTATCTCTTTGCCTCAGTGCCTCAGATTCTCAGTCACTCTGTGCCTCAGTGTCCCTGTGTCACTGAGTCTGTGTCTCAGTGTCTCAGAATCTCAGTGTCTCAGTGTCTCTGTGTCTCTGTGCCTCAGTGTCTCAGTGTCTCTGTGCCTCAGTGTCTCATTGTCTCAGTGTCTCAGTTTCTCTGTGCCTCAGTGTCTCCGTGTCTCACTGTCTCAGAGTCTCAGTGTCTCAGTGTCTCTGTGTCTCAGTGTCTCTGACTCTCAGTGTCTCTGTGTCCCAGTATCTCTGTGTCTCTGTGTCTCTGTGTCTCAGTGTGTCTGTGTCTCAGTGTTTCAATGTATCATTGTCTCAGTGTCTCTGTCCCTCAGTGTCTCTGTGCCTCAGTGTTTCAGTGTATCAGTGTCTCAGAGTCTCAGTGCCTCAGTGTCTGATCGTCTCAGTGTCTTTGTATCTCTGTGACTCTGTGTCTCAAAGTCTCAGTGTCTCTGTGTCTGTGTCTCAGTTTCTCTCTGCCTCAGTGTATCTTTGTCTCTGTGCCTCAGTGTCTCTGTGCCTCAGTGTCTCAGAGTCTCAGTGTCTCTGTGTCTCAGTATTTCTGTGTCTCAGTGTCTCTGTGCCTCAGTGTCTCAGAATCTCAGTGTCTCTGAGTCTCAGTGTCTCAGAGTCTCAGTGTCTCAGTGTCTAAGTTTATCTGTGCCTCAGTGTCTCAGTTTCTCAGGGTATCTGCGTCTCAGAGTATCTTTGTCTCTGTGTTTCAGTGTCTGTGCGTTTCGGTGTCTCAGTGTCTCAGTGCCTCAGTGCCTCAGTGTCTCTGTTTCTGTGTGTCTCAGTGTCTCTTTGCCTAACTGTCTCATTGCCTCAGTTTCACAGTGTCTCAGATTATCAGTGTCTCAGTGTCTCAGAGTCTCAGTGACTCTGTGTCTCTGTGCCTCACTGTCTCATTGCCTCAGTGTCTCAGAGTCTCAGTGTCTCAGTGTCTAAGTTTATCTGTGCCTCAGTGTCTCAGTTTCTCAGGGTATCAGTTCTTGAGGGACACAGGGTCTCTTTGTCTCTGTGTCTGAGTTTCTCTCTGCCTCAGTGTCACAGTGTCTCTGTGTCTCTGGGTCTCAGAGTCTCAGTATCTTTGTGTCTCTGTGTCTCAGTGTTTCAGTGTCTCTGTGTCTCGGTGTAGCAGTGTCTCAGAGACTCAGTGTCTCCTTGTCTCTGTGTCTGAGTGTCTCTGTGCCTCAGTGTCACAGTGTCTCAGTGTCCCAGTGTCTCTGTGCCTCAGTGTCTCAAAGTCTTTGTATTCAGTTTCTCAGAGTCTCAGTGTCTCTGTGCCTCAGTCTCTCAGAGTCTCAGGGTATCTGCGTCTCTGTGTCTCACTGTCTCTGTGTCTCTGTGTCTCTGCGCCTCAGTGTCTCAGTGTCTCAGAGTCACATTGTCTCTTTGTCTTTGTCTCAGTGTCTCAGTGTCTCAGTGTCTCAGAGACTCAGTGTCTCTGTGTCTCTGTGTCCATGTGTCTCCGTGTACCAGTGTCTCAGAGTCTCAGTGTTTCTAATTATCACAGTGTCTCAGTGTCACAGATTATCAGTGTCTCAGTGTCTCAGTCTCTCAGAGTCTCAGTGACTCTGTATCTGTGTGTCTCAGTGAATCTGTGCCTCAGTGGCTCATTGCCACAGTGTCTCTGAGTCTCAGTGTCTCAGTGTCTCTGTGTTTCAGTGTATCAGTGTCTCAGAGACTCAGTGTCTCAGTGTCTCTGTGTCTCAATGTCTCAGTGTCTCAGTGCCTCAGAGTCACAGTGTCTCTGTATCTCAGTGTCGCAGCGTCTCTGTGCCTGAGTGTCTCAGTATCTCAGTGTCTCTGTGTCTCAGTGTATCAGTGTCTCAGAGACTCAGTGTCTCTGTGTCTGAGTGTCTCAGTGTTTCTCTATCTCTTTGCCTCAGTGCCTCAGATTCTCAGTCACTCTGTGCCTCAGTGTCCCTGTGTCACTGAGTCTGTGTCTCAGTGTCTCAGAATCTCAGTGTCTCAGTGTCTCTGTGTCTCTGTGCCTCAGTGTCTCATTGTCTCAGTGTCTCAGTTTCTCTGTGCCTCACTGTCTCCGTGTCTCACTGTCTCAGAGTCTCAGTGTCTCAGTGTCTCTGTGTCTCTGTGTCTCAGTGTCTCTGACTCTCAGTGTCTCTGTGTCCCAGTATCTCTGTGTCTCAGTGTCTCAGTGTCTCAGTGTCTCAGTGTTTCAATGTATCATTGTCTCAGTGTCTCTGTCCCTCAGTGTCTCTGTGCCTCAGTGTTTCAGTGCCTCAGTGCCTCAGTGCCTGATCGTCTCAGTGTCTTTGTATCTCTGTGACTCTGTGTCTCAAAGTCTCAGTGTCTCTGTGTCTGTGTCTCAGTTTCTCTGTGCCTCAGTGTCTCAGTTTCTCAGGGTATCAGTGTCTCTGTGTCTCAGTGTCACAGTGTCTCAGAGTCTCAGTGTCTCAGTGTATCTTTGTCTCTGTGCCTCAGTGTCTCTGTGTCTCAAAGTCTCTTTGTCTCTGCGCCTCAGTGTCTCAGTGTCTCTGTGTCTCAATGTCTCAGTGTCTCTGTGTCTCAGTGTCTCTCTATCTCTGTGCCTCAGTGTCTCAGAGTCTCAGTGTCTCAGTACCTCAGTGTCTCAGTGTCTCAGTATTTCTGTGTCTCAGTGTCTCTGTGCCTCAGTCTCTCTGTGTCTCTGTGTCTCAGTGTTTCAGTGCCTCAGTGTCTCAGAGTCTCAGTGTCTCAGTGTCTCTGTGTCTCAGTGTCTCTGTGTCTCAGTGTCTCTGTGTCTTAGTGTTCAGTGTCTCAGTGTCTCTGTGTCTCAGTGTCTCAGTGTCTCAGTGTCTCAGTGTCTCAGAGTCACATTGTCTCAGTGTCTCTGTGTCTCAGTGTGTCTGTGTCTCAGCATCTCAGTGTCTCAGAGTCTCTGTGTCTGAGTCTCAGTGTCTCTGTGTCTCAGTGTATCAGTGTCTGAGAGACACAGTGTCTCTTTGTCTGTGTTTCTCTGTGCCTCAGTGTCTCAGTGTCTCTGTGCCTCAGTCTCTCTGTGTCTCACTGTCTCTGTGTCTCAGAGACTCAGTGTCTCAAGGTCTCTGGGTCTCAGTGTTTCAGTGTCTCTGTGTCTTTGGGTCTCAGTCTCTCAGTTTCTCAGAGACTCAGTGTCTCAGTGTCGCATTTTCTCCATGTCCCAGGGTTTCAGGTTCTCAGTGCCTCCGCGTCTCAGAGTCTTAGTGACTCAGGGTCTCAGTCTCTCGGTGTCTCTGGTTTTCTGGGTCTCACTGTCTCTATGTCTCAGGATCTCTGTTTCTCTAGGTCTCTGGGTCTCAGTTTCTCTGTCTCTCAGTGTCCGAGGGTCTCTGGGTCTCTGTGTCACAGTGTCTCGTCTCTCTGTGTCTCAGTGTCTCAGGGAGTCAGGGTCCCAGAGTCTCAGCTCTCAGTGTGTCAATGTCTCAGGGTTTAAGTGTCTCATTGTCTCAGTGTCTCAGTGTCTCTGGTGTCTCAGTGACTCAGGGTCTCTGGATCTGTGGTTGTCTCGGTCTCTTGTTCTGTGATTCTCACTGTCTCTGTGTCTCAGACTCTCTGTGTCTCTGAGTAACTGGGTCTCAGTGTCACAGTGTCTCTGTGTCTCAGTGCCTCAGGGTTTCTGGGTCTCGGGTCTCTGAGTTTCAGGGTGTTCGGGTCATTGGGTCTCAGTGTCTCTGGTCTCAGGGTCTCTGAGTCTCAGTGTCTCTTGATCTCAGGGTCTCTGAGTCTCAGTGTCTCTATGTCCCAGGGTCTCTGGGTCTCTGTTTCTCAGGGTCTCTTTGTCTCTGGGTCTCAGTGTCTCTGGGTATCTGGGTCACAGTTTCTCAGGATCTCTGTGTCTCAGTGTCTCAGTTTCTCAGGGTCTCAGGGAAACTGGGTGTCTGAGTCTCTGGGTTTCAGGGTCTCAGGGTCTCTGTCTCTCTGGTTCTCTGGATCTCTATGTCTCTGGGTCTCATTGTCTCTGAGTAATTGGGTCTCAGTGTCTCAGTGTCTCTTTGTCGCAGTGTCTCAGTGTCTCAGGATCTCAGTGTTTCAGTGTCACTGGATCTGGTTCGCTGGGTCTCACTGTCTCTGTGTCTCAGCATCACTTTGTCTCTGGGTCTCTGGGCCTCAGTTTCTCAGGGTCTCAGGGTCTACGGGCCTCAGTTTATCAGTGTCTCAGGGTCTCTGGGTCTCAGTTTCTCAATAACTCAGTGTCTCAGGAGATCCTATGAGGAGAGATTGAGTGATTTGGGGTTGTTTTCGCTGGAAAGAAGGCGGCTGAGAGGGGATCTCATTGAAACATATAAGATGATTAGAGGTTTAGACAGGGTAGATAGTGATAGCCTTTTTCCTAGGATGGAGAAAGCTAACACGAGGGGGCACGATTTTAAATTAAGGGGGGGTAGTTATAGGACAGATGTCAGGGGTAGGTTCTTTACCCAGAGGGTGGTGAGGGACTGGAATGCCCTGCCAGCTGCAGTTGTAAATGCACCTAGTTTGGGGGTGTTTAAAAGATCTGTGGATAGGTTTATGGATGAAAAGGGATTGGTTTAGGCTAGTGGGTCATTGTTTTGTAACTGGTCGGCGCAACATCGTGGGCCGAAGGGCCTGTTCTGCGCTGTAATGTTCTATGTTCTATGTTCAGGGTCTCTGGGCCTCTGGGTCTCAGGGTCTCAATTTTGCAGGGTCTCAGGGTCTAAGGGTCTCAGGGTATCAGTGACTCACTGTCTCAGTATCTCATTGTCTACATATTTCAGGGTCTCAGTGTCTCAGTGTCTCAGTGTCTCACAGTCTCAGTGTCTCAAGGTCTCTGTGCCTCTGGGTCTCAGGGTTTCAGTTTTGCAGGGTCTCAGGGTCTAAGGGTCTAAGGGTATCAGTGACTCAATGTCTCATTGTCTACATATTTCAGTGTCTCAGTGTCTCTGGGTCTCAGTTTCTCAGTGTCTCAGGGTCTCAGGGTCTCTGTGAGTCTTGTTCTTTGGATTTCCGGGTCTCTCGTTCTGAGTGCCTCAGAGTTTCATGTTCTCAGGGTTTCAGGGTCATAGCGTCTCGGGGTCTCAGGGTCTCTGGTCTCAGTGCCTCTGTATCTCAGTCTCTCAGTGTCTCAAGGTCTCTGCGTCCCACTTTTTCATTGTCTCATAGTCTCAGTGTCTCACGGTCTCTGGGCCCTTGCGTCACTTGTTCTCTCGGTCTCTGTTTCGCACTGTGTTAGGGTCTCTGGGTCCCGAGGTCTCTGTGACTCTGTGTCACTGTGTCTCACTGTCTCAGCGTCTCAGGGTTTCTGGGTCTCAGTGTCTCAGTGTCTCAGTGTCTCAGTACCTAAGTATCTCAGGGTCTCAGGGTCTATGGGTCTCTGTGTCTGAGTCTTTGGGTCTCAGTGTCTCAGTTTATCAGTGTCTCAGGGTTTCAGTGTCTCAGTTTCTCAGGGTCTCTGGGAGTCTTGTTCTCTGGGTTTCTGGGTCTCAGTGTCTCAGTGTCTCAGGGTCTCAGTTTCTCAGGGTCTCAGGGTCTCTGGGTCTGTGTGTCTCTTCGTATCAGTGTCTCGGGATCATAGTGCCTCGGGTCTCAGTGTCTCTGGTCTCAGGGAAACTGTGTCTCAGTGTCTCAGGGTCTCAATGTCTCACGGTCTCTGGGTCTCTGTGCATTTGCATCACTGGGTCTCTGCGTCTGTGTGTCACACTGTCTCAGTGTGTCACTGTGTCAGCGTCTCTGGCTCCCGTGGTCTCTGGTATCTGGGTTTCTGGGACTCTGGGTCACTGGGTCTCAGTGTCTCAGGGTCTCTGGTTCTCAGTGTCTCCGCGTCTCAGGGTCTCCGGGGCTCAGTATCTCTGGGTCTCAGGGTTTCTGCGTCTCAAGGTCGCGGGGTCTCAGGGTCTCAGTGTCTCCGTGTATCTGTGTCTCTGGGTCTCAGTGTCGCTGGCTCTCTGGATCTCAGTGGCTCTGTGTCTCACTCTCTCAGTGTCTCTGGGTCTCAGTGTCATTGTGTCTTTGGGTCTCTGGAACTGTGGGCCTCTGGGGCTCTGGGTCTCAGGGTTTCAGTGTCTCAGAGTCTCAGGGTCTCTGGGTCACAGATTCTCTGGGTCTCTGGGTCTCCGTGTCTCAGGGTTCAAGTGTCTCAGGATATCAGAGGCTCTAGGTCTCTGCGTCTCAGGGTCCAAGGGAATCAATGTTTCAGTGTTTCAGGTTCGATGGGTCCCATGGTCACAGGTTCTCTGCGGCTCTGGGTCTCTGGGACTCAGTGTCTCTGGGTCTCCGCGTCTCAGTGTCTCAAGGCCTCAGTGTCTCTGGGTCTCAGTGTCTCTGCGTCTCTGGGTGTCAGTGTCTCAGTGTGTCAGGGTCCCTGGATCTCAGGGTCTCAGGGTCTTTGTGTCTCTGGGTCTCAGTGTCTCTAGTTCTCTGGATCAAAGCGTCTCTGGGACTCTGGATCTCAGTGTCTCAGAGCCTCAGGGTCTCAGAGTCTCAGGGTCTCAGGGTTTCAGGGTCTCAGGGGGTCTGGGTCTCAGTGTCTCAGAGTCTCGGGGTCTCACTGTATCACTGTCTCAGGGTCTCAGGATCTCAGTGTCTCAATATCTCAGGTTCTCAGGATCTCAGAGTTTCTGCATCTCTGGGTCTCAGGGTTTGTGGGTCTCAGTGTCTCCGTGTCTCTGGTTCTCAGTGTCTCAGGGTCCCGGGTTTTCAGGGTCTCAGGGACTCAGTGTCGCTGGGTCTCAGTGTATCAGTCTCTCATGGTCTCAATGTCTCAGGGTCTCAGGATCTCAGTGTCTGAATGTCTGAGGGCCTCATGGTCTCAATGTCTCAGGGTCTCAGTGTCTGAACATCTCAGGGTCTTTGGGTCCCTCGGTCTCAGGGTGTCAGGGTTTCTGGGTCTCTGGGTCTCAGGGTGTTTGTGTCATTTGGTCTCAGTTTCTCTGGGTCTCTGGAGTTAGTGCCTCAGTCTCTCATGGTCTCACTGTCTCAGGATCCCAGCGTCTCAGGGTCTCAGTGTCTATGGGTCTCAGGCTCTCTGCGTCTCTGGACCTCTGGTTCTCTGCGTCTCAGGTTCTCGGGGTCTCTGTGGCTCAGTGTCCCCCTGTCTCTGGCTCTCTGGATCTGGTGTGTCGGGGTCTCAGTGTCTCAGGGACTCTGGGTCTTACTCTCTCTGTGTCTTTGGGTCACTGGGTCTCTGGGAATCAGTTTCTCAGGGTCTCTGTGTTCAGTATCTCAGGGTCTCAGTATCTCAGTGACGCATGGTCTCAGTGTCAGAATGTCTCAGGGTCCCAGGGTCTCAATGTCTCCGGGGTTCTGGGTCCTTGGGTCTCAGGTTCTCTGGGACAATGGGTCTCAGTCTCTCAGTTTCTCAGTGTCTCAGGGTTTCAGTGTCTCAGTGTCACCGGGTCTCTGGGTCCCTGGGTCTCATAGCCTCTGGGTCTCTGCGTCTCAGTGTCTCAGAGTCTCATGGTCTCTTCATCTCTGGTTCTCAGTGTCACTGTGTCTTTGGGTCTCTGGAACTGTGGGCTTCTGGGGCTCTGGGTCTCAGGGTCTCAGTGTCTCAGGGTCTCTGGTTCTTAGGGTCTCAGTGGCTCAGTGTCTCTGGGTCTCATGGTTCTGCGTCTCAAGGTCGCTGGGTCTGAGGGTCTCAGGGTATCTGTGTCTCTGGTTCTCAGTGTCTTAGTGTCTCAGTGTCTCTGGGTCTCAGTGTCTCAGGGTGTCTGGGTCTCAGTGTCACTGTGTCTTTGGGTCTCTGGGACTGTGGGCCTCTGGGGCATTGGGTCTCAGGGTCTCAGCGTCTCAGAGTCTCAGGGTCTCTGGGTCACAGGTTCTCTGGGTCTCTGGGTCTCCGTGTCTCAGGGTCTCAGGGGCTCTGGGTCTCTGCGTCTCAGGGTACAAGGGAATCAATGTCTCAGTGCCTCAGATTCGCTGGGTCCCATGGTCACAGGTTCTCTGTCTCTCTGGGTCTCAGTGTTTCTGGTTCTCTGGATCTCAGCGTCTCTGGGTCTCAGTGACTCTGGATCTCAGTGTCTCTGTGTCTTTGGGTCTCTTAGACTGTGGGCCTCTGGGACTCAGTGTCTCAGAGTCTCCGGGTCTCAGAGTCTCAGGGTCTATGGGTTTCAGTGTCTCAGGGGCTCTGGGTCTCTGGGTCTCAGTGTCTCAGGGTCTCTGGGTCTCAGTGTATCACTGTCTCAGAGTCTCCCGGTTTCAGGGTCTCAGGGGCTCTGGGTCTCAGTCGCCCAGTGCCTCAGGGTGTCAGGGTTTCTGGGTTTCTGGGTCTCAGGTTGTTTGTGTCATTTGGTCTCAGTTTCTCTGGGTCTCGGGATTCAATGTCTCTGGATCTCTGGGATCCTGGGCTCTGGGTCTCTGGGTCTCAGTTTCTCAGGGTCTCTGGAGTCAGTGTCTCAGGCTCTCATGGTCTCACTGTCTCAGGGTCTCTGTGTCTCAGTGTCCCAGTGTCTCAGCGTCCCAGTGTTTCATGGTCTCAATGTCTTGGGTCTCAGGCTCTCTGCGTCTTTGGATCTCTCTGTCTCAGGGTCTCTGGTTCTCTGCGTCTCAGGTTCTCTGGGTCTCTGTGGCTCAGTGTCTCCCTGTCTCTGGCTCTCTGGATCTCGCAGGGACTCTGGGTCTTTCTCTGTGTCTTTGGGTCTCTGGGTCTCTGGGAATCAGTTTCTCAGGGTCTCTTTGTTCAGTATCTCAGGGTCTCAGTATCTCAGTGACTCATGGTCTCAATGTCTCAGGGTTTCTGGGTCCTTGGGTCTCAGATTCTCTGGGACACTGGGTCTCAGTCTCTCAGTTTCTCTGTGTCACAGGGTTTCAGTGTCTCAGTGTCACAGGGCTCTTGGTCTCTGCGTCTCAGTGTCTCTGGGTCTCTGTATCTCTGTGTCTCAATGTCACTGTGTCTTTGGATCTCTGCAACTGTGGGCCTCTGCGGCTCTGGATCTCAGGGTCTCAGTGTCTCTGAGTCTCTGGGTTTCAGGGTCTGAGGGTCTCAGGGGCTCTGGGGCTCTGGGGCTCAGGGTTCGAGGGAATCAGTGTCTCAGTGTCTCAGGTTCTCCGGGTCCCATGATCACATGTTCTCTGCCTCTCTGGGACTCAGTGTCTCTGGTCTCCAGGTCTCAGTGGCTCAGTGTCTCAGGGTCTCTTGTCTCTGGTTCTCAATGACTCAGTGTTCTGTGTCTCTGGGTCTCAGTATCTCAGGGTATCTGGGTCTCAGTGTCACTGTGTCTCAGTGTCTCTGGGTCACAGTGTCACTGTGTCTTTGGGTCTCTGGGACTGTTGGCCTCTGGGGCTCTGGGTCTCAGGGTCTCAGTGTCTCAGAGTCTCAGGGTCTCTGGGTCACAGGTTCTCTGGGTCTCCGTGTCTCAGGGTTCAAGTGTCTCAGGGTCTCAGGGGCTCTGGGTCTCTGCGTCTCAGGGTCAAAGGTAGTCAATGTCTCAGGTTCCCAGATTCGCTGGGTCCCATGGTCACAGGTTCTCTGTGTCTCTGGGTCTCAGTGACTCTGGATCTCATTGTCTCTGTGTCTTTGGGTCTCATGGCTGTGGCTCTCTGGGACTCAGTGTTTCAGAGTCTCCGGGTCTCAGAGTCTCAGGGTCTATGGGTTTCAGTGTCTCAGGGTCTCTGGGTCTCTGGTCTCAGTGTCTCATGGTCTCAGGATCTCAGTGTCTCAGGGACTTTGGGTCTCAGTCGCCCAGTGTCTCAGGGTGTCAGGGTTTCTGGGTCTTTGGGTCTCAGGGTGTTTGTGTCATTTGGTCTCAGTTTCTCTGGGTCTCGGGGTTTAAAGTTCTCTGGATCTCTGGGTCTCAATGTCTCAGGGCTTCTGGGTCCTTGGGTCTCAGATTCTCTGGGACACTGGGTCTCAGTCTCTCAGTTTCTCAATGTCTCAGGGTCTCAGTGTCTCAGGGTCTCAGGGTTTCTGGGTCTCTGGTCTCTGTATCTCTGGTTCTCAGTGTCACTGTGTCTTTGGGTCTCTGGAAGTGTGGGCTTTTGGGGCTCTGGCTCTCAATGTCTCAGAGTCTCAGGTTCTCCGGTCCCATGGTCACAGGTTTTCTGCGTCTCTGGGACTCAGTGTCTCTGGTCCCCGGGTCTCAGTGGCTCAGTGTCTCTGGGTCTCAGGCTTTCTGCGTCTCAAGGTCTCTGGCTCTCTGGGTCTCAGGGTCTCTGGCTCTCAGGGTCTCTGTGTCTCTTGTTCTCAGTGTCACAGTGTCTCTGGGTCTCAGTGTCCCTGGCTCTCTGGATCTCAGTGTCTCTGGGTCTCAGTGTCTCAGGGCTCAAGTGTCTCAGGGTTTCAGTGGCTCTGGGTCTCTGCGTCTCAGGGTCCAAGGGAATCAATGTCTCAGTGTCTTAGATTCGCTGGGTTCCATGGTCACAGGTTCTCTGTGTCTCTGGGTCTCAGTGTCTCTGTTTCTCTGGATCTCAGCGTCTCTGGGTCTTTGGGTCTCTTGGACTGTGGGCCTCTGGGACTCAATGTCTCAGAGTCTCCGGGTCTCAGAGACTCAGGGTCTATGGGTTTCAGGGTCTCAGGGTGTTTGTGTCATTTGGTCTCAGTTTATCTGGGCCTCGGGATTTCAAGGTCTCTGGATCTCTGGGTCTCAATTTCTCAGGGTTTCTGGGTCCTTGGGTCTCAGATTCTCTGGGACACTGGGTCTCAGTCTCTCAGTTTCTCAATGTCTCAGGGTTTCAGTGTCTCAGGGTCTCTGGATCTCAGCGTCTCTGGGTCTCTGGGTCTCAGTGACTCTGGATCTCAGTGTCTCTGTGTCTTTGGGTCTCTTGGACTGTGGGCCTCTGGGACTCAGTGTCTCAGAGTCTCCGGGTCTCAGAGTCTCAGGGTCTATGGGTTTCAGGGTATTAGGGGCTCTGGGTCTCTGGGTCTCAGTTTCTCAGTGTCTCAGGATCTCAGTGTCTCAATGTCTCAGGGTCTCTGGGTCTCAGTGTCTCAGAGTCTCCGGGTTTCAGGGTCTCAAGGGCTCTGGGTCTCAGTCGCCCAGTGTCTCAGGGTGTCAGGGTCTCTGGGTCTCTGGGTGTTTGTGTCATTTGCTCTCAGTTTCTCTGGGTCTCGGGATTTCAAGGTCTCTGGATCTCTGGGTTTCTGGGCTCTGGGTCTCTGGGTCTCAGTTTCTCAGGGTCTCTGGAGTCAGTGTCTCAGTCTCTCATGGTCTCACTGTCTCAGGGTCCCAGTGACTCAGTGTCCCAGTGTCTCAGTGCCTCAGGGTCTCAGTCTCTCAGTTTCTCAGTGTCTCAGGGTTTCAGTGTCTCAGTGTCACAGGGCTCTGGGTCCCTGGGTCTCATAGCCTCTGGGTATCTGCGTCACAGTGTCTCAGGGTCTCATGTCTCTGGGTCTCACTGTTTCTGCGTCTCAGGGTCTCTGTATCTTTGTGTCTCAGTGTCACTGTGACTTTGGGTCTCTGGAACTGTGGGCCTCTGGGTCTCAGGGTCCCAATGTCTCAGAGTCTCAGAGTCTCAGGGTCTCAGGGTCTCAGGGTCTCTGTGTCATTGGTTCTCAGTGTCTCTGGGTCTCTGGGTCTCAGTGTCTCAGGGTCTCCGGGTTTCAGGGTCTCAGGGGCTCTGGATCTCAGTCGCCCAGTGTCTCAGGGTGTCAGGGTCTCTGGGTCTCTGGGTCTCAGGGTGTTTGTGTCATTTGGTCTCAGTTTCTCTGGGTCTCGGGATTTCAAGATCTCTGGATCTCTGGGTTTCTGGGCTCTGGGTCTCAGTTTCTCATGGTCTCTGGAGTCAGTGTCTCAGTCTCTCATGGTCTCACTGTCTCAGGGTCTCTGTGACTCAGTGTCCCAGTGTCTCAGGGTCCCAGTGTTTCAGGGTCTCAATGTCTATGGGTCTCAGCCTCTCTGGATCTCTGGGTCTCTGGTTCTCTGCGTCTCAGATTCTCTGGGCCTCTGTGGCTCAGTGTCTCCCTGTCTCTGGCTCTCTGGATCTCGGCGTCTCAAGGTCGCTGAGTCTCAGGGTCTCTATGTCTTTGGTGCTCAATGTCTCAGTGTCTCTGGGTCTCAGTGTCCCTGGCTCTCTGGATCTCAGGTCTGGGTCTCAGTGTCGCAGGGACTCCGGGTCTTTCTCTGTGTCTTTGGGTCTCTGGGTCTCTGGGAATCAGTTTCTCTGGGTCTCTGTGTTCAGTATCTCAGGGTCTCAGTATCTCAGTGACTCATGGTCTCAATGTCACAATGTCTCAGGGTCCCAGTGTCTCAGTGTTTCAGGGTCTCAGTGTCTCAGGATCTCAGGGTTTCAGTGTCTCAGGGGCTCTGAGTCTCTGGGTCTCAGTGTCCGAGGGAATCAGTGTCTCAGTGTTTCAGGTTCTCCGGGTCCCATGGTCACAGCTTATCTGGTTCTCTGGGACTCAGTGTCTCTGGTCTCCGTGTCTCAGTGGCTCAGTGTCTCTGGGTCTCAGGGTTTCTGCGTCTCAAGGTCGCTGAGTCTCAGGGTCTCTGTGTCTTTGGGTCTCAGTGTCCCTGGCTCACTGGATCTCAGTGTCTCTGGGTCTCAGTATCTCAGGGTATCTGGGTCTCAGGGTCCCTGGGTTCATAGCTTCTGGGTCTCTGCGTCTCAGTCTCTCAGGGTCTCATGGTCTCAGTGTCTCAGGGTTTCTGGGTCTCTGGTCTCTGTGTCTCAGGGTGTCTGGGTCAATGCGTCTCAGTGCCTTTGTGTCTTAGTATCTCAGTGTCACTGTGTCTCAGTATTTCTGCGTCTCAGGGTCTCTGTGTCACAGGGTCTCTGTATCTCTGGTTCTCAGTGTCACTGTGTCTTTGGGTCTCTGGAACTGTGGGCTTTTGGGGCTCTGTGTCTCAGGGTCTCAGTGTCTCATGGTCTCTGGTTCATAGGGTCTCAGTGTCGCAGGGACTCTGGGTCTTTCTCTGTGTCTTTGAGTCTCTGGGAATCAGTTTCTCAGGGTCTCTGTGCTCAGTATGTCAGGGTCTCAGTATCTCAGTGTCTCAGTGACTCATGGTCTCAATGTCATAATGTCTCAGGGTCCCAGTGTCTCAGTGTCTCAGTGTCTCAGGGTCTCAGTGTCTCAGGATCTCAGGGTTTCAATGTCTCAGGGTTTCTGGGTCCTTGGGTCTCAGTGTCGCAGGGACTCTGGGTCTTTCTCTGTGTCTTTGGGTCTCTGGGAATCAGTTTCTCAGGGTCTGTGGGCCTCTGCGGCTCTGGGTCTCAGGTTCTCAGTGTCTCAGAGTCTCTGGGTTTCAGGGTCTCAGGGTCTCTGTCTCTCTGGTTCTCTGGATCTCTATGACTCTGGGTCTCAGGGCCTCATTGTCTCTGAGTAATTGGGTCTTTGTGTCTCAGTGTCTCAGGATCTCAGTGTTTCAGTGTCACTGGATCTGGTTCGCTGGGTCTCTTGGTCTGTGGGTCTCACTGTCTCTGTGTCTCAGGGTCACTTTGTCTCTGGGTCTCTGGGCCTCAGTTTCTCAGGGTCTCAGGGTCTCTGGGTCTCAGTTTCTCAATAACTCAGGGTCTCAGTGTCTCAGGATCTCTGGGCCTCTGGGTCTCAGGGTCTCAATTTTGCAGGGTCTCAGGGTCTAAGGGTCTCAGGGTATCAGTGACTCACTGTCTCAGTATCTCATTGTCTACATATTTCAGGGTCTCAGTGTCTCTGGGTCTCTGGGTCTCTGGATCTCTGTGTCTCAGTATCTCAGTGTCTCTGGGTCTCTGGGTCTCTGGGTCTCTGTGTCTTTGGGTCTCAGTGTCCCAGTTTCTCAGGGTCTCAGTTTCTCAGTGTCTCAGGGTCTCTGTGAGTCTTGTTCTTTGGATTTCCGGGTCTCTCGTTCTGAATGTCTCAGAGTTTCAGTTTCTCAGGGTCTCAGGGTCATAGCGTCTCGGGGTCTCAGGGTCTCAGGGTCTCTGGTCTCAGTGCCTCTGTATCTCAGTCTCTCAGTGTCTCAAGGTCTCTGCGTCCCACTTTTTCATTGTCTCATAGTCTCAGTGTCTCACGGTCTCTGGGCCCTTGCGTCACTTGTTCTCTCGGTCTCTGTTTCGCACTGTGTTAGGGTCTCTGGGTCCCGAGGTCTCTGTGACTCTGTGTCACTGTGTCTCACTGTCTCAGCGTCTCAGGGTTTCTGGGTCTCAGTGTCTCAGTACCTAAGTATCTCAAGGTACTTAGGTACTTGAGATACCTAAGTACCTTGGTACTTAGGTACCAAGGTCTAAGTACCAAGGGTCTATGGGTCTCTGTGTCTGAGTCTTTGTGTCTCAGTGTCTCAGGGTCTCAGTGCCTTAGTTTCTCAGGGTCTCTGGGAGTCTTGTTCTCTGGGATTCTGCGTCGCAGTGTCTTGGGGTCTCGGTTTCTCAGGGTCTCAGGGTCTCTGGGTCTGTGTGTCTCCTTGTATCAGTGTCTCAGGATCATAGTGCCTCGGGTCTCAGTGTCTCTGGTCTCAGGGAAACTGTGTCTCAGTGTCTCAGGATCTCAATGTCTCACGGTCTCTGGGTCTCTGTGCATTTGCATCACTGGGTCTCTGTGTCTGTGTGTCACACTGTCTCAGTGTGTCACTGTGTCAGCGTCTCTGGCTCCCGTGGTCTCTGGTATCTGGGTTTCTGGGACTCTGGGTCACTGGGGCTCAGTGTCTCAGGGTCTCTGGTTCTCAGTGTCTCCGCGTCTCAGGGTCTCCGGGGCTCAGTATCTCTGGGTCTCAGGGTTTCTGCGTCTCAAGGTCGCGGGGTCTCAGGGTCTCAGTGTCTCCGTGTATCTGTGTCTCTGGGTCTCAGTGTCGCTGGCTCTCTGGATCTAAGTGGCTCTGTGTCTCACTCTCTCAGTGTCTCTGGGTCTCAGTGTCATTGTGTCTTTGGGTCTCTGGAACTGTGGGCCTCTGGGGCTCTGGGTCTCAGGGTCTCAGTGTCTCAGAGTCTCAGGGTCTCTGGGTCACAGGTTCTCTGGGTCTCAGTGTCTCCGTGTCTCGGGGTTCAAGTGTCTCAGGATATCAGGGGCTCTAGGTCTCTGCGTCTCAGGGTCCAAGGGAATCAATGTTTCAGTGTTTCAGGTTCGATGGGTCCCATGGTCACAGGTTCTCTGCGGCTCTGGGTCTCTGGGACTCAGTGTCTCTGGGTCTCCGCGTCTCAGTGTCTCAGTGTGTCAGGGTGTCAGTGTCTCAGTGTGTCAGGGTCCCTGGATCTCAGGGTCTCAGGGTCTCTGTGTCTCTGGGTCTCCGTGTCTCTGGTTCTCTGGATCAAAGAGTCTCTGGGACTCTGGGTCTCAGTGACTCTGGATCTCAGTGTCTCTGTGTCTTTGGGTCTCTTGAACTGTGGGCCTCTGGGACTCAGGGTCTCAGTGTCTCAGAGCCTCAGGGTCTCAGGATCTCAGGGGGTCTGGGTCTCTGGGTCTCCGTGTCTCTGGTTCTCTGGATCAAAGAGTCTCTGGGACTCTGGGTCTCAGTGACTCTGGATCTCAGTGTCTCTGTGTCTTTGGGTCTCTTGAACTGTGGGCCTCTGGGACTCTGGGTCTCAGTGTCTCAGAGCCTCAGTGTCTCAGAGTCTCGGGGTCTCACTGTATCACTGTCTCAGGGTCTCAGGATCTCAGTGTCTCAATGTCTCAATGTCTCAGGTTCTCTGGATCTCAGAGTTTCTGCATCTCTGGGTCTCAAGGTTTTTGGGTGTCAGGGTCTCCGTGTCTCTGGTTCTCAGTGTCTCAGGGACTCAGTGTCGCTGGGTCTCAGTGTATCAGTGTCTCATGTTCTCAATGTCTCAGGGTCTCAGGATCTCAGTGACTGAATGTCTGAGGGCCTCATGGTCTCAATGTCTCAGTGTCTCAGGATCTCAGTGTCTGAACATCTCAGGGTCTTTAGGTCCCTGGGTCTCAGAGTGTCTGGGTCTCTGGGTCTCAGGGTGTTTGTGTCATTTGGTCTCAGTTTCTCTGGGTCTCGGGATTTCATTGTCTCTGGGTCTCTGGTCTCGGTGTCTCAGGGTGTCTGGGTCAATGGGTCTCAATGCCTTTGGGTCTCAGCATCTCAGTGTCTCAGTATTTCTGCGTCTCAGAGTCTCTGGTCCCCGGGTCTCAGTGGCTCAGTGTATCTGGATCTCAGGGTTTCTGCGTCTCAAGGTCGCTGGGTCTGAGGGTTTCAGGATTTCTGGGTCTCAGTGTCCCTCGCTCTCTGGATCACAGTGTCTGTGGGTCTCAGTGTCTCAGGGTGTCTGGGTCTCAGTGTCACTGTGTCTTTGGGTCTCTGGGACTGTGGGCCTCTGGGGCTCTGGGTCTCAGGGTCTCAGTGTCTCAGAGTCTCAGGGTCTCTGGGTCACAGGTTCTCTGGGTCTCTGGGTCTCCGTGTCTCAGGGTTCAAGTGTCTCAGGGTCACAGGGGCTCTGGGTCTCTGCGTCTTAGGGTTCAAGTGTCTCAGGGTCTCAGGGGCTCTGGGTCTCTGCGTCTCAGGGTACAAGGGAATCAATGTTTCAGTGCCTCAGATTCGCTGGGTTCCATGGTCACAGGATCTCTGTCTCTCTGGGTCTCAGTGTCTCTGGTTCTCTGGATCTCAGCGTCTCTGGGTCTCTGGGTCTCAGTGACTCTGGATCACAGTGTCTCTGTGTCTTTGGGTCTCTTGGACTGTGGGCCTCTGGGACACAGTGTCTCAGAGTCTCCGGGTTTCAGTGTCTCAGGGTCTCTCGGTCTCAGTGTATCACTGTCTCAGGGTCTCTGGGTCTCAGTGTCTCAATGTCTCAGGGTCTCAGTGTCTCAATGTCTCAGGGTCTCTGGGTCTCAGTGTCTCAATGTCTCAGGGTCTCAGTGTCTCAATGTCTCAGGGTCTCTGGGTCTCAGTGTCTCAGAGTCTCCGGGTTTCAGGGTCTCAGGGGCTCTGGATCTCAGTCGCCCAGTGCCTCAGGGTGTCAGGGTTTCTGGGTCTCTGTGTCTCAATGTCACTGTGTCTTTGGGTCTCTGCAACTGTGGGCCTCTGCGGCTCTGGATCTCAGGGTCTCAGTGTCTCTGAGTCTCTGGGTCTCAGGGTCCCAGAGTCTCCGGGTCTCAGAGTCTCAGGGTCTATGGGTTTCAGCGTCTCAGGGTTTCTGGGTCTCTGGGTCTCAGGGTGTTTGTGTCATTTGGTCTCAGTTTCTCTGGTCTCGGGATTTCAAGATCTCTGGATCTCTGGGTTTCTGGGCTCTGGGTTTCTGGGTCTCAGTTTCTCACGGTCTCTGGAGTCAGTGTCTCAGTCTCTCATGGTCTCACTGTCGCAGGGTCTCAGGGTCTCAGTGTCTCAGTGTCCCAGTGTCTCAGGGTCCCAGTGTTTCATGGTCTCAATGTCTTGGGTCTCAGTCTCTCTGCGTCTTTGGATCTCTGGGTCTCAGTGTCTCTGGTTCTCTGCGTCTCAGGTTCTCTGGGTCTCTGTGGCTCAGTGTCTCCCTGTCTCTGGCTCTCTGGATCTCGGTGTGTCTGGGTCTCAGTGTCGCAGGGACTCTGGGTCTTTCTCTGTGTCTTTGGGTCTCTGGGTCTCTGGGAATCAGTTTCTCAGGGTCTCTTTGTTCAGTATCTCAGGGTCTCAGTATCTCAGTGACTCATGGTCTCAATGTCACAATGTCTCAGGGTCCCAGCGTCTCAGTGTCTCAGTGTCCCAGTGTCTCAGTGTCTCAGTGTCTCAGTGTCTCAGTGTCTCAGGGTCCCAGTGTCTCAGTGTCTCAGTGTCTCAGTGTCTCAGTGTCTCAGTGTCTCAGGGTCCCAGTGTCTCAGTGTCTCAGTGTCTCAGTGTCTCAGTGTCTCAGTGTCTCAGGGTCCCAGTGTCTCAGTGTCTCAGTGTCTCAGGGTCCCAGTGTCTCAGTGTCTCAGTGTCTCAGGGTCCCAGCGTCTCAGTGTCTCAGGGTCCCAGTGTCCCAGTGTCTCAGTGTCTCAGTGTCTCAGTGTCTCAGTGTCTCAGTGTCTCAGGGTCCCAGTGTCTCAGTGTCTCAGTGTCTCAGGGTCCCAGTGTCTCAGTGTCTCAGGGTCCCAGCGTCTCAGTGTCTCAGGGTCCCAGTGTCCCAGTGTCTCAGTGTCTCAGTCTCTCAGTTTCTCAGTTTCTCAGTGTCACAGGGTTTCAGTGTCTCAGTGTCTCAGGGTCTCTGGGTCTCTGTATCTCTGTGTCTCAATGTCACTGTGTCTTTGGGTCTCTGCAACTGTGGGCCTCTGCGGCTCTGGATCTCAGGGTCTCAGTGTCTCTGAGTCTCTGGGTTTCAGGGTCTGAGGGTCTCAGGGTCCGAGGGACTCAGTGTCCCAGAGTCTCCGGGTCTCAGAGTCTCAGGGTCTATGGGTTTCAGCGTCTCAGGGTTTCTGGGTCTCTGGGTCTCAGGGTGTTTGTGTCATTTGGTCTCAGTTTCTCTGGGTCTCGGGATTTCAAGGTCTCTGGGTCTCTGGGTTTCTGGGCTCTGGGTCTCTGGGTCTCAGTTTCTCATGGTCTGTGGAGTCAGTGTCTCAGTCTCTCATGGTCTCACTGTCTCAGGGTCTCTGTGTCTCAGGGTCTCAGGGTCTCAGTGTCTCACTGTCTCAGGGTCTCAGTGTCTCAGTGTCCCAGTGTCTCAGGGTCCCAGTGTTTCAGGGTCTCAGTGTCTATGGGTCTCAGGCTCTCTGCATCTCTTGATCTCTGTGTCTCAGGGTCTCTGGTTCTCTGCGTCTCAGGGTCTCTGGGTCTCTGTGGCTCAGTGTCTCCCTGTCTTTGGCTCTCTGAATCTCGGTGTGTCTGGGTCTCTGTGTCGCAGGGACTCTGGGTCTTTCTCTGTGTCTTTGGGTCTCTGGGAATCAGTTCCTCATGGTCTCTGTGTTCAGTATCTCAGGGTCTCAGTATCTCAGTGTCTCAGTGTCTCAGGGTCCCAGTGTCTCAGGATCTCAGGGTTTCAATGTCTCAGGGTTTCTGGGTCCTTGGGTCTCAGATGCTCTGGGACACTGGGTCTCAGTCTCTCAGTCTCTCAGTGTATCAGTCTCTCAGTTTCTCAGTGTCTCAGGGTTTCAGTGTCTCAGTGTCAGAGGGCTCTGAGTCACTGGTTCCCATAGCCTCTGGGTCTCTGCGTCTCAGTGTCTCTGTGTCTCATTTTCTCAGGGTCTCAGTGTCTCAGTGTCTCTCAGTCTCAGTGTCTCAGTGTCTCAAGGTCTCTGGGTCTCAGTTTTTCAGGGTTTCAGTGTCCCTATGTCTCAGTGTCTCAGGGTCTCTGGGTCTCTGTGTCTTCGGGTCTCTGTGACTTTGGGTCTCAGTGTGTCAGTTTCTCAGAGACTCAGTGTCCAATTGTCTCAGTGTCGCATTTTCTCCGTGTCCCAGGGTTTCAGGTTCTCAGTGTCTCAGTATCTGAGTGTTTCAGGGTCTCACTGTCTCCGCATCTCAGAGTCTTAGTGTCTCAGTGGCTCAGGGACTCAGGGTCTCAGTCTCTCGGTGTCTCCGGGTCTCTATGTCTCTGGGTCTCTTGTTCTCTGGGTCTCACTGTCTCTATGACTCAGGATCTCTGTTTCTCTAGGTCTCTGGGTCTCAGTTTCTCAGGGTCTCAGTGTCACAGTGTCTCAGTCTCTCTGTGTCTCAGTGTCTCAGGGAATCAGGGTCTCTGGATCTGTGGTTCTCTTGGTCTCTTGTTCTGTGATTCTCACTGTCTCTGTGTCTCAGACTCTCTGTGTCTCTGAGTAACTGGGTCTCAGTGTCACAGTGTCTCTGTGTCTCAGTGCCTCAGGGTTTCTGTGTCTCGGGTCTCTGAGTTTCAGGGTGTCCGGGTCATTGGGTCTCAGTGTCCCTGGTCTCAGGGTCTCTGAGTCTCAGTGTCTCTATGTCCCAGGGTGTCTGGGTCTCTGTTTCTCTGGGTCTCTTTGTCTCTGGGTCTCAGTGTCTCTGGGTATCTGGGTCACAGTTTCTCAGGATCTCTGTGTCTCAGTGTCTCAGTGACTCAGGGTCTCAGGGACACTGGGTGTCTGAGTCTCTGGGTTTCAGGGTCTCAGGGTCTCTGTCTCTCTGGTTCTCTGGATCTCAATGTCTCTGGTTCTCAGGGCCTCATTGTCTCTGAGTAATTGGGTCTCTGTGTCTCAGTGTCTCAGGATCTCAGTGTCTCAGTGTCGCTGGATCTGGTTCGCTGGGTCTCTTGGTCTGTGGGTCTCACTGTCTCTGTGTCTCAGGGTCACTTTGTCTCTGGGTCTCTGGGCCTCAGTTTCTCAGGGTCTCAGTGTCTCTGTGTCTCAATTTCTCAGTGTCTCAGGGTGTCAGTGTCTGAGTGTCTCATGTCTCAGTATCTCAGGGTCTCAGGGTCTACGGGCCTCAGTTTATCAGTGTCTCAGGGTCTCTGGGTCTCAGTTTCTCAGTACCTCAGGGACTCAGTGTCTCTGTGTGTCTGGGTCTCAGTTTCTCAGTGTATCTGTGTCTCAGGGTCGCTGTGCCTCAGTGTCTCAGGGTCTCAGTGTCTCTGTTTCTCAGTGTCTCTGTGCCTCAGTGTCTCTCTGTCTCAGTGTCTCTGTGTCTCAGTATCTCTGTGTCTCAGTGTCTCTGTGTCTCAGTGTCTCAGTGTCTCAGCGTCTCAGAGTCTCAGTGTCTCTGTGCCTCAGTGTCTCTGTTTCACTGTTTTACTGTCTCATAGAACATAGAACATAGAACATTACAGCGCAGAACAGGCCCTTCGGCCCACGATGTTGCGCCGACCAGTTACAAAACAATGACCCACTAGCCTAAACCAATCCCTTTTCATCCATAAACCTATCCACAGATCTTTTAAACACCCCCAAACTAGGTGCATTTACAACTGCAGCTGGCAGGGCATTCCAGTCCCTCACCACCCTCTGGGTAAAGAACCTACCCCTGACATCTGTCCTATAACTACCCCCCCTTAATTTAAAATCGTGCCCCCTCGTGTTAGCTTTCTCCATCCTAGGAAAAAGGCTATCACTATCTACCCTGTCTAAACCTCTAATCATCTTATATGTTTCAATGAGATCCCCTCTTAGCCGCCTTCTTTCCAGCGAAAACAACCCCAAATCTCTCAATCTCTCCTCATAGGATCTCCCCTCCATACCAGGCAACATCCTGGTAAACCTCCTCTGCACCCTCTCCAAAGCCTCTACATCCTTCCTGTAATGTGGGGACCAGAACTGCACACAAAACTCCAAGTGTGGCCACACCAGAGATGTGTACAGTTGCATCATGACGCTGCGACTCCTAAATTCAATCCCCCTACCAATAAACGCCAAGACACCGTATGCCTTCTTAACAACCTTATCTACTTGATTCCCAACTTTCAGGGATCTATGTACACATACACCTAGATCCTTCTGCTCCTCCACACTATTCAAAGTCAAAGTCCTCCCTCATGGGCTCAGTGTCTCAGTGTTTTAGTGTCTCATTATCTTAGTATTTCACTGCCACACGGTCTCAGGGTTCTTGGTCTCTGGTTCTCAGGTTCTCAATGTCTGAGTGTCTCTGTGTCTCAGTGTCTCTGTGTCTCTGTGTCTCTGGGTCTCAGTGTCCCTGGCTCTCTGGAACTCAGTGTCTTTGGGTCTCAGTATCTCAGGGTATCTGTGTCTCAGTGTCACTTTGTCTCAGAGTCTCAGGGTCTCTGGGTCACAGGTTCTCTGTGTCTCTGGGACTCAGTGTCTCTGGTCCCCGGGTCTCAGTGTCTCAGTGTCTCTTGGTCTCAGGCTTTCTGCGTCTCAAGGTCTCTGGGTCTCAGGGTATCTGTGTCTCTGGTTCTCAGTGTCTCCGTGTCTTTGTGTCTCAGTGTTCCTGGCTCTCTGGATCTCAGTGTCTCTGGGTCTCAGAGTCTCAGGGTCTCAGTGTCTCAGTGTCTCAGGATCTCTGGTCTCTGTGTCTCAGGGTGTCTGGGTCAATGGGTCTCAGTGCCTTTGGGTCTCAGTATCTCAGTGTCTCTGTGTCTCAGTGTTTATGCGTCTCATGGTCTCTGAGTCTCTGTATCTCTGTGTCTCAGTGTCACTGTGTCTTTGGGTGTCTGGAACTGTGGGCCTCTGCGTCTATGGGACTCAGTGTCTCAGAGTCTCCGGGTCTCAGTGGCTCAGGGTCTAAGGTTCTCAGGGTCTCAGGGTCTCAGTGTCTCAGGGTCTATGGGTGTCAGGGTCTCTGGGTCTCTGGGTCTCAGGGTGTTTGTGTCATTTGGTCTCAGTTTCTCTGGGTCTCGGGATTTCAAGGTCTCTGGATCTCTGGGTTTCTGGGCTCTGGGTCTCTGGGTCTCAGTTTCTCAGGGTCTCTGGAGTCAGTGTCTCAGTCTCTCATGGTCTCACTGTCTCAGGGTCCCAGCGTCTCAGGGTCTCTGTGTCTATGGGTCTCAGGGTCTCGGCGTCTCTGGATCTCTGGGTCTCAGGGTCTCTGGTTCTCTGGTTCTCTGCGTCTCAGGGTCTCTGGGTCTCTGTGGCTCAGTGTCTCCCTGTCTCTGGCTCTCTGAATCTCGTGTGTCTGGGTCTCAGTGTCGCAGGGACTCTGGGTCTTTCTCTGTGTCTTTGGGTCTCAGTATCTCAGTATCTCAGTGACTCATGGTCTCAATGTCATAATGTCTCAGGGTCCCAGTTTCTCTGTGTCTCAGGGTTCAGTGTCTCAGTGTCACAGTGCTCTGGGTCCCTGGGTCTCATAGCCTCTGGGCCTCTGCGTCTCAGTGTATCATAGTCTCAGTGTCTCAGGGTTTCTGGGTCTCTGGTCTCTGTGTCTCAGGGTGTCTGGGTCAATGGGTCTCAGTGCCTTTGGGTCTCAGTATCTCTGTGTCTCAGTGTCACTGTGTTTTTGGGTCTCTGGGACTGTGGGCCTCTGCGGCACTGGGTCTCGGGGTCTCAGTGTCTCAGAGTCTCTGGGTCTCAGGGTCCGAGGGAATCAATGTCTCAGTGTCTCAGGTTCTCCGGGTCCCATGGTCACAGGTTCTCTGCGTCTCTGGGACTCACTGTTCTGGTCTCCGGGTCTCAGTGGCTCAGTGTCTCTGGGTCTCAGGGTTTCTGCGTCTCAAGGTCGCTGGGTCTCAGGGTCTCAGGGTCTCTGTGTCTCTGGGTCTCAGTGTCCCTGGCTCTCTGGATCTCAGTGTCTCTGGGTCCCAGTATCTCAGGGTATCTGGGTCTCAGTGTCACCGTGTCTCAGTGTCTCAGGGTCTCAGTGTCTCAGAGTCTCAGGGTCTCTGGGTCACAGGTTCTCTGGGTCTCTGGGTCTCAGGGTTCAAGTGTCTCAGGGCCTCAGTGGCTCTGTGTCTCTGCGTCTCAGGGTCCAAGGGAATCAATGTCTCAGTGTCTCAGATTCGCTGGGTCCCATGGTCACAGGTTCTCTGTGTCTCTGGATCTCAGCGTCTCTGGGTCTCTGGATCTCAGTGTCTCTGGGTCTCTGGATCTCAGTGACTCTGGATCTCAGTGTCTCTGTGTCTTTGGGTCTCCTGGACTGTGGGCCTCTGGGACTCAGTGTCTCAGAGTCTCCGGGTCTCAGAGTCTCAGGGTTTATGGGTTTCAGTGTCTCAGGGGCTCTGGGTCTCTGGGTCTCAGTGTCTCTGGGTCTCAGGGTTTCTGTGTCTCAAGGTCGCTGGGTCTCAGGGTCTCAGTGTCTCTGTGTCTCTGGTTCTCAGTGTCCCTGGTTCTCTGGATCTCAATGTCTCTGGGTCTCAGTGTCTCAGGGTGTCTGGGTCTCAGTGTCACTGTGTTTCAGTGTCTCGGGTCTCAGTGTCACTGTGTCTTTGGGTCTCTGGGACTATGGGCCTCTGGGGCTCAGAGTCTCATGGCCACAGTGTCTCAGGGTCTCAGGATCTCTGGTCTCTGTGTCTCAGGGTGTCTGGGTCAATGGGTCTCAGTGCCTTTGGGTCTCAGTATCTCAGTGTCTCAGGGTCACTGTGCTTTGGGTGTCTGGAACTGTGGGCCTCTGCGTCTCTGGGACTCAGTGTCTCAGAGTCTCCTGGTCTCAGTGGCTCAGGGTCTCTGCGTCTCTGGTTCTCAATGTCTCAGACTCTCTGTGTCTCTGGGTCTCAGTGTCTCTGGTTCTCTGGATCTCAGCGTCTCTGTGTCTTTGTGTCTCTGGGACTCAGTGTCTCAGAGTTTCTGGGTCTCAGAGTCTCAGGGTCCCAGTTTCTCAGTGTCTCAGGATCTCAGTGTCTCTGTGTCTCAGTGTCTCAGGGTCTCAGGGTCTCAGTGTCTCAGAGTCTCCGGGTTTCAGGGTCTCAGGGACTTTGGGTCTCAGTCGCCCAGTGTCTCAGGGTGTCAGGGTTTCTGGGTCTCTGGGTCTCAGGGTGTTTGTGTCATTTGGTCTCAGTTTCTCTGGGTCTCGGGATTTCAAGGTCTCTGGGTCTCTGGGTCTCAGTTTCTCAGGGTCCCAGTGACTCAGTGTCCCAGTGTCTCAGTGTCCCAGTGTCTCAGGGTCTCAAGGTCTCAGTGTCTCTGGATTTCTGGGTGTCAGGGTCTCTGGGTCTCTGTGGCTCAGTGTCTCCCTGTCTTTGGCTCTCTGGATCTCGGTGTGTCTGGGTCTCAGTGTCGCAGGGACTCTGGGTCTTTCTCTGTGTCTTTGGGTCTCTGGGAATCAGTTTCTCAGGGTCTCTGTGCTCAGTATGTCAGGGTCTCAGTATCTCAGTATCTCAGTGACTCATGGTCTCAATGTCATAATGTCTCAGTTTCTCAGTGTCTCAGTGTCTCAGTGTCTCAGTGTTTCAGGGTCTCAGGGTTTCAATGTCTCAGGGTTTCTGGGTCCTTGGGTTTCAGATTCTCTCGGACACTGGGTCTCAGTCTCCCAGTTTCTCTGTGTCTCAGGGTTCAGTGTCTCAGTGTCACAGGGCTCTGGGTCCCTGGGTCTCATAGCCTCTGGGTCTCTGCGTCTCAGTGTATCATAGTCTCAGTGTCTCAGGGTCTCAGGGTCTCAGTGTCTCAGGGTTTCTGGGTCTCTGGTCTCTGTGTCTCAGGGTGTCTGGGTCAATGGGTCTCAGTGCCTTAGGGTCTCAGTGTCTCAGTGTCTCTGGGTCTCAGTGTTTCTGCGCCTCAGTGTCTCTGGGTCTCTGTATCTCTGTGTCTCAGTGTCTCAGTGTCTTTGGGTCTTTGGAGCTGTGGGCCTCTGTGGCACTGGGTCTCGGGGTCTCAGTGTCTCAGAGTCGCTGGGTCTCTGGGTCACAGGTTCTCTGGGTCTCAGGGTTCAAGTGTCTCAGGGTCTCAGGGGCTCTGTGTCTCTGCGTCTCAGGGTCCAAGGGAATCAATGTCTCAGTGTCTCAGATTCGCTGGGTCCCATGGTCACAGGTTCTCTGTGTCTCTGGATCTCAGCGTCTCTGTGTCTCTGGGTCTCAGTGACTCTGGATCTCAGTGTCTCTGTGTCTTTGGGTCTCTTGGACTGTGGGCCTCTGGGACTCAGTGTCTCAGAGTCTCCGGGTCTCAGAGTCTCAGGGTTTATGGGTTTCAGTGTCTCAGGGGCTCTGGGTCTCTGGGTCTCAGTGTCTCTGGGTCTCAGGGTTTCTGTGTCTCAAGGTCGCTGGGTCTCAGGGTCTCAGTGTCTCTGTGTCTCTGGTTCTCAGTGTCTCAGTGTCTCTGGGTCTCAGTGTCCCTGGTTCTCTGGATCTCAATGTCTCTGGGTCTCAGTGTCTCAGGGTGTCTGGGTCTCAGTGTCACTGTGTTTCAGTGTCTCGGGTCTCAGTGTCACTGTGTCTTTGGGTCTCTGGGACTATGGGCCTCTGCGGCTCAGAGTCTCATGGCCTCAGAGTCTCAGGGTCTCAGGATCTCTGGTCTCTGTGTCTCAGGGTGTCTGGGTCAATGGGTCTCAGTGCCTTTGGGTCTCAGTATCTCAGTGTCTCTGGGTCTCTGTATCTCTGTGTCTCAGGGTCACTGTGCTTTGGGTGTCTGGAACTGTGGGCCTCTGCGTCTCTGGGACTCAGTGTCTCAGACTCTCTGTGTCTCTGGGACTGTGGGCCTCTGGGACTCAGTGTCTCAGAGTTTCTGGGTCTCAGAGTCTCAGAGTCTATGGTTCTCAGGGTCTCAGAGTCTCAGTGTCTCAGTGTCTCTGGGTCTCAGTGTCTCAGAGTCTCCGGGTTTCAGGGTCTCAGGGGCTCTGTGTCTCAGTCGCCCAGTGCCTCAGGGTGTCAGGGTCTCTGGGTCTCTGGGTCTCTGGGTGTTTGTGTCATTTGGTCTCAGTTTCTCTGGGTCTCGGGATTTCAAGGTCTCTGGATCTCTGGGTTTCTGGGCTCTGGGTCTCTGGGTCTCAGTTTCTCAGGGTCTCTGGAGTCAGTGTCTCAGTCTCTCATGGTCTCACTGACTCAGTGTCCCAGTGTCTCAGGGTCTCAAGGTCTCAGGGTCTCTGGTTCTCTGCGTCTCAGGTTCTCTGGGTCTCTGTGGCTCAGTGTCTCCCTGTCTTTGGCTCTCTGGATCTCGGTGTGTCTGGGTCTCAGTGTCGCAGGGACACTGGGTCTTTCTCTGTGTCTTTGGGTCTCTGGGAATCAGTTTCTCAGGGTCTCAGTGTCTCAGTGTCTCAGTGTTTCAATGTCTCAGGGTTTCTGGGTCCTTGGGTTTCAGATTCTCTCGGACACTGGGTCTCAGTCTCCCAGTTTCTCTGTGTCTCAGGGTTCAGTGTCTCAGTGTCACAGGGCTCTGGGTCCCTGGGTCTCATAGCCTCTGGGTCTCTGCGTCTCAGTGTATCATAGTCTCAGTGTCTCAGGGTCTCAGGGTCTCAGTGTCTCAGGGTTTCTGGGTCTCTGGTCTCTGTGTCTCAGGGTGTCTGGGTCAATGGGTCTCAGTGCCTTTGGGTCTCAGTGTCTCAGGGTCTCTGGGTCTCAGTGTTTCTGCGCCTCAGTGTCTCTGGGTCTCTGTATCTCTGTGTCTCAGTGTCTCTGTGTCTTTGGGTCTTTGGAGCTGTGGGCCTCTGTGGCACTGGGTCTCGGGGTCTCAGTGTCTCAGAGTCTCTGGGTCTCAGGGTCTCAGGAGCTCTGGGTCTCAGGGTCCGAGGGAATCAATGTCACAGGTTCTCTGCGTCTCTGGGACTCACTGTTCTGGTCTCCGGGTCTCAGTGGCTCAGTGTCTCTGGGTCTCAGGGTTTCTGCGTCTCAAGGTCGCTGGGTTTCAGGGTCTCAGGGTCTCTGTGTCTCTGGTTCTCAATGTCTCAGTCTATCTGTGTCTCTGGGTCTCAGTGTCTCTGTGTCTCAGTATCTCAGGGTATCTGGGTCTCAGTGTCACTGTGTCTTTGGGTCTCTGGGACTGTGGGCCTCTGGGACTCAGTGTCTCAGAGTCTCAGTATCTCAGTGTCTCAATGTCTCAGGGTCTCAGGGTCTCAGGGGCTCAGTGTCTCTGGGTTTCAGGGTCTCAGGGGCTCAGTGTCTCTGGGTTAGTGGGTCTCTGGGTCTCAGGGTGTTTGTGTCATTTGGTCTCAGTTTCTCTGGGTCTCGGGATGTCAAGGTCGCTGGATCTCTGGGTTTCAATGTCTCAGGGTTTCTGGGTCCTTGGGTCTCAGATTCTCTGGGACACTGGGTCTCAGTCTCTCAGGTTCTCAATGTCTCAGGGTTTCAGTTTCTCAGTGTCACCGGGTCTCTGGGTCCCTGGGTCTCATAGCCTCTGGGTCTCTGCGTCTCAGTGTCTCAGGGTCTCATGGTCTCAGTGTCTCAGGGTTTCTGGGTCTCTGGTCTCTGTGTCTCAGGGTGTCTGGGTCAATGTGTCTCAGTGCCTTTGGGACTCAGTACCTCAGTGTCTCTGTGTCTCAGTATTTCTGCGTCTCAGGGTCTCTGGGTCACAGGGTCTCTGTATCTCTTGTTCTCAGTGTCACTGTGTCTTTGGGTCTCTGGACCTGTGGGCTTCTGGGGCTTTGTGTCTCAGGGTCTCAGTGTCTCAGGGTCTCTGGTTCTCAGGGTCTCAGTGGCTCTGGGCCTCTGGGTCTCAGGGTCCGAGGGACTCAATGTCTCAGTTTCTCAGGTTCTCCGGGTCCCATGGTCACAGGTTCTCTGCGTTTTTGGGACTCACTTTCTCTGGTCCCCGGGTCTCAGTGGCTCAGTGTCTCTGGGTCTCAGGGTTTCTGTGTCTCAGTGTCTCTGGGTCTCAGTGTCCCTGGCTCTCTGGATCTCAGTGTCTCTGTGTCTTTGGGTCTCCTGGACTGTGGGCCTCTGGGACTCAGTGTCTCAGAGTCTCCGGGTCTCAGAGTCTCAGGGTTTATGGGTTTCAGTGTCTCAGGGGCTCTGGGTCTCTGGGTCTCAGTGTCTCTGGGTCTCAGGGTTTCTGTGTCTCAAGGTCGCTGGGTCTCAGGGTCTCAGTGTCTCTGTGCCTCTGGGTCTCAGTGTCCCTGGTTCTCTGGATCTCAATGTCTCTGGGTCTCAGTGTCTCAGGGTGTCTGGGTCTCAGTGTCACTGTGTTTCAGTGTCTCGGGTCTCAGTGTCACTGTGTCTTTGGGTCTCTGGGACTATGGGCCTCTGGGGCTCAGAGTCTCATGGCCTCAGAGTCTCAGGGTCTCAGGATCTCTGGTCTCTGTGTCTCAGGGTGTCTGGGTCAATGGGTCTCAGTGCCTTTGGGTCTCAGTATCTCAGTGTCTCTGTGTCTCAGTGTTTCTGCCTCTCAGCGTCTCTGGGTCTCTGCATCTCTGTGTCTCAGGGTCACTGTGTCTTTGGGTGTCTGGAACTGTGGGCCTCTGCGTCTCTGGGACTCAGTGTCTCAGACTCTCTGTGTCTCTGGGTCTCAGTGTCTCAGTGTCTCTGTGTCTCAGGGTCTCAGGGTCTCAGTGTCTCAGAGTCTCCGGGTCTCAGAGTCTCAGAGTCTCCGGGTTTCAGGGTTTCTGGGTCTCTGGGTCTCAGGGTGTTTGTGTCATTTGGTCTCAGTTTCTCTGGGATTTCAAGGTCTCTGGATCTCTGGGTTTCTGGGCTCTGGGTATCTGGGTCTCAGTTTCTCACGGTCTCTGGAGTCAGTGTCTCAGTCTCTCATGGTCTCACTGACTCAGTGTCCCAGTGTCTCAGGGTCTCAAGGTCTCAGGGTCTCTGGTTCTCTGCGTCTCAGGTTCTCTGGGTCTCTGTGGCTCAGTGTCTCCCTGTCTTTGGCTCTCTGGATCTCGGTGTGTCTGGGTCTCAGTGTCGCAGGGACACTGGGTCTTTCTCTGTGTCTTTGGGTCTCTGGGAATCAGTTTCTCAGGGTCTCAGTGTCTCAGTGTCTCAGTGTTTCAGGGTCTCAGGGTTTCAATGTCTCAGGGTTTCTGGGTCCTTGGGTTTCAGATTCTCTCGGACACTGGGTCTCAGTCTCCCAGTTTCTCTGTGTCTCAGGGTTCAGTGTCTCAGTGTCACAGGGCTCTGGGTCCCTGGGTCTCATAGCCTCTGGGTCTCTGCGTCTCAGTGTATCATAGTCTCAGTGTCTCTGGGTCTCAGTGTTTCTGCGCCTCAGTGTCTCTGGGTCTCTGTATCTCTGTGTCTCAGTGTCACTGTGTCTTTGGGTCTCTGGAACTGTGGGCCTCTGGGGCACTGGGTCTCGGGGTCTCAGTGTCTCATGGTCTCTGGGTCTCAGGGTCCGAGGGAATCAATGTCTCAGTGTCTCAGGTTCTCCGGGTCCCATGGTCACAGGTTCTCTGCGTCTCTGGGACTCACTGTTCTGGTCTCCGGGTCTCAGTGGCTCAGTGTCTCTGGGTCTCAGGGTCCCTGGCTCTCTGGATCTCAGTGTCTCTGGGTCTCAGTGCCACTGTGTCTTTGGGTCTCTGGGACTGTGGGCCTCTGGGGCTCTGGGTCTCAGGGTCTCAGTGTCTCAGAGTCTCAGGGTCTCTGGGTCACAGGTTCTCTGGTTCTCCGTGTCTCAGGGTTCAAGTGTCTCAGGTTCTCAGAGGCTCTTGGTCTCTGTGTCTCAGGGTCCAAGGGAATCAATGTCTCAGTGTCTCAGATTCGCTGGGTCCCATGGTCACAGGTTCTCTGTGTCTCTGGGTCTCAGTGTCTCTGGATCTCAGCGTCTCTGGGTCTCTGGGTCTCAGTGACTCTGGATCTCAGTGTCTCTGTGTCTTTGGGTCTCTTGGACTGTGGGCCTCTGGGACTCAGTGTCTCAGAGTCTCCGGGTCTCAGAGTCTCAGGGTCTATGGGTTTCAGGGTCTCAGGGGCTCTGGGTCTCTGGGTCTCAGTGTCTCAGTGTTTCAGATTCTCAGGGTCTCAGTGTCTCAGAGTCTCCGCGTCTCAGAGTCTCAGGGGCTCTGGATCTCAGTCGCCCAGTGTCTCAGGTTTCTGGGTCTCTGGATCTCAGGGTGTTTGTGTCATTTGGTCTCAGTTTCTCTGGGTCTCGGGATTTCAAGTGCTCTGGAGTCAGTGTCTCAGTCTCTCATGTTCTCAGTGTCTCAGGGTCTCTGTGTCTCAGTGTCCCTGTGTCTCAGGGTCCCAGTGTCTCAGGGTCTCAGTGTCTATGGGTCTCAGGCTCTCTGCGTCTCTGGATCTCTGGGTCTCTGTGGCTCAGTGTCTCCCTGTCTCAGGCTCTCTTGATTTCGGTGTGTCTGGGTCTCTGTGTCGCAGGGACTCTGGGTCTTTCTCTGTGTCTTTGGGTCTCTGGGTCTCTGGGAATCAGTTTCTCAGGGTCTCTTTGTTCAGTATCTCAGGGTCTCAGTATCTCAGTGACTCATGGTCTCAATGTCACAATGTCTCAGGGTCCCAGCGTCTCTGTGTCTCTGGTTCTCAATGTCTCAGTCTCTCAGTGTCACCGTGTCTCAGTGTCTCTGGGTCTCAGTGTCACTTTGTCTTTGGGTCTCTGGGACTGTGGGCCTCTGGAGCTCTGGGTCTCAGGGTCTCAGTGTCTCAGAGTCTCAGGGTCTCTGGGTCACAGGTTCTCTGGGTCTCTGTGTCTCAGGGTTCAAGTGTCTCAGGGTCTCAGGGGCTCTGTGTCTCTGCGTCTCAGGGTCCAAGGGAATCAATGTCTCAGTGTCTCAGATTCGCTGGGTCCCATGGTCACAGGTTCTCTGTGTCTTTGGGTCTCAGTGTCTCGAGATCTCAGTGTCTCTTTGTCTTTGGGTCTCTTGGACTGTGGGCCTCTGGGACTCAGTGTCTCAGAGTCTCCGGGTCTCAGAGTCTCAGGGTCTATGGGTTTCAGGGTATTAGGGGCTCTGGGTCTCTGGGTCTCAGTTTCTCAGTGTCTCAGGATCTCAGTGTCTCAATGTCTCAGGGTCTCTGGGTCTCAGTGTCTCAGAGTCTCCGGGTTTCAGGGTCTCAAGGGCTCTGGGTCTCAGTCGCCCAGTGTCTCAGGGTGTCAGGGTTTCTGGGTCTCTGGGTCTCAGGGTGTTTGTGCCATTTGGTCTCAGTTTCTCTGGGTCTCGGGATTTCAAGGTCTCTGGATCTCTGGGTCTCAATGTCTCAGGGTTTCTGGGTCCTTGGGTCTCAGATTCTCTGGGACACTGGGTCTCAGTCTCTCAGGTTCTCAATGTCTCAGGGTTTCAGTTTCTCAGTGTCACAGGGTGTCTGGGTCCCTGGGTCTCATAGCCTCTGGGTCTCTGCGTCTCAGTGTCTCAGGGTCTCATGGTCTCAGTGTCTCAGGGTTTCTGGGTCTCTGGTCTCTGTGTCTCAGGGTGTCTGGGTCAATGTGTCTCAGTGCCTTTGGGTCTCAGTATCTCAGTGTCTCTGTGTCTCAGTATTTCTGCGTCTCAGGGTCTCTGGGTCACAGGGTCTCTGTATCTCTTGTTCTCAGTGTCACTGGGGCTTTGGGTCTCAGGGTCTCAGTGTCTCAGGGTCTTTGGTTCTCAGGGTCTCAGTGGCTCTGGGCCTCTGGGTCTCAGCGTCCGAGGGACTCATTTTCTCAGTTTCTCAGGTTCTCCGGGTCCCATGGTCACAGGTTCTCTGCGTCTTTGGGTCTCAGTGTCTCTGGTCCCCGCGTCTCAGTGGCTCAGTGTCTCTGGGTCTCAGGGTTTCTGTGTCTCAAGGTCGCTGGGTCTCTGTGTCTCTTGTTCTCAGTGTCTCAGTGTCTCTGGGTCTCAGTGTCTCAGGGTGTCTGGGTCTCAGTGTCACTGTGTCTCAGTGTCTCTGGGTCTCAGTGTCACTGTGTCTTTGGGTCTCTGGGACTGTGGGCCTCTGGGGCTCTGGGTCTCAGCGTCTCAGTGTCTCAGAGTCTCAGGGTCTCTGGGTCACAGGTTCTCTGGGTCTCTGTGTCTCAGGGTCCAAGGGAATCAATGTCTCAGTGTCTCAGATTCGCTGGGTCCCATGGTCACAGGTTCTCTGTGTCTGTGGGTCTCAGTGTCTCTGGATCTCTGGATCTCAGCGTCTCAGTGTCTCTGGTTCTCTGGATCTCAGCGTCTCTGAGGTGCACCAAAAAAGTTGATTCGTTGGTTAGGAAGAAAAAGGAGGCTTATGTTCGGATGAGGCTTGAGGGCTCAGGTAGTGCATTAGAAAGTTTTAGATTGGCTAGGAAGGAGTTGAAGAGGGAGTTAAGAAGGGCTAAAAGAGGGCATGAGATGATTTTGGCTGATAGGATTAAGGAGAACCCTAAGGCGTTTTACAGGTATGTCAAGGACAGAAGGTTGGTTAGGACAAGATTAGGGCCAGTTACAGACAGTAGAGGGAAGTTGTGTGTGGAACCAGAGGAGATTGGAGAGGCGTTGAACCAATATTTCTCTTCGGTGTTCACGCAAGGGGACAGGAATGTAGCTGAGGAGGACACTGGGGTGCAGGGGTGTAAAATAGATAGTATTGCAGTTGATACGGGGGATGTGCTGGATATTTTAGAGGGATTGAAAATAGATAAGTCCCCTGGTCCAGATGGGATTTACCCTAGGATTCTTTGGGAGGCAAGAGGGGTGATTGCGGAGCCTCTGGCTCTGATCTTCAGGTCGTCGTTAGTCTCTGGTATAGTACCAGAAGATTGGAGGACAGCAAATGTTGTCCCATTGTTTAAGAAGGGGAGAAGGGACTTCCCTGGGAATTATAGACCGGTGAGTCTTACTTCTGTGGTGGGTAAGGTTTTGGAAAGGATTATTAGAGTAAGGATTTATAGTTATTTGGAAAGTAATGAGTTGATTAGAGACAGTCAGCATGGTTTTGTAGCGGGTAGGTCATGCCTTACTAACCTTATCGAGTTCTTTGAGAAAGTGACCAAAGAGGTGGATAGGGGTAAGGCAGTTGATGTGGTGTATATGGATTTTAGCAAGGCGTTTGATAAGGTTCACCATGGTAGGCTTCTGCAGAAAATGCAGATGTATGGGATTGGGGGTGATCTAGGTAATTGGATCAGGAATTGGCTAGCAGATAGGAGACAGAAAGTGGTGGTTGATGGGAAATATTCGTCATGGAGTTCGGTTACAAGTGGTGTGCCTCAGGGATCTGTTTTGGGGCCACTGCTGTTTGTAATCTTTATTAATGATCTGGATGAGGGTATAGTTGGGTGGATTAGTAAGTTTGCTGATGACACCAAAGTCGGAGGTGTGGTAGATTGTGAGGAAGGGTGTCATAGTTTGCAGGATGACTTAGAAAGGTTGCAGAGCTGGGCTGAGAGGTGGCGGATGGAGTTTAATGTGGAGAAGTGTGAGGTAATTCATTTCGGTAGGAATAACAGATGTGTTGAGTATAGGGCTAACGGGAGGACTTTGAATAGTGTGGAGGAGCAGAGGGATCTAGGTGTATGTGTACATAGATCCCTGAAAGTTGGGAATCAAGTAGATAAGGTTGTTAAGAAGGCATACGGAGTTTTGGCGTTTATTGGTAGGGGGATTGAATTTAGGAGTCGCAGCGTCATGATGCAACTGTACACATCTCTGGTGCGGCCGCACTTGGAGTTTTGTGTGCAGTTCTGGTCCCCACATTACAGGAAAGATGTAGAGGCTTTGGAGAGGGTGCAGAGGAGGTTTACCAGGATGTTGCCTGGTATGGAGGGGAGATCCTATGAGGAGAGATTGAGAGATTTGGGGTTGTTTTCGCTGGAAAGAAGGCGGCTAAGAGGGGATCTCATTGAAACATATAAGAAGATTAGAGGTTTAGACAGGGTAGATAGTGATAGTCTTTTTCCTAGGATGGAGAAAGCTAGCACGAGGGGGCACGATTTTAAATTAAGGGGGGGTAGTTATAGGACAGATGTCAGGGGTAGGTTCTTTACCCAGAGGGTGGTGAGGGACTGGAATGCCCTGCCAGCTGCAGTTGTAAATGCACCTAGTTTGGGGGCGTTTAAGAGATCTGTGGATAGGTTTATGGATGAAAAGGGATTGGTTTAGGCTAGTGGGTCATTGTTTTGTAACTGGTCGGCACAACATCGTGGGCCGAAGGGCCTGTTCTGCGCTGTAATGTTCTATGTTCTATGTCTTTGGGTATCTTGGATGTGGGTCTCTGTGTCTCAGTGTCTCAGAGTCTCCGGGTTTCAGGGTCTCAGGGGCTCTGTGTCTCAGTCGCCCAGTGTCTCAGGGTGTCAGGGTTTCTGGGTCTCTGGGTCTCAGGGTGTTTGTGTCATTTGGTCTCAGTTTCTCTGGGTCTCGGGATTTCAAGGTCTCTGGATCTCTGGGTTTCTGGGCTCTGGGTCTCTGGGCTCAGTGTCTCAGTCTCTCATGGTCTCACTGTCGCAGGGTCCCAACGTCTCAGGGTCTCTGTGTCTATGGGTCTCAGGGTCTCGGCGTCTCTGGATCTCAGGGTCTCAGTGTCTCAGTCTCTCATGGTCTCACTGTCTCAGGGTCTCTGTGTCTCAGTGTCCCAGTGTCTCAGGGTCACAGTGTTTCAGGGTCTCAGTGTCTATGGGTCTCTGCGTTTCTGGATCTATGGGTCTCAGGGTCTCTGGTTCTCTGCGTCTCAGGTTCTCTGGGTCTCTGTGGCTCATTGTCTCCCTGTCTCTGGCTCTCTGGATCTCGGTGTGTCTGGGTCTCAGTGTCGCAGGGACTCTGGGTCTTTCTCTGTGTCTTTGGGTCTCTGGGTCTCTGGGAATCAGTTTCTCAGGGTCTCTTTGTTCAGTATGTCAGTGACTCATGGTCTCAATGTCACAATGTCTCAGGGTCCCAGGATCTCAGGGATTCAATGTCACAGGGCTCTGGGTCCCTGGGTCTCATAGCCTCTGGGTCTCAGTGTCTCAGAGTCTCAGTGTCTCAGGGTCTCTGGTCTCTGTGTCTCATGGTGTCTGGGTCCCTAGGTCTCATAGAACATAGAACATTACAGCACAAACAGGCCCTTCGGCCCTCGAGTTGCACCGATCGCATCAACCCCACCAATCTATAGACCTATCTATAACCCCCAATCCCATTAAACCCCATATACTCATCCAGAAGTCTTTTAAAAGACCCCAGCGAGTTCGCCTCCACCACCGACGACGGCAGCCGATTCCAATCACTCACCACTCTCTGAGTGAAAAACCTACCCCTAACATCACCTCTGTACTTCCCTCCCCGCACCTTAAATCTGTGTCCTCTCGTAGCGACCATTTCAACCTGGGGAAATAGCCTCTGAGAGTCCACCCTATCTATTCCTCTCAACATTTTATAAACTTCTATCAGGTCGCCTCTCAACCTTCGCCTCTCCAGGGAAAAGAGTCCCAGCTCCCTCAACCTATCTTCATAAGGCATGCCTCCCAGTCCAGGCAACATCCTTGTAAATCTCCTCTGCACCCTTTCAATAGCTTCTACGTCTTTCCTATAGTGAGGCGACCAGAACTGCGCACAGTACTCCAAATGAGGCCTGACGAGGGTCCTGTAAAGTTGCAGCATTACCTCCCGACTCCTAAACTCAATCCCTCGATTAATGAAGGCCAGTACACCATACGCCTTCTTGACCACCTCCTCCACCTGCGAGGCCGATTTAAGAGTCCTGTGAACCCGGACCCCGAGATCCTTCTGCTCTTCAACGCTACTAAGACTCCTGCCCTTAATAGTGTACTCGTTCATCCCGTTGGTTCTGCCGAAATGGACTACTACACATTTATCCGCGTTGAAGTCCATCTGCCACTTCTCCGCCCATTCCTGCATCCTATCTATGTCCTGCTGCAACTTTTGACATCCTTCCAGACCATCCACAACACCGCCGACCTTCGTGTCATCAGCGAATTTGCTAACCCATCCCTCCACTTCCTCATCCAGGTCATTTATGAAAATGACAAACAGCAAGGGTCCCAGAACAGATCCCTGGGGCACCCCACTGGTGACTGACCTCCATTCCGAAAAAGACCCATCCACAACCACTCTCTGCCTTCTGCAGGCAAGCCAGTTCTGGATCCACAAGGCCAAAGGCCCTTGGATCCCATGCCCTCTCACCTTCTCAAGAAGTCTTGCATGGGGGACCTTATCAAAAGCCTTGCTGAAGTCCATGTACACTACGTCCACGGCACTTCCTTCGTCAATGTGTTCAGTCACATTATCGAAGAACTCAACTAGGCTCGTAAGGCACGACCTGCCCTTGACAAATCCATGCTGACTATTCCTGATCATGTCAAACCTCTCCAAATGGTCATAAATCTTGTCCCTCAGAAGCCTCTCCATCAGCTTACCAACCACTGAGGTCAGAATCACCGGGCGGTAATTTCCCGGGCTATCTCTGTTCCCTTTCTTGAAAATAGGGACTACATCCGCAATCCTCCAATCTTCCGGAACCTCTCCCGTCTCCATTGACGACGCAAAGATCATCGCCAAGGGCTCTGCAATCACTTCCCTGGCCTCCCACAGTATCCTGGGGTACATCCCATCTGGTCCCGGTGACTTATCTACCTTGATAGAATTCAAAAGTTCTAACACATCCTCCTCTTTAATGTCCACGTACTCAATCTTTTCCACCTGCTGCAAGTCCATAGCAAGATCTCCCAGATCAGCTTCCACTGTGAATACTGATGCAAAGTACTCATTAAGCACCTCCGCCATTTCTTCTGGTTCTACACAGACCTTTCCCCCTTCATCTTTTATAGGTCCTATCCTTTCCCTTCTCACCCTTTTACCTTTCACATACTTATAGAAGGCCTTGGGATTTTCTTTAATCTTACCTGCCAAGGTCTTCTCATGACCCCTTCTGGCTCTCCTAATTTCCCTTTTAACCTCCTTTCTACAGTCCTTATATTCTTCAAGATCCTTAACCTCTCCTAGTTCCCTGAACCTTTTGTATACCTTCCTTTTCCTCCTGACTAGGTTCAACACAGCCTTCGTGCACCACGGTTCCCGCGACCTACCAAAACCCCCTTGCCTTATCGGAACATTGTCATGCAGAGCGCTAGACAAACATTCCTTGAATATCCGCCACCTTCCTTCGGTACTCTTCCCTAAGAATGCCTCCTTCCAGTTTATTTGTCCAAGTAACTTCCTGACTTCTTCGTATCTCCCCTTACTCCAGACAAACACCTTCCTAGCCTGTCTGATCCTATCTCGTTCCAATGCAATTGTGAAGGAGATAGAATTATGATCTCCATTCCCAAGATGCTCTCCTACCGAGAGATCCATCACCTGCCCTGGTTCATTCGCCAGTACCAGGTCAAGTACTGCCTCACCCCTCGTAGGCTTGTCCACATACTGTGTCAGGAAACCTTCCTGAACACACCTAACAAACTCCTCTCCAGCCAAACCCCTTACTCTAGGGATATTCCAGTCGATGTTTGGGAAATTGAAGTCTCCCATCACGACAACTCTGTTTTTAATACATTTCTCCAGAATCTGTTTCCCTATCTGCACTTCAACTTCCCTGTCACTATTGGGCGGCCTATAGAATACACCCAGCAAAGTTTTCGACACTTTGCTGTTCGTAACTTCCACCCACAGAGACTCTGTAGAAAGTCTCTCCACGGCATCCTCTTTCTCTGCAGCCATGACACTGTCCCTGATTAACAGTGCCACTCCACCACCTCTTCTGCCAGCCTCCCTGTCCTTCCTGAAACATCTGAAACCTGGCACCTGAAGTACCCAGTCCTGTCCCTGAGACATCCAAGTCTCCGTAATGGCCACTACATCACATTCCCAAGCAGCTATCCACGCCCTAAGCTCATCTACCTTATTTACTATACTCCTTGCATTAAAATATATACACTTCAGCCCCTCAGTCTGGGCATTTCCCTTCTCTACCCCCAGTCTAACCTCCCTCCCATGTTTCCTGCGGTCCTCCCCTACCTTTAAAGTATTAAAGCACATGCATTTCAAACCCTGCTCCGCCCCACCCCCACTACGCCGTGCCTTGCATTCCCCATCTCTGCCCCCCTCCCTTTCACCCCCTCTACTCAATATCCCACCCCCCCCCCAAATCAGTTTAAATCTCCCCGCATAGCCTTTGCAAATTTACCCCCCAGGATATTGATTCCCCTCTGGTTCAGGTGTAAACCATCACTCATATAGAGGTCCCGCCTTCCCCAGAATGAGCCCCAATTGCTTAAGTACCTGAACCCCTCCCTCCTGCACCATCCCCTCAGCCACGAGTTCAAACTTTCCCTCTCTCCATTCCTCTCTAAACTATCCCGTGGCACAGGCAAGAGTCCGGATATAACTATTCTTCCAGACTTGGCCTTTAGTTTCCACCCCAACTCCATAAACCTCTGTTTAATATCCCCTTCCCTTAATCTCCCTATGTCATGTGTCCCCACATGAACTATAACTTGGGGTTGATCTTCCTCTCCCCTAAGAGTCCTGAATACCCTGTCCGATACATCCCGGACCCCAGCCCCTGGTAGGCAACACACCAGCCCTGAGTCCCTACCCTTACCTCCAACTCTCCTATCCGTCCCCTTGACTGTGGAGTCCCCAATCACGAGGCCCAATCTCTTACCCTTAATCATCTGAGGTTTCCCAATAGGCTCACCCCCAGAGACCTGCTCCCTTTGGCTACCCCCAGTTGATTCCTCCTCAACTGTAGCCTCCAGGACCGAAAACCTATTTTGGAGGGGAACAGCCCCAGGGGATTGACCCCCCAACTGCTTCTTTCCCCTCTTCCTGGCAGTGACCCAAGACTTATTTCTAGGAGTGACTATCTCCTTATAACTCCTTTCTAAGTCCTCCTCCACTTTCCGGATTATGCGGAGCTCCTGTAATTCCCCCTCCAGCTCCTTTACACGCTCCTCCAGAAACTGCACTTTTACACACTTCCCACAAGTAAAACCACCTGAAACACTGCTGGACTCCCTCACGACATACATCCCACAGGAGATGCAGCTTACAGCCTGAACTGCCATCCCTGAAACTATTCCCAGCAGAAAAATAAAAATATATAAAAAAAAACCTTCCCACACACTTATAATTAGGTTAGAGGAGGTGGGAGGGTGGGATTCTCTACCAGTGTAGAGAATCGGGTATCCTCTCTGCGCTAATTTATAGGATTAGGGACCCGAAAAAAAAACTACAAGTACCGGCAAGCGCCCTAGTGACGACTTCCGGTTTCTAACTAATTATAAAAAAAACCGCCGAAACTCGCGACTTTAAAACTAAAATAAAAAGTTACCCAGTATAAACTTTTTGCTACCTTATTGCTGCCTCCTCACTCGCCCAAAAATCGCTGCCTCTCAACTCTGCTCCACCTCTGGGTCTCTGCGTCTCAGTGTCTCGGGGTCTCAGTGTTTCTACGTCTCACGGTCTCTGGGTCTCTGTATCTCTGGGTCTCAGTGTCACTGTGCATTTGGGTCTCTGGAACTGTGGGCCTCTGCGGCTCTGGTTCTCAGGGTCTCAATGTCTCAGTGTCTCAATGTCTCAGGGTGTCAGGGTTTCTGGGTCTCTGGGTCTCAGGGTGTTTGTGTCATTTGGTCTCAGTTTCTCTGGGTCTCGGGATTTCAAGGTCTCTGGATCTCTGGGTTTCTGGGCTCTGGGTTTCTGGGTCTCAGTTTCTCAGGGTCTCTGTGTCTCAGTGTTTCAGGGTCCCAGTGTTTCAGGGTCTCAGTGTCTCAGTGTCTCTGTCTATGGGTCTCAGGTTCTCTGGGTCTCTGTGGCTCAGTGTCTCCCTGTCTCTGGCTCTCTGGATCTCGGTGTGTCTGGGTCTCAGTGTCGCAGGGACTCTGGGTTTCTGGTCTCTGTGTCTCATGGTGTCTGGGTCCCTAGGTCTCATAGTCTCTGCGTCAAAGTGTCTCAGGGTCTCTGGGTCTCTGTATCTCTGTCTCTCAGTGTCACTGTGTTTTTGGGTCTCTGGAACTGTGGGCCTCTGCGGCTCTGGTTCTCAGGGTCTCAGCGTCTCAGAGTCTCTGGGTCCCAGGGTCTCAGCGTCTCAGGGGCTCTGGGTCTCAGGGTCCAAGGGAATCAGTGTCTCTGGTTCTCCGGGTCCCATGGTCACTTGTTCTCTGCGTCTCTGGGACTCACTGTCTCTGGTCTCTGGGTCTCAGTGTCTCTGGGTCTCAGGGTTTCTGCGTCTCAAGGTCGCTGGGTCTCAGGGTCTCTGTGTTTTTGGGTCTCTGGGACTGTGGGCCTCTGCGGCTCTGGTTCTCAGGGTCTCAGCGTCTCAGAGTCTCTGGGTCCCAGGGTCTCAGCGTCTCAGGGGCTCTGGGTCTCAGGATCCAAGGGAATCAGTGTCTCTGGTTCTCCGGGTCCCATGGTCACTTGTTCTCTGCGTCTCTGGGACTCACTGTCTCTGGGTCTCAGGGTTTCTGCGTCTCAAGGTCGCTGGGTCTCAGGGTCTCTGTGTCTCTGGTTTTCAATGTCTCAGTGTCTCAGTGTCTCTGGGTCTCAGTGTCACTGTGTTTTTGGGTCTCTGGGACTGTGGGCCTCTGGGGCTCTGGGTCTCAGGGTCTCAGTGTCTCAGTGTCTCAGGGTCTCAGTGTCTTAGGGTCTCAGGATCTCAGTGTCTCAATGTCTCAGGGTCTCTGGGTCTCAGTGTCTCAGAGCCTCCGGTTTTCAGGGTTTCAGGGGCTCAGTGTCTCTGGGTCTCAGTGTCTCAGGGTCTCTGGGTCTCAGGATCTCAGTATCTCAGGGTCTCTGGGTCTCAGTGTATCAGAGTCTCCGGGTTTCTGGGTCTCAGGGTCTCTGGTTCTCTGCGTCTCAGGTTCTCTGGGTCTCTGTGGCTCAGTGTCTCCCTGTCTCTGGCTCTCTGGATCTCGGTGTGTCTGGGTCTCAGTGTCGCAGGGACTCTGGGTCTTTCTCTGTGTCTTTGGGTCTCTGGGTCTCTGGGAATCAGTTTCTCAGGGTCTCTGTGTTCAGTATCTCAGGGTCTCAGTATCTCAGTGACGCATGGTCTCAGTGTCACAATGTCTCAGGGTCCCAGTGTCTCAGTGTCTCAGGGTCTCAGTGTCTCAGTGTCTCAGGGTCTCAGTGTCTCAGGATCTCAGGGTTTCAATGTCTTAGGGTTTCTGGGTCCTTGGGTCTCAGATTCTCTGGGACACTGGGTCTCAGTCTCTCAGTTTCTCAATGTCTCAGGGTTTCAGTTTCTCAGTGTCACAGGGTCTCTGGGTCCCTGGGTCTCATAGCCTCTGGGTCTCTGCGTCTCAGTGTCTCAGGGTCTCATGGTCTCAGTGTCTTAGAATTTCTGGGTCTCTGGTCTCCGTGTCTCAGGGTGTCTGGGTCAATGTGTCTCAGTGCCTTTGGGTCTCAGTATCTCAGTGTCTCTGTGTCTCAGGGTCTCTGGTTCTCAGGGTCTCAGTGGCTCTGGGTCTCTGGGTCTCAGGGTCCGAGGGACTCCATGTCTCAGAGTCTCAGGTTCTCCGGGTCCCATGGTCACAGGTTCTCTGCGTCTTTGGGACTCAGTGTCTCTGGTCCCCGGGTCTCCGTGGCTCAGTGTCTCTGGGTCTCAGGGTTTCTGTGTCTCAAGGTCGCTGGGTCTCTGTGTCTCTGGCTCTCAGTGTCTCAGTGTCTCTGGGTCTCACTGTCCCTGGCTCTCTGGATCTCAGTGTCTCTGGGTCTCAGTATCTCAGGGTCTTTGGGTCACAGTGTCATTGTGTATTTGGGTCTCTGGGACTGTGGGCCACTGGGGCTCTGGGTCTCAGGGTCTCAGTGTCTCAGAGTCTCAGGGTCTCTGGGTTACAGGTTCTCTGGGTCTCTGGGTCTCCGTGTCTCAGGGTTCAAGTGTCTCAGGATCTCAAGGGCTCTGGGTCTCTGCGTCTCAGGGTCCTAGGGAATCAATGTCTCAGTGTCTCAGATTCGCTGGGTCCCATGGTCACAGGTTCTCTGTGTCTCTGGGTCTCAGTGTCTCTGGTTCTCTGGATCTCAGGGTCTCTGGATCTCAGCGTCTCTGGGTCTCTGGGTCTCAGTGACTCTGGATCTCAGTGTCTCTGTGTCTTTGGGTCTCTTGGACTGTGGGCCTCTGGGACTCAGTGTCTCAAAGACTCCGGGCTCAGAGTCTCAGGGTTTATGGGTTTCAGTGTCTCAGGGTCTCAGGGTCTCAGGGTCTCAGTGTCTCTGGGTCTCAGTGTCTCAGGGTCTCTGAGTCTCAGGGTCTCAGTCTCTGTCTCGGGGTCTCAGTCTCAGTGTCTCAGGGTCTCATGGGCTCTGGGACTCAGGGTCCCAGAGTATTTGGTTCTCAGTGTCTCAGGTTCTCTGGCTTTCTGGATCTCAGTGTCTCTGTGTCTCAGAGCCTCAGTGTCTTTTACTCTCAGTGTCTCCGTGTCTTTGGGTGTCTGTGACTGTGGGCCTCTGAGTCTCTGGGCCTCAGTCTCAGTGTCTCAGGGTGTCTGGTCTCTGGGTCTCAGTGTCTCTGGGTCTGTGTGTCTCTGGGTCTCAGTGTCCCTGGGTCTGTGTGTCTCTGGGTCTCAGTGTCTCTGGGTCTGTGTGTCTCTGGGCTCTGGGTCTCAGTGTCTCTGGGTCTGTGTGTCTCTGGGTCTCAGTGTCCCTGGGTCTGTGTGTCTCTGGGTCTCAGTGTCCCTGGGTCTGTGTGTCTCTGGGTCTCAGGGTCTCTGGGTCTGTGTGTCTCTGGGTCTCAGTGTCCCTGGGTCTGTGTGTCTCTGGGTCTCAGGGTCTCTGTGTCTTTGGGTCAGTGAGACTGTGGGGTTTTAGTTTTCTGGGTCTCAGGGTCTCAGTTTCTCAGTGTCTCAGCGTCTCAGTGTCTCAGGGTCCCAGGGTATCAGGGTCTCAGTGTCTCAGGTTCACTTGCTCACATTGTCACAGGGACTCTGCATCTCTGGGTCTCTGGGTCTCAGTGCCTCAGGGTCACCGGGTCTCAGTGTCTCAGGGTCTCAGTGTCTTATTGTCTCAGGGTCTCAGAGTCACGAAGTCTCAGTGACTCAGGGGCTCAGGACCTCAGTGTCTCAGTTTCTCAAGGTCTCAGTGTCACAGTGTCTCAGTGTCTCAGGGTCTCAGTGTCTCTGGGTCTCTGGGACTCAGGATCTCTGTGTCTCTACACCTCTGGGGGTCAGTGTCTCAGCGTCTCTGTGTCTCATTGTCTCTGTGTCTCACTGTCTCAGGGTCTCTGGATCTCAGTGTCTCAGTGTCTCACTGTCTCTGGATCTCGATGTCTCTGGGTCTAAGTGTCTCAGTGACTCTGGGTCTTAGTGTCTCTGTGACTTTGGGTCTCTGTGTCTGTGAGTCAGTGTCTCAGTGTCAAATTCTCTGATGATCTCAGAATCTCTGGGTCTCTGCGTCTCATTGTCTCAGGGTTTCTAGGTCTCTGGTCTTTCGGTCTCAGGGTGTCTGGCTCAATGGATCTCAGTGTCTCTCGGTCTCAGCTTTTTTGCGTCTCAGGATCTCTGGGTGTCAGGGTCTCAGTGTCTCTCGTTCTCAGTGTCTCAGTAGCTCAGGGTCCCTGGGTCTCAGGGTCTCAGTGTCTCAGGGTCCCTGGGTCTCAGGGTCTCTGGTCTCTGGGTCTTAGTCTCAGTGTCTCATGGTCTCAGTTTCTCACTGAGACACTGAGACCCTGAGACACTGAGACCCCGACACCCTGAGACCTTGAGACACTGAGACTGAGAAACTGAGACACAGAGACCCAGAGGTCCACAGTCCCAGAGACCCAAAGACATGGAGACACTGAGAACCAGAGACACTGATATACAGAGACCCCCCTCCCTTTCACCCCCTCTACTCAATATCCCACCCCCCCCCCCCAAATCAGTTTAAATCTCCCCGCAAAGGCTATGCGGGGAGATTTAAACTGATTTGGGGGGGGGGTGGGATATTGAGTAGAGGGGGTGAAAGTGAGGGGGGCATAGATGGGGAATGCAAGGCACGGCGTAGTGGGGGTGGGGCGGAGCAGGGTTTGAAATGCATGTACTTTAATACTTTAAAGGTAGGGGAGGACCGCAGGAAACATGGGAGGGAGGTTAGACTGGGGGTAGAGAAGGGAAATGCCCAGACTGAGGGGCTGAAGTGTATATATTTTAATGCAAGGAGTATAGTAAATAAGGTAGATGAGCTTAGGGCGTGGATAGCTGCTTGGGAATGTGATGTAGTGGCCATTACGGAGACTTGGATGTCTCAGGGACAGGACTGGGTACTTCAGGTGCCAGGTTTCAGATGTTTCAGGAAGGACAGGGAGGCTGGCAGAAGAGGTGGTGGAGTGGCACTGTTAATCAGGGACAGTGTCATGGCTGCAGAGAAAGAGGATGCCGTGGAGGGACTTTCTACAGAGTCTCTGTGGGTGGAAGTTACGAACAGCATAGGGTCGAAAACTTTGCTGGGTGTATTCTATAGGCCGCCCAATAGTGACAGGGAAGTTGAAGTGCAGATAGGGAACCAGATTCTGGAGAAATGTATTAAAAACAGAGTGGTCGTGATGGGAGACTTCAATTTCCCAAACATCGACTGGAATATCCCTAGAGTAAGGGGTTTGGCTGGAGAGGAGTTTGTTAGGTGTGTTCAGGAAGGTTTCCTGACACAGTATGTGGACAAGCCTACGAGGGGAGAGGCTGTACTTGACCTGGTACTGGCGAATGAACCAGGGCAGGTGATGGATCTCTCGGTAGGAGAGCATCTTGGGAATGGTGACCATAATTCTATCTCCTTCACAATTGCATTGGAACGAGATAGGATCAGGCAGGCTAGGAAGGTGTTTGTCTGGAGTAAGGGGAGATACGAAGAAGTCAGGAAGTTACTTGGACAAATAAACTGGAAGGAGGCATTCTTAGGGAAGAGTACCGAAGGAAGGTGGCGGATATTCAAGGAATGTTTGTCTGGCGCTCTGCATGACAATGTTCCGATAAGGCAAGGGGGTTTTGGTAGGTCGCGGGAACCGTGGTGCACGAAGGCTGTGTTGAACCTAGTCAGGAGGAAAAGGAAGGTATACAAAAGGTTCAGGGAACTAGGAGAGGTTAAGGATCTTGAAGAATATAAGGACTGTAGAAAGGAGGTTAAAAGGGAAATTAGGAGAGCCAGAAGGGGTCATGAGAAGACCTTGGCGGGTAAGATTAAAGAAAATCCCAAGGCCTTCTATAAGTATGTGAAAGGTAAAAGGGTGAGAAGGGAAAGGATAGGACCTATAAAAGATGAAGGGGGAAAGGTCTGTGTAGAACCAGAAGAAATGGCGGAGGTGCTTAATGAGTACTTTGCATCAGTATTCACAGTGGAAGCTGATTTGGGAGATCTTGCTATGGACTTGCAGCAGGTGGAAAAGATTGAGTATGTGGACATTAAGGAGGAGGATGTGTTAGAACTTTTGAATTCTATCAAGGTAGATAAGTCGCCGGGACCAGATGGGATGTACCCCAGGATACTGTGGGAGGCCAGGGAAGTGATTGCAGAGCCCTTGGCGATGATCTTTGCGTCGTCAATGGAGACGGGAGAGGTTCCGGAAGATTGGAGGATTGCGGATGTAGTCCCTATTTTCAAGAAAGGGAACAGAGATAGCCCGGGAAATTACCGCCCGGTGAGTCTGACCTCAGTGGTTTGTAAGCTGATGGAGAGGCTTCTGAGGGACAAGATTTACGACCATTTGGAGAGGTTTGACATGATCAGGAATAGTCAGCATGGATTTGTCAAGGGCAGGTCGTGCCTTACGAGCCTAGTTGAGTTCTTCGATAATGTGACTGAACACATTGACGAAGGAAGTGCCGTGGACGTAGTGTACATGAACTTCAGCAAGGCTTTTGATAAGGTCCCCCATGCAAGACTTCTTGAGAAGGTGAGAGGGCATGGGATCCAAGGGCCTTTGGCCTTGTGGATCCAGAACTGGCTTGCCTGCAGAAGGCAGAGAGTGGTTGTGGATGGGTCTTTTTCGGAATGGAGGTCAGTCACCAGTGGGGTGCCCCAGGGATCTGTTCTGGGACCCTTGTTGTTTGTCATTTTCATAAATGACCTGGATGAGGAAGTGGAGGGATGGGTTAGCAAGTTCGCTGATGACACGAAGGTCGGCGGTGTTGTGGATGGTCTGGAAGGATGTCAAAAGTTGCAGCAGGACATAGATAGGATGCAGGAATGGGCGGAGAAGTGGCAGATGGACTTCAACGCGGATAAATGTGTAGTAGTCCATTTCGGCAGAACCAACGGGATGAACGAGTACACTATTAAGGGCAGGGGTCTTAGTAGCGTTGAAGAGCAGAAGGATCTCGGGGTCCGGGTTCACAGGACTCTTAAATCGGCCTCGCAGGTGGAGGAGGTGGTCAAGAAGGCGTATGGTGTACTGGCCTTCATTAATCGAGGGATTGAGTTTAGGAGTCGGGAGGTAATGCTGCAACTTTACAGGACCCTTGTCAGGCCTCATTTGGAGTACTGTGCGCAGTTCTGGTCGCCTCACTATAGGAAAGATGTAGAAGCTATTGAAAGGGTGCAGAGGAGATTTACAAGGATGTTGCCTGGACTGGGAGGCATGCCTTATGAAGATAGGTTGAGGGAGCTGGGACTCTTTTCCCTGGAGAGGCGAAGGTTGAGAGGCGACCTGATAGAAGTTTATAAAATGTTGAGAGGAATAGATAGGGTGGACTCTCAGAGGCTATTTCCCCGGGTTGAAATGGTCGCTACGAGGGGACACAGATTTAAGGTGCGGGGAGGGAGGTACAGAGGTGATGTTAGGGGTAAGTTTTTCACTCAGAGGGTGGTGAGTGATTGGAATCGGCTGCCGTCGTCGGTGGTGGAGGCGAACTCGCTGGGGTCTTTTAAAAGACTTCTGGATGAGTATATGGGGTTTAATGGGATTGGGGGTTATAGATAGGTCTATAGATTGGTGGGGTTGATGCGATCGGCGCAACTCGAGGGCCGAAGGGCCTGTTTCTGCTGTAATGTTCTATGTTCAAAGACACTGAGATACAGAGAGACAGAGACACTGAGACCCAGAGACCCAGAGAGCCTGAGACATTGAGATTCTGAGACCCTGTGAAACTGAGACCCAGAGACCCAGGGACCCTGAGACACTGAGGCACTGAGACACTGAGAACGAGAGACACAGAGACCCTTAGACCCTGAAACCCTGAGACCCTAGCACACAGAGATCCTGAGACACAGAAAACTGTGACCCAGAGACACTGAGACCCAGAAACACAGAGACACTGAGACGCTGAGACCCAGAGCCCCTGAGACCCTGAGACTCTGAGAGCCAGAGACCCTGAGACACTGAGAAACTGAGACCATGAGACACTGAGACTGAGACCCTGAGACCCAGAGGCCCAAAGTCCCAGAGAACCAAAGACATGGAGATACTGAGAACCAGAGACACTGAGACGCAAAGACACTGAGATCCAGAGAGCCAGAGACACTGAGACCCAAAGACCCAGAGACCAGAATCCCAGAAACCCTGAGACACTGAGACCCTGAGACACTGAGATGCAGAGACCCAGAGATTCTGAGACCATCAGAGAATGAGACATTAATTCACAGACCCAGAGACCCAAAGTCACAGAGACACTAAGACCCAGAGTCACTGAGACACTTAGACCCAGAGACATCGAGATCCAGAGATAGTGAGACACTGAGATCCAGAGACCCTGAGACAGTGAGACACAGAGACAATGAGACCCTGAGACGCTGAGACACTGACCCCCAGAGGTGCAGAGACACAGAGACCCTGAGTCCCAGAGACCCTGAGACACTGAGACCCTGAGACACTGTGACACTGAGACCTTGAGAAACTGAGACACTGAGGTCCTGAGCCCCTGAGTCACTGAGACTTCGAGACTCTGAGACCCTGAGACAATAAGACACTGAGACCCGGAGACACTGAGGCACTGAGACCCAGAGACCCAGAGATGCAGAGACCCAATGAACATGTGAGCAAGTGAACCTGAGAGACTGAGACCCTGATACCCTGGGATCCTGAGACTCAGTGACCCTGAGACACTGAGACTCTGAGACACTGAGAAACTGAGACCCTGAGACACTGAGACCCTGAGACCCAGAAAACCAGAAGCCCACAGTCTCACTGACCCAAAGACACAGAGGCACTGAGACACAGAGACACTATCACCAAGAGACACTGAGACCCAGAGACCCAGAGGCCCAAAGTCCCAGAGAACCAAAGACATGGAGATACTGAGAACCAGAGACACTGAGACCCAAAGACCCAGAGACCCAGAGACCCAGAAACCCTGAGACCCTGACACCCAGAGATCCTGAGACGCAAAAATGCTGAGACCGAGAGACACTGAGATCCATTGACCCAGACACCCTGAGACCTAGAGACCAGAAACCCAGAAACCCTGAGACAATGAGACCCTGAGACACTGAGACGCAGAGACCCAGAGATTCTGAGACCATCAGAGAATGAGACACTGATTCACAGACCCAGAGACCCAAAGTCACAGAGACACTCAGACCCAGAGTCACTGAGACACTTAGACCCAGAGACATCGAGATCCAGAGATCCAGAGATAGTGAGACAATGAGACTCTGAGACCCTGAGACCTTGAGAAACTGAGACACTGAGGTCCTGAGCCCCTGAGTCACTGAGACTTCGAGACTCTGAGACCCTGAGACAATAAGACACTGAGACCCTGAGACACTGAGACCCGGAGACCCTGAGGCACTGAGACCCAGAGACCCAGAGACCCAGAGATGCAGAGACCCAATGACCATGTGACTGAGACCCCGAGACAGAGACTGAGACCCTGAGACCCAGAGAACCTGAGACGCTGAGACACTGAGACCCAGAAAACCAGAAGCCCACAGTCTCACTGAGCCTCACAGACACAGAGACACTGAGACACTGAGACACAGAGACACTGAGACACTATCATCAAGAGAACCTGAGACCCAGAAAACCCTGAGACCCAGAGACCAGAGACTCCGAGACCTTAGGACACTGAGACACTGAGAAACTGAGGCCCAGAGACTCAGAGGCCCACATTCCCAGAGACCCAAAGACACTGAGACACTGAGACCCAAAGATACAGAGAAACTGAGACACAGAGACACTGTCACCAAGAGACCCAGAGACACTGAGATCCAGAGAGCCAGAGACATTGAGATCCAGAGACCCTGAGTCCCAGGGACCCTGAGACCCAGGGACCCTGAGACACTGACTACCAGAGACAAAGAGACCGTCAGACACAGAGACCCTGACACCCAGAGACCCTGAGACGCAGAAACACTGAGACCCAGAGACACTGAGACCCTGAGACCCAAAGACACAGAGACCCTGAGATCCAGACACCCTGGGACCCAGAACCCAGAGACCCAGAGACTCTCAGACACTGAGACCATGAGACCCTGAGACCCTAAGGCACTGAGAAGCAGAGTCCCACAGATTCTGAGACCCAGGGACCCTGAGACCTTGTGACACTGAGAAACTGAAACCCTGAGTTCCTGAGACACTGAGACACTGAGACCCTGAGACACTGAGCTACTGAGACACTGAGACACTGAGACCCAGAGACCCTGAGACACTGAGACCCATAGTCCCTGAGACCCAGAGACCCTGTGACACTGAGACACCGTCTCACGGAGACCCTGAGAAACTGAGACACTGAGACCCAGAGACTGAGAGACCTGAAACTGAGGGACACAGTGACCCAGAAACCCAGATACCTTGAGATCCTGTGATGTTGGGACATTGAGACCCAGAGACCCTGAGACCCAGAGACCCAGAGATCCAGAGACACTGAGACGCAGGGACCCAGAGACCCTGAGACAATAAGACATTGTGACCATGAAACACTGAAACACTGAGACCCAAAGACACAGAGACCCTGTGACCATGGGACCCAGAGAAGCTGAGACACAGATTACCGGGACCAGTGCCCCTGAGACCCAGAGCCCCTGAGACCCTGAGACTCTGAGAGCCAGAGACCCTGAGACACTGAGAAACTGAGACCATGAGACACTGAGACTGAGACCCTGAGACCCAGAGACCCAGAGGCCCAAAGTCCCAGAGAACCAAAGACATGGAGATACTGAGAACCAGAGACACTGAGACGCAAAGACACTGAGATCCAGAGAGCCAGAGACACTGAGACCCAAAGACCCAGAGACCCAGAGACCCAGAAACCCTGAGACTGTGACACCCAGAGATCCTGAGACGCAAAAATGCTGAGACCGAGAGACACTGAGATCCATTGACCCAGACACCCTGAGACCTAGAGACCAGAAACCCAGAAACCCTGAGACAATGAGACCCTGAGACACTGAGACGCAGAGACCCAGAGATTCTGAGACCATCAAAGAATGAGACACTGATTCACAGACCCAGAGACCCAAAGTCACAGAGACACTAAGACCCAGAGTCACTGAGACACTTAGACCCAGAGACATCGAGATCCAGAGATCCAGAGATAGTGAGACACTGAGATCCAGAGACCCTGAGACAGTGAGACACAGAGACAATGAGACCCTGAGACGCTGAGACACTGACCCCCCAGAGGTGCAGAGACACAGAGACCCTGAGTCCCAGAGTCCCTGAGACACTGTGACAGTGAGACAATGAGACTCTGAGACCCTGAGACCTTGAGAAACTGAGACACTGAGGTCCTGAGCACCTGAGTCACTGAGACTTCGAGACTCTGAGACCCTGAGACAATAAGACACTGAGACCCTGAGACACTGAGACTCGGAGACCCTGTGGCACTGAGACCCAGAGACCCAGAGATGCAGAGACCCAATGACCATGTGAGCAAGTGAACCTGAGACCCTGATACCCTGGGACCCTGAGACACTGAGACACTGAGGCCCTGAGACCCAGAAAACCAGAAGCCCACAGTCTCACTGATCCAAAGACACAGAGGCACTGAGACACAGAGACACTATCACCAAGAGACCCTGAGACAATGAGACCCAGAGACCCTGAGACCCAGAGACACACAGACCCAGGGACACTGAGACCCAGAGACCAGACACCCTGAGACACTGAGACTGAGTCCCACAGCCCATGAGACCCTGAGACACTGAGACTGAGACCCCGAGACAGAGACTGAGACACTGAGACCCTGAGACCCTGAGACCCTGAGACACTGAGACCCTGAGACACTGAGACCCTGAGACCCTGAGACCCTGAGACACTGAGACCCTGAGACCCAGAGTCCCACATTCCCAAACACCCAAAGACCCAGGGACCCTGAGACATTGAGACACAGAGACCCAAAGACAGTGAGACCCTGAGTCACTGAGACACTGAGAAACTGCGATCCTGAGACAATGAGAACCAGAGACCCTAAGACCCAAAGACCCTGAGACACAGTAACCCTCAGGCACTGATACACTGTGACCCTGAGATCCAGTGATCCTGAGAAACTGAATCCCAGAGACCCAGAGACCCAAAGGCACAGCGACACTAAGACCCAGAGTCCCTGATACACTCAAGACCCAGAGACACCGAGATACAGAGAGCCAGATACAGTGAGACACTGAGACTCAGAGACCCCGATACGTGGAGACGCAGAGACCAGATACTCTAAGACCCATTGACACACAGGGCCTGAGACCCTGGGACACTGAGATCCAGGGACACAGAGACCCTGAGATCCAGAGAACCAGAGACACTGAGACCCTGAGACAGTGAGATACTAAGACTCTGAGACCCTGAGACCTTGAGAAACTGAGACACTGAGGTCCTGAGCCCCTGAGACACTGAGACTTTGAGATTCTGAGACAATGAGAGAATGAGACACTGAAACCCAGAGACGCTGAGACCCGGAGTGCCTGAGACACTGAGACACTGAGACCAGAGACCCAGAGATGCAGATGCCCTGTGATTATGAGAATGAGAGAACCTGAGACACTGATTCCCTGGGACCCTGAGACCCAGAGACCCAGAACCCCTGAGAGACTGAGATCCTGACACACTGAGACACAGAGACACTGAGACAGTGAGACCCAGAGACCCAGAGACAATGAGACCCTGAGACACTGAGACACTGAGACCCTGAGAAACAGAGACACAGCGGCCCTGAGGCCCAGAGACCCAGAAACCTTGAGACCCAGAGACACTGAGACCCTGACACCCTGAGACACTGAGACCCAGAGACCTAGAGACAATGAGACCCTGAGACAGCCAGAGACACTGAGACCGAGAGACCCAGAGACACTGAGACCCTGAGACACTGGAGAACAGAGTCACAGCGGCCCTGAGGCCCAGAGACCCAGAAACATTGAGACCCAGAGACCCTGAGACCCAGAGACCCTGACACCCTGAGACACTGAGACCCAGAGACCCAGAGACACTGAGACCGAGGGACCCAGAGACACTGAGAACCAGAGACCCTGAGCCGCAGAAACCCTGAGACCAGAGACCCAGAAACCCTGAGACTCTGAGACCATGAGACCCTGAGACACTGTGATACTGAGAGCCCGTGACGCTGAGACACAGAGAACCAGAGACCCAGAGCCCAGAAACCCAGAATTCCAGAGACCCTGAGACACTGAAACACTGAGACACTGAGATGCTGAGACCCCGAGACCCAGAGAAACTGAGACGCAGAGACCCAGAGAATCAGATACCATGAGGCCCAGAGACACTGAGAACCAGGGGCGCAGAAGCACAGAGTCCCTGAGACCCTGAGACACTGAGACACAGGGACCCTGAGACTCAGAGTACCAGAGATGCAGAGACCCTGAGAACCTGAGGCCCTGAGAAGCAGAGACCCAGAGACTAACAGACACTGAGATCCAGAGACCCAGAAAGCCTGAGGCCGTGAGACACTGAGACCCTGAGGCACTGAACACTGAGAGCCTGAGACCCTGATACACTGAGACACTGACACATCGAGACCCTGGGACACTGATACACAGAGGACCTGAGACACGGAGACACTGAGACACAGAGACCCTGAGATCCAGTGACCCTGAGAAACTGAATCCCAGAGACCAAGAGACCCAAAGACACAGAGACACTAAGACCCAGAGTCCCTGATACACTCAGACCCAGAGACACCGAGACTCAGAGACCAAGAGACACTGAGGCGCAGAGAACCAGAGAACCTCAGACACTGAGACCCTGAGACAGTGAGATGCTGAGACTCTGACACACCTGAGGCCCTATGACCATGGGAACGAGAGAACCTGGGACCCTGAGACCCAGAGCCCCTGAGAGCCTGAGATCCTGACACACTGAGACACAGAGACACTGAGACACTGAGACACTGAGACCCTGAGACAGTGAGACACTGTGACACTGAGACAATGAGATCCAGAGACCCAGAGACACTGAGACTCAGAGACCCTGAGACCCTGAGAACCTGAGAACCTGCGACCCTGAGACACTGAGACACTGAGAAACAGAGACACAGAGCCGCGGAAACCCTGAGACCCAGAGACACTATAACTCTGTGACGCAAAGACACTCAGACCCAGAGACCTAGAGACAATGAGATCCAGAGAGCCACAGACACTGAGACCGAGGCACCCAGAGACACAGAGACACTGAGAACCAGAGTCACAGAGACCCTGAGACCCTGAGATCCAGAAACCCTGAGACCCAGAGACCCTGAGACCCAGAGACCCTAAGACGCAGAAACCCTGAGACCCAGGGACACTGAGACACTGAGACAATGGGACCTTGAGACACTGAGCCGCTGAGACCCAGAGGCTCTGAGACCCAGGGACCAAGAGACCCTGTGACACTGAGGCACTGAAACCCTGAGACACAGAGACCCTGAGACACTGGGACACTGAGACCCAGAAACCCAGAGCCCAGAAACGCAGAGATCCAGAGACCCTGAGATTCAGAGACACTGAGACCAAATGACCCAGACACCTGAGACCCAGAGACCCAGAAAACCCGGACACCTGAGACACTAAGACACTGTTACCCTGAGACCCTGAGAAAATGAGACTCTGACACACTGAGACGCAGAGACCGTGAGAACTAGAGATCTTGAGACCCAGAGACCCTGACACCCTGAGCCACTGAGACCCTGCAGCACTGAGACACTGAGAAGCTGAGATGCTGTGACAGTGAGACACAGAGGCACAGAGACCCTGAGACCCCGAAACACTGAGAGAATGAGGAGCTGAGACCCCGAGACACTGAGGCACAAAGACCCTGAGTTCCAGAGACCCAAAGAAACTGAGACACGCAGACCCTGAGACACTGAGATCTTGAGACCCAGAATTCCTGAGACCCTGAGACACTGAGACACCGAAACCCTGAGTCCCTGAGACAGAGACCCTGAGACCAAGAGAGTCAGTGACACTGAGACAGTGACTCAGAGAGACCCAGAAACCCTGAGAATCTGAGGCCCAGAGAACGAGAGACCAGACCCAGAGCCCAGAAACACAGAGATCCTGAATTCCTGAGACCCAGAGACACAGAGACCAAATGACACAGACACCCTGTGACCCAGAGACCCAGACACCCAGAAACCCTGACACCCTGAGACACTGAGAGATTTAGAGACTGAGACCCAGTGTCGCAGAGACTCTGAGACCCTGAGGCATTGAGAACCTGAGACACTGAGAACCTGAGACACTGAGACCTGAGACACTGAGACCCTGAGAACTGAGGATCAGAGACCCTGAGACATTCGGCACTGGGACACTGAACACCGAGACACAGAGACACGGAGACCACGAGAGACTGTAACACTGAGGCCCAGGGAATGCGAGACACTGAGCCCCACAGCTCAGAAACACAGAGATCCAGAGACCCTGAGAGCCTGAGACACAGATACACTGAGACCAAATGACACAAACACCCAGAGACCCAGACACGCAGAAACCCTGACACCCTGAGACACTGAGAGATTGAGACACTGAGACCCAGTGTCCCAGAGACACTGAGACCCAAGGACCCAGAGACCCTGAGACATTGAGACACTGAGACATTGAGACACTGAGACACTGAGACACTGAGACCCTGAGACACTGAGACACTGAGACCATGAGTCACTGAGATACTGAGACCCTGAGATGCTGAACCCAGAGACCCTGAGAAAGTGATTCCCAGAGACTCAGAGACCCAAAGACATAGAGAGAGTAAGACCCAGAGACCCTGAGACACTGAGACCCAGACACACCAAGATCCAGAGAGCCAGAGACAGGGAGACACTGAGACACAGAGACACAGAGAACCTGAGACGCAGAGAACCAGAGACTCTGAGACCTAGAGATCCAGAGACGCAGAGAGCCTGAGACCCATAGACACTGAGACCCTGAGACACTGGGAACCTGAGACACTGGGACACTGAGACACAGAGACCCTGAGACAGTGAGACCATGAGAGACTGTGACAGTGACACCAGAGACCCTGAGAAACTGAGACCCAGAGACCCAGAGCCCAGAAACCCAGAGATCCAGAGACCCTGAAACCCTGAGACCCAGAGAAACTGAGACCAAATGACACAAACACCCTGAGACCCAGAGACCCAGAAACGCTGACACCCTGAGACACTGGGCGACAGAGACACTGAGACCCAATGTCCCAGAGACCCAGACACTCTGAGACCCAGAGACTCAGAGACCCTGAGATGTTCAGACACTGAGATCCTGAGACACTGAGACCCTGAGACATTGAGACCATGAGACCCTGAGACATTCAGATACTGAGATCCTGAGACCCTGAGACCCTGAGACATTGAGACCATGAGACACTGGTACACTGAGCACCTGAGACCCTGAAACCCGGAGACTCTGAGTCACTGAGACCCAGAGACCCAAAGACTCTGAGACATTGAGACACTGAGATCCTGAGACCCTGAGACAGTGATACACTGAGACCCTGAGAGTCACTGAGACCCAGAGACCAAGAGCCCCTGAAACCCTGAGACTCTGAGACCCGGAGACTCTGAGACACTGAGTCCCAGAGGCCCACAGTCCAAGAGACCCAAAGACACTGAGATCCAAAGTCACTAAGACCAATAGACGCTGAGTTCCAGAGAACCATAGACACTGAGACCGAGAGACACAGAGACCCTGACACCCAGGGACCCTGACCCACTGAGACACTGAGAACAAGAGAGACAGAGATTTTAAGACACAGAAACCCAGAGACACTGAGTCCCAGAGACGCAGAGAACTTGTGACCATGGGACTCAGCGAAACTGAGACATTGATTCTCTTGGACCCTGAGATGCAGAGACCCAGAGCCCCTGAGACAGGGGAACACTGAGACACGGAGACCCAGGGACCCAGAGAACATGTGACCCAGAGACCCTGAGACCCAGAGCCCCAGAGGCCCAGAGTCCCAAAGACCCAAAGACACTGAGACACTGAGACCCAGAGACACTGAGACACTGAGACACTGAGACACTGAGACACTGAGACCCTGAGACCCTGAGACCCTGAGACACTGAGACCCAGAGACACAGAGACACTGAGACACTGAGAATCAGAGACACAGAGACCCTGAGACCCTGAGACCCAGCGACCTTGAGACGCAGAAAACCTGAGACCCAGAGACACTGAGCCACAGAGACGCAGAGAACCTGTGACCATGGGACCCGGAGAACCTGAGACACTGAGACACTGATCCCCTCGGACCCTGAGACCAAGAGACCCAGAGCCCCTGAGACCCTAAGACCCAGAGACTCTGAGATACTGAGACCCTGAGACACTGAGGCCATGAGACCCAGAGCCGCAGAGGCCCACAGTTCCAGAGACCCAAAGACACAGTGACACTGAGACACAGAAATACTGAGACCCAGAGACACTGAGACACTGAGACCCAAAGGCACGGAGACCCATTGACCCACACACCCTGAGACACTGAGACACTGGGACGCAGAGACCCAGAGGCTATGAGACCCAGAGCCCTGTGACACTGAGACACTGAAACCCTGAGACATTGAGAAACTGAGAGACTGAGACCCAGTGTCCCAGAGACATTGTAACATTGAGACCATGAGTCACTGAGATACTGAACACAGAGACCCTGAGAAACTGATTCCCAGTGACCCAAAGACACAGAGAGAGTAAGACCCAGAGTCCCTGCGACACTGAGACCCAGACACACCGAGATCCAGAGAGCCAGAGACAGGGAGACACTGAGCCACAGAGACCCAGAGAACCTGAGACGCAGAGAGCCTGAGACCCATAGACACTGAAACCCTGAAACACTGGGACCCTGAGACACAGAGACCCTGAGACAGTGAGAACATGAGAGACTGAGACACTGACTCCAGAGACCCTGAGAAACTGAGACCCAGAGCCCAGAAACCCAGAGACCCAGAGAAACTGAGACCAAATGACACAAACACCCTGAGACCCAGAAACCCTGAGACTCTGAGACACTGAGACCCGGAGACTCTTCACGTGCTCACTGTGTCACAGTCCCAGAGACCCAAAGACACAGAGACACTGAGATCCAGAGTCACTGAGACCCAGAGACCCAGAGACGCTGAGATCCAGAGAACCAGAGACACTGAGACCCGGAGACACAGAGAACCTGTGACCATGGGACCCAGCGAATCTGAGACACTGAGACATTGATTCCCTTGGACCCTGAGACGCAGAGACCCAGAGCCCCTGAGACCCTGAAACCCTTGAACCCTGAGACATGGAGACCCAGAGAACCTGTGACCCAGAAACCCTGAGACTCTGAGGACACTGAGACCCAGAGCCCCAGAGGCCCACAGTCCCAGAGAACCAAAGACCACAGTGACACTGAGACCCAGAGACACTGAGACACAGTGACACTGAGACCCAGAGACACTGAGATCCAGAGATCCAGGGACACTGAGACCCAGAGGCATTGTGACACTGAGACCCAGATACCCTGAGATACTGAGACCCAGAGACACTGAGACATTGAGAACCAGAGACACAGAGACTCTGAGACCCTGAGACCCAGAGACCCAGAGACACTGAGACCCTGAGACATACAGCCCCAGAAGCCCACAGTTCCAGAGACCCAAAGACACACTGACACTGAGAACCAGAGATACAGAGACCTGTGATCCAGAGACTCTGAGACGCAGAAATACTGATACACAGAGACACTGAGATACTGAGACCCAAAAGCACTGAGACCCATTGACCCAGACACCCTGAGACACAGAGACCAGAGATACTGAGACACTGAAACCCTGAGACATTGAGAAACTGAGAGACTGAGACCCAGTGTCCCAGAGAATCTGAGACCCAAGAAACCCAGAAACCCTGAGAAATTGAGACCCAGAGATCCAGAGAAACTGAGACCAAATGACACAAACACCCTGAGACCCAGAAACCCTGAGACGCTGAAACCCATAGACCCTGACACCCTGAGACACTGGGCGACTGAGACACTGAGACCCTGAGACCCTGAAACCCGGAGGACTCAGAGACACAGAGACACAGAGACTCTGAGACACTGAGGCACAGAGTCGCTGAGACTCTGAGACACTGAGACCCTGAGACATTGCGACACAGAGACACTGAGACCCTGAGAAACTGAGGCCCAGAGACCCAGAGACACAGGGACCCTGAGACACAGAGACAGTGAGACCCACAGACCAAGAGACCCAGCGAACCAGACCCAGTGATACTGAGATACTGAGATCCTGAGACACTGCGACAAGAGACACTGAGACACAGAGACCCAATTACTCAGAAACAATGAGGCCCTGAGACCCAGAGTCATAGAGATCCAGAGAACCAGAGAGACAGAGACCCTGAGACCCTGAAACCCAGAGACTCAGACACCCAGTGTCCCTGAGACCCAAAGAACCAGGCCCTGAGACATTGAGACACTGAGAAAGTGAGACCATGAGGCACTGAGATAATGAGACACTGAGACACTGAGACCCAGGGACCCAGAAACCCAGAGATGCTGAGAACCAGGGACCCAGAGACCCTGAGACATTGAGACATTGAGATCCTGAGAACCTGAGGCACTGAGACTCAGAGACCTTGAGACCCTGAGACACTGAGGCCCAGTGGCCCTGACACCCTGAGACCCTGAGACCCTGAGACACTGAGACACTGAGACCCTGAGACCCTGAGACACTGAGACACTGAGACACTGAGACACTGAGACACTGAGACACTGAGACTCTGAGACACTGAGAAACTGAGACACTGAGACACTGAGACCCTGAGACCCTGAGACACTGAGACCTGAGACACTGAGACACTGAGAACCTGAGACCCTGAGACATTGAGACACTGAGACACTGAGACCCTGAGACACTGACACACTGAGATCCTGAAACACTGAGACACTGAGACCCTGAGACACTGAGACACTGAAACACTGAGAGACTGAGTGACTGAGAGACTGAGACCCGGAGACCCAGAGAGCCTGAGACACTGAGACACTGAGACACTGAGAGACTGAGACAGTGAGACACTGAGACACTGAGACACTGAGAGACTGAGAGACTGAGAGACTGAGACACTGAGACACAGTGACCCTGAGACCCTGAGACACTGAGACCCTGCGACCCAGAGACACTGAGAAAACTGAGACACTGAGGACACTGAGACCCTGAGACCCTGAGACACTGAGACCTGAGACACTGAGACCTTGAGACCCTGAGACACTGAGACACTGAGAACCTGAGACCCTGAGACATTGAGACACTGAGACACTGAGACCCTGAGACACTGACACACTGAGATCCTGAAACACTGAGACACTGAGACCCTGAAACACTGAGACACTGAGACACTGAGACCCTGAGACACTGAGACACTGAAACACTGAGAGACTGAGTGACTGAGAGACTGAGACCCGGAGACCCAGAGAGCCTGAGACACTGAGACACTGAGGACACTGAGAGACTGAGAGACTGAGAGACTGAGCGACTGAGTGACTGAGAGACTGAGAGACTGAGACACTGAGACACTGTGACCCTGAGAAACAGAGACACTGAGATCCTGAGACACTGAGACACTGAGAGAATGAGACTGAGAGACTGATACACAGAAAGACTGAGAGGACTGAGCGACTGAGAGACGGAGAGACTGAGACTCTGGGACACTGAGACACTGAGACACTGAGACACTGAGACCCTGAGACCCGGAGACACTGAGACACTGAGAGACTGAGACACTGAGACACTGAGACCCTGAGAGACTGAGACACTGAGACCCTGAGAGTCGAGAGACTGAGAGACTGAGACACTGAGAGACTGAGACCCTGAGACTCTGAGACCCTGAGACACTGAGACACTGAGACCCTGAGACACTGAGACACTGAGACCCTGAGACACTGAGACACTGAGAGACTGAGACCCGGAGACCCTGAGACCCTGAGACAATGAGACCCTGAGACAATGAGACACTGAGACCCTAAGATCCTGAGACACTGAGACCCTGAGACACTGAGACACTGAGACACTGAGAGTCTGAGAGACAGAGAGACTGAGACCCAGAGACCCTGAGACCCAGAGAGACTGAGAGACTGAGAGCATGAAAGACTAAGGCCCTGAGATCCTGAGACACTGAAACCCTGAGACCCTGAGACCCTGAGACACTGAGAACCTGAGACACTGAGAGACTGAGAGACTGATGCAATGAGAGAATGAGAGAATGAGAGACTGAGACCCTGAGACCCTGATACACTGAGACCCTGAGTTACTGAGACAGTGAGACACTGATACCCTGAGATCCTAAGACACTGAGAAACTGACAGCCTGAGAGACTGAGACCCAGAGACACTGAGACACTGAGACACTGAGACCTGAGACCCTGAGATCACGTGCTCACTGTGTCCAGAGACACTTGAGACCCTGAGACACTGAGGACCTCTGAGACACTGAGACCCTGAGACACTGAGACACTGAGAATCTGAGACCCAGAGACACTGTATACACTGAGACACTGAGACACTGAGACACTGAGACCCTGAGACACTGACACACTGAAATCCTGAAACACTGAGACACTGAGACCCTGAAACACTGAGACACTGAGACCCTGAGACCCTGACACACTGAGACCCTGAGACACTGAGACCCTGAGACCCTGAGACACTGAGACCCTGAGGCACTGAGACACTGAGACACTGAGACCCTTGAGACCCAGAGAGCCTGAGACACTGAGAGACTGATACACTGAGAGACTGAGAGACTGAGAGACTGAGAGACTGAGACCCCAGAGACCCAGAGAGCTGAGAGACTGAGAGACTGAGAGACTGAGAGACAGAGCGACTGAGAAACTGAGAAACTGAGAGACTGAGAGACTGAGAGACTGAGACACTGAGACACTGAGGAACTGTGACCCTGAGACACTGAGACCCTGAGACACTGAGACACTGAGAGAATGAGACTGAGAGACTGATACACAGAAAGACTGAGAGACTGAGAGACTGAAACACTGCGCCCCCTGAGACTGAGACACTGAGGACACTGAGACACTGAGACCCTGAGACACTGAGACACTGAGAGACTGAGAGACTGAGAGACTGAGAGACTGAGAGACTGAGAGACTGAGAGACTGAGACCCTGAAGCACTGAGACCCTGAGACACTGAGACCCTGAGACCCTGAGACCCTGAGACTCTGAGACACTGAGACACTGAGACCCTGAGACTCTGAGGACTCTGAGACACTGAGACACTGAGACACTGAGACCCTGAGAGACTGAGAGACTGAGAGACTGATACACTGACAGACTGAGAGACTGAGAGACTGACCGACTCAGAGACTGAGAGACTGAGAGACTGAGACACTGAGAGACTGAGAGACTGACCGACTCAGAGACTGAGAGACTGAGAGACTGAGACACTGAGAGACTGAGAGACTGAGCGACTCTGAGACTGAGACACTGAGGACCCTGACAAACTGAGACACTGAGAGACACTGAGACCCTGAGAGACTGAGAGACTGAGACCCTGAGAGACTGAGACGCTGAGAGACTGAGACCCCTGAGACTCTGAGACCCAGAGACCCTAAGACCTTGAGACCCTGAGACACTGAGACCCTGGAACACTGAGACCCTGGGACACTGAGACACTGAGACACTGAGATCCTGAGACCCTGAGACACTGAGACCCCTGAGACCCTGAGACACTGAGACACTGAGAGACTGAGAGACTGAGACACTGAGAGACTGAGAGACTGAGACACTAAGACACTGAGACCCTGAGAGACTGAGACACTGACACCCTGAGAGACTGAGAGACTGAGACACTGAGACACTGAGACCCTGAGAGACTGAGACACTGAGACCCTGAGAGTCTGAGAGACTGAGAGACTGAGACACTGAGACACTGAGATCCTGAGGACCCTGAGACACTGAAACCCTGAGACCCTGAGACACTGAGACACTGAGAGACTGAGAGACTGAGACACTAAGACACTGAGACCCTGAGAGACTGAGACACTGATACCCTGAGAGACTGAGAGACTGAGACACTGAGAGACTGAGACACTGAGACACTGAGACCCTGAGAGACTGAGACACTGAGACCCTGAGAGTCTGAGAGACTGAGAGACTGAGACACTGAGAGACTGAGACCCTGAGACTCTGAGACCCTGAGACACGGAGACACTGAGACACTGAGACCCTGAGACACTGAGACACTGAGACACTGAGACCCTGAGACACTGAGACACTGAGAGACTGAGACCCTGAGACAATGAGACTCTGAGACAATGAGACACTGAGACACTGAGACACTGAGAGTCTGAGAGACAGAGAGACTGAGAGACTGAGACCCAGAGAGACTGAGAGACTGAGAGCATGAAAGACTAAGGCCCTGAGATCCTGAGACACTGAAACCCTGAGACCCTGAGACACTGAGAACCTGAGACACTGAGACACTGAGAGACTGAGAGACTGATGCAATGAGAGAATGAGAGAATGAGAGAATGAGAGACTGAGAGACTGAGACCCTGAGATCCTGAGACACTGAGACCCTGAGTTACTGAGACAGTGAGACACTGATACCCTGAGATCCTGAGACACTGAGAAACTGACAGCCTGAGAGACTGAGACCCAGAGACACTGAGACACTGAGACACTGAGACCCTGAGACCCTGAGACACTGAGGAACTGAGAGACTGAGACCCTAAGACCCAGAGACACTGAGACCCTGAGACACTGAGACTCTGAGACACTGAGATCCTGAAACACTGAGACACTGAGACCCTGAAACACTGAGACACTGAGACCCTGAGACCCTGAGACACTGAGGCCTTGAGACCCTGAGACACTGAGACACTGAGAATCTGAGACCCTGAGACACTGATACACTGAGACACTGAGACCCTGAGACACTGAGACCCTGAGGACCCTGAGACACTGAAACCCTGAGACACTGAGACCCTGAGACACTGAGCCCCTGAGGCACTGAGACACTGAGACCCTGAGACCCAGAGAGCCTGAGACACTGAGACACTGAGAGACAGATACACTGAGAGACTGAGAGACTGAGACCCAGAGAGCCTGAGAGACTGAGCGACTGAGAAACTGAGAGACTGAGAGTCTGAGACACTGAGACACTGAGGAACTGTGACCCTGAGACACTGAGACACTGAGACCCTGAGACACTGAGACACTGAGAGAATGAGACTGAGAGACGGATACACAGAAAGACTGAGAGACTGAAACACTGCGCCCCCTGAGACTGAGACACTGAGACACTTAGACACTGAGACCCTGAGACACTGAGAGACTGAGAGACTGAGAGACTGAGACCCTGAGACACTGAGAGACTGAGAGACTGATACACTGAGAGACTGAGAGACTGAGAGACTGAGAGACTGAGAGACTGAGCGACTCTGAGACTGAGACACTGAGACCCTGACAAACTGAGACACTGAGACACTGAGACCCTGAGAGACTGAGAGACTGAGACCCTGAGAGACTGAGAGACTGAGACGCTGAGAGACTGAGACACTGAGACCCAGAGACCCTAAGACCTTGAGACACTGAGACACTGAGACACTGAGAGACTGAGACACTGAGACACTGAGAAGACTGAGTGACTGAGAGAATAAGACCCTGAGACCCTGAGACACTGAGACCCTGAGACCCTGAGACACTGAGACACTGAGAGACTGAGAGACTGAGACACTAAGACACTGAGACCCTGAGAGACTGAGACACTGAGACCCTGAGAGACTGAGAGACTGAGACACTGAGAGACTGAGAGACTGAGACCCTGAGACTCTGAGACCCTGACACCCTGAGACACTGAGACACTGAGACCCTGAGAGACTGAGACACTGAGACCCTGAGACCCTGAGACACTGAGACACTGAGACCCCGAGACACTGAGAACCTGAGACACTGAGAGACTGAGAGGCTGAGCCCCGGAGACCCAGAGACCTAGAGAGACTGATACAATGAGAGAATGAGCGACTGAGAGACCTGAGATACTGAGATACTGAGAGACTGAGATCCTGAGACTCTGAGACCCTGAGACGCTGAGACCCTGAGACACTGAGACACTGAGACCCTGAGACACTGAGACACTGAGGACCCTGAGACACTGACTCACTGAGACCCTGAGACCCTGAGACCCTGAGACACTGAGACACTGAGATACTGAGACACTGAGAGACTGAGAGGCTGAGCCCCGGAGACCCAGAGACCTAGAGAGACTGAGAGACTGAGGGCATGAGAGAATATGGCCCTGATATCCTGAGACACTGAGACCCTGAGACACTGAGACACTGAGACCCTGAGACACTGAGACATTGAGACCTCGAGTCACTGAGAACCTGAGACCCTGAGACACTGAGACACTGAGACACTGAGAAACTGAGAGACTGAGAGGCTGAGCCCCGGAGACCCAGAGACCCAGAGAGACTGAGAGACTGAGGGCATGAGAGAATATGGCCCTGAGATCGTGAGACACTGAGACCCTGAAACCCTAAGACACTGAGACACTGAGACCCCTGAGACACTGAGAAACTGAGACCCCGAGACACTGAGAACTTGAGACACTGAGACACTGAGAGCTGAGAGACTGAGAGACTGATACAATGAGAGACTGAGAGACTGAGACACTGAGAGACTGAGACACTGAGAGACTGAGATCCTGAGACTCTGAGACACTGAGACCCTGAGACGCTGAGACCCTCAGACCCTGTGGCCCTGAGACCCAGAGACCCTGAGACCCTGAGACACTGAGACACTGATACCCTGAGACAATGAGACACTGAGACACTGAGACCCTGAGACCCTGAGATCCTGAGACACTGAGACCCTGAGACCCTGAGACACTGAGACACTGAGAAACTGAGAGACTGAGGAACTGAGAGACTGAGACCCTAAGACCCAGAGACACTGAGACCCTGAGACACTGAGACTCTGAGAAACTGAGACCCTGAGACACTGAGACACTGAGAATCTGAGACCCAGAGACACTGATACACTGAGACACTGAGACACTGAGACCCTGAGACACTGAGACACTGAGACCCTGAGACCATGACACACTGAGACCCTGAGACACTGAGACACTGAGACCCTGAGACCCTGAGACACTGAGACCCTGAGGCACTGAGACACTGAGACACTGAGACCCTGAGACCCAGAGAGCCTGAGACACTGAGAGACTGATACACTGAGAGACTGAGAGACTGAGAGACTGAGACCCAGAGGACCCAGAGAGCCTGAGAGACTGAGAGACTGAGAGACTGAGAGACAGAGCGACTGAGAAACTGAGAGACTGAGAGACTGAGACACTGAGACACTGAGGAACTGTGACCCTGAGACACTGAGACACTGAGACCCTGAGACACTGAGACACTGAGAGAATGAGACTGAGAGACTGATACACAGAAAGACTGAGAGACTGAGAGACTGAAACACTGCGCCCCCTCAGACTGAGACACTGAGACACTTAGACACTGAGACCCTGAGACACTGAGAGACTGAGAGACTGAGAGACTGAGAGACTGAGACCCTGAAGCACTGAGACCCTGAGACACTGAGACCCTGAGACCCTGAGACCCTGAGACTCTGAGACACTGAGACACTGAGACCCTGAGACTCTGAGACTCTGAGACACTGAGACACTGAGACACTGAGACTCACGTGCTCACTGTGTCTGAGAGACTGATACACTGAGAGACTGAGAGACTGAGAGACTGACCGACTCAGAGGACTGAGAGACTGAGAGACTGAGACACTGAGAGTCTGAGAGACTGATACACTGAGAGACTGAGAGACTGAGCGACTCTGAGACTGAGACACTGAGGACCCTGACAAACTGAGACACTGAGACACTGAGACCCTGAGAGACTGAGACCCTGAGAGACTGAGACGCTGAGAGACTGAGACCCTGAGACTCTGAGACCAGAGGACCCTAAGACCTTGAGACCCTGAGACACTGAGGACCCTGAGACACTGAGACCTGAAACACCTGAGACACTGAGACACTGAGATCCTGAGACCCTGAGACACTGAGACCCTGAGACCCTGAGACACTGAGACACTGAGAGACTGAGAGACTGAGACACTGAGAGACTGAGAGACTGAGACACTAAGACACTGAGACCCTGAGAGACTGAGGACACTGACACCTGAGAGACTGAGAGACTGAGACACTGAAACACTGAGACACTGAGACCCTGAGAGACTGAGGACACTGAGACCCTGAGAGTCTGAGAGACTGAGAGACTGAGACCACTGAGGACACTGAGACCCTGAGGACCCTGAGACACTGAGACACTGAGAGACTGAGAGACTGAGACACTAAGACACTGAGACCCTGAGAGACTGAGACACTGACACCCTGAGAGACTGAGAGACTGAGACACTGAGAGACTGAGGACACTGAGACACTGAGACACTGAGACCCTGAGAGACTGAGACACTGAGACACTGAGACCCTGAGAGTCTGAGAGACTGAGAGACTGAGACACTGAGACACTGAGGAACTGTGACCTGAGACACTGAGACCCTGAGACACTGAGACACTGAGACACTGAGAGAATGAGACTGAGAGACTGATACACAGAAAGACTGAGAGACTGAGAGACTGAAACACTGCGCCCCCTGAGGACTGAGACACTGAGACACTTAGACACTGAGACCCTGAGGACACTGAGGACACTGAGAGACTGAGAGACTGAGAGACTGAGACCTGAGACCCTGAGACTCTGAGACACTGAGACACTGAGACCCTGAGACTCTGAGACTCTGAGACACTGAGACACTGAGACACTGAGACCCTGAGACACTGAGAGACTGAGAGACTGATACACTGACAGACTGAAGAGACTGAGAGACTGACCGACTCAGAGACTGAGAGGACTGAGAGGACTGAGACACTGAGACCCTGACAAACTGAGACACTGAGGACACTGAGACCCTGAGAGACTGAGAGACTGAGAGACTGGAGACCCTGAGAGACTGAGACGCTGAGAGACTGAGACCCTGAGACTCTGAGACCCAGAGACCCTAAGACCTTGAGACCCTGAGACACTGAGACCCTGGAACACTGAGACCCTGGGACACTGAGACACTGAGTCACTGAGATCCTGAGACCCTGAGACCACTGAGACCCTGAGACCCTGAGACCCTGAGACACTGAGACACTGAGACACTGAGAGACTGAGAGACTGAGACACTAAGACACTGAGACCCTGAGAGGACTGAGACACTGACACCTGAGAGACTGAGAGACAGAGACACTGAGACACTGAGACCCTGAGAGACTGAGACACTGAGACCCTGAGAGTCTGAGAGGACTGAGAGACTGAGACACTGAGGACACTGAGATCCTGAGACCCTGAGACACTGAGACCCTGAGACCCTGAGACACTGAGACACTGAGAGACTGAGAGACTGAGACACTAAGACACTGAGACCTGAGAGACTGAGACACTGACACCCTGAGAGACTGAGAGACTGAGAGACTGAGACACTGAGAGACTGAGACACTGAGACACTGAGACACTGAGACCACTGAGACCCTGAGAGACTGAGACACTGAGACCCTGAGAGTCCTGAGAGGACTGAGAGACTGAGACACTGAGAGACTGAGACCCTGAGACTCTGAGACCCTGTGACACGGAGAACACTGAGACACTGAGACCCTGAGGACACTGAGACACTGAGACACTGAGAGACTGAGACCCTGAGGACAATGAGACTCTGAGAGACTGAGACCCTGAGACAATGAGACTCTGAGACAATGAGACACTGAGACACTGAGACACTGAGAGTCCTGAGAGACAGAGAGACTGAGAGACTGAGACCCAGAGAGACTGAGAGACTGAGAGCATGAAAAACTAAGGCCCTGAGATCCTGAGACACTGAAACCCTGAGACCCTGAGACACTGAGAACCTGAGACACTGAGACACTGAGAGACTGAGAGACTGATGCAATGAGAGAATGAGAGACTGATGCAATGAGAGAATGAGAGAATGAGAGAATGAGAGACTGAGAGACTGAGACCCTGAGATCCTGAGACACTGAGACCCTGAGTTACTGAGACAGTGAGACACTGATACCCTGAGATCCTGAGACACTGAGAAACTGATAGCCTGAGAGACTGAGACCCAGAGACACTGAGACACTGAGACAATGAGACCCTGAGACCCTGAGACACTGAGGAACTGAGAGACTGAGACCCTAAGACCCAGAGACACTGAGACCCTGAGACACTGAGACTCTGAGACACTGAGACACTGAGATCCTGAAACACTGAGACACTGAGACCCTGAAACACTGAGACACTGAGACCCTGAGACCCTGAGACACTGAGGCCTTGAGACCCTGAGACACTGAGATACTGAGAATCTGAGACCCTGATACACTGATACACTGAGACACTGAGACCCTGAGACACTGAGACCCTGAGACCCTGAGACACTGAAACCCTGAGACACTGAGACCCTGAGACACTGAGCCCCTGAGGCACTGAGACACTGAGACACTGAGACCCTGAGACCCAGAGAGCCTGAGACACTGAGACACTGAGAGACAGATACACTGAGAGACTGAGAGACTGAGACCCAGAGAGCCTGAGAGACTGAGCGACTGAGAAACTGAGAGACTGAGAGTCTGAGACACTGAGACACTGAGGAACTGTGACCCTGAGACACTGAGACACTGAGACCCTGAGACACTGAGACACTGAGAGAATGAGACTGAGAGACTGATACACAGAAAGACTGAGAGACTGAAACACTGCGCCCCCCTGAGACTGAGACACTGAGACACTTAGACACTGAGACCCTGAGACACTGAGAGACTGAGAGACTGAGAGACTGAGAGACTGAGAGACTGAGAGACTGAGACCCTGAGACACTGAGAGACTGAGAGACTGATACACTGAGAGACTGAGAGACTGACCGACTCAGAGACTGAGAGACTGAGAGACTGAGACACTGAGAGTCTGAGAGACTGATACACTGAGAGACTGAGAGACTGAGCGACTGAGACTGAGACACTGAGACCCTGACAAACTGAGACACTGAGACACTGAGACCCTGAGAGACTGAGAGACTGAGAGACTGAGACCCTGAGAGACTGAGAGACTGAGACGCTGAGAGACTGAGACAATGAGACTCTGAGACCCAGAGACCCTAAGACCTTGAGACACTGAGACACTGAGACACTGAGAGACTGAGACACTGAGACACTGAGAGACTGAGTGACTGAGAGAATAAGACCCTGAGACCCTGAGACACTGAGACCCTGAGACCCTGAGACACTGAGACACTGAGAGACTGAGAGACTGAGACACTAAGACACTGAGACCCTGAGAGACTGAGACACTGAGACCCTGAGAGACTGAGAGACTGAGACACTGAGAGACTGAGAGACTGAGACCCTGAGACTCTGAGACCCTGACACCCTGAGACACTGAGACACTGAGACCCTGAGAGACTGAGACACTGAGACCCTGAGACCCTGAGACACTGAGACACTGAGACCCCGAGACACTGAGAACCTGAGACACTGAGAGACTGAGAGGCTGAGCCCCGGAGACCCAGAGACCTAGAGAGACTGATACAATGAGAGAATGAGCGACTGAGAGACTGAGATACTGAGATACTGAGAGACTGAGATCCTGAGACTCTGAGACCCTGAGACGCTGAGACCCTGAGACACTGAGACACTGAGACCCTGAGACACTGAGACACTGAGACCCTGAGACACTGACTCACTGAGACCCTGAGACCCTGAGACCCTGAGACCCTGAGACACTGAGACACTGAGATACTGAGACACTGAGAGACTGAGAGGCTGAGCCCCGGAGACCCAGAGACCTAGAGAGACTGAGAGACTGAGGGCATGAGAGAATATGGCCCTGATATCCTGAGACACTGAGACCCTGAGACACTGAGACACTGAGACCCTGAGACACTGAGACATTGAGACCCGAGTCACTGAGAACCTGAGACCCTGAGACACTGAGACACTGAGACACTGAGACACTGAGAAACTGAGAGACTGAGAGGCTGAGCCCCGGAGACCCAGAGACCCAGAGAGACTGAGAGACTGAGGGCATGAGAGAATATGGCCCTGAGATCGTGAGACACTGAGACCCTGAAACCCTAAGACACTGAGACACTGAGACCCTGAGACACTGAGACACTGAGACCCCGAGACACTGAGAACTTGAGTCACTGAGACACTGAGACACTGAGAGACTGAGAGACTGATACAATGAGAGACTGAGAGACTGAGACACTGAGAGACTGAGACACTGAGAGACTGAGATCCTGAGACTCTGCGACCCTGAGACCCTGAGACGCTGAGACCCTCAGACCCTGTGGCCCTGAGACCCAGAGACCCTGAGACACTGAGACACTGAGACACTGATACCCTGAGACAATGAGACACTGAGACACTGAGACCCTGAGACCCTGAGATCCTGAGACACTGAGACCCTGAGACCCTGAGACACTGAGACACTGAGAAACTGAGAGACTGAGGAACTGAGAGACTGAGACCCTAAGACCCAGAGACACTGAGACCCTGAGACACTGAGACTCTGAGACACTGAGACCCTGAGACACTGAGACACTGAGAATCTGAGACCCAGAGACACTGATACACTGAGACACTGAGACCCTGAGACACTGACACACTGAAATCCTGAAAGACTGAGACACTGAGACCCTGAAACACTGAGACACTGAGACCCTGACACACTGAGACCCTGAGACACTGAGACCCTGAGACACTGAGACCCTGAGGCACTGAGACACTGAGACATTGAGACCCTGAGACCCAGAGAGCCTGAGACACTGAGAGACTGATACACTGAGAGACTGAGAGACTGAGACCCAGAGACCCAGAGAGCCTGAGAGACTGAGAGACTGAGAGACTGAGAGACTGAGACACTGAGGAACTGTGACCCTGAGACACTGAGACACTGAGACCCTGAGACACTGAGAGAATGAGACTGAGAGACTGATACACAGAAAGACTGAGAGACTGAGAGACTGAAACACTGCGCCCCCTGAGACTGAGACACTGAGACACTGAGACCCTGAGACACTGAGAGACTGAGAGACTGAGAGACTGAGAGACTGAGACCCTGAAGCACTGAGACCCTGAGACACTGAGACCCTGAGACCCTGAGACCCTGAGACTCTGAGACACTGAGACACTGAGACCCTGAGACTCTGAGACTCTGAGACACTGAGACCCTGAGACACTGAGACACTGAGACCCTGAGACACTGAGAGACTGAGAGACTGATACACTGAGAGACTGAGAGACTGAGAGACTGACCGACTCAGAGACTGAGAGACTGAGAGACTGAGACACTGAGAGTCTGAGAGACTGATACACTGAGAGACTGAGAGACTGAGCGACTCTGAGACTGAGACACTGAGACCCTGACAAACTGAGACACTGAGACACTGAGACCCTGAGAGACTGAGAGACTGAGACCCTGAGAGACTGAGACGCTGAGAGACTGAGACCCTGAGACTCTGAGACCCAGAGACCCTAAGACCTTGAGACCCTGAGACACTGAGACCCTGGAACACTGAGACCCTGGGACACTGAGACACTGAGACACTGAGATCCTGAGACCCTGAGACACTGAGACCCTGAGACCCTGAGACACTGAGACACTGAGAGACTGAGAGACTGAGACACTGAGAGACTGAGAGACTGAGACACTAAGACGCTGAGACCCTGAGAGACTGAGACACTGACACCCTGAGAGACTGAGACACTGAGACACTGAGACACTGAGACACTGAGACCCTGAGAGACTGAGACACTGAGACCCTGAGAGTCTGAGAGACTGAGAGACTGAGACACTGAGACCCTGAGACCCTGAGACACTGAGACACTGAGAGACTGAGAGACTGAGACACTAAGACACTGAGACCCTGAGAGACTGAGACACTGACACCCTGAGAGACTGAGAGACTGAGACACTGAGAGACTGAGACACTGAGACACTGAGACACTGAGACCCTGAGAGACTGAGACACTGAGACACTGAGACCCTGAGAGTCTGAGAGACTGAGAGACTGAGACACTGAGACAATGAGACTCTGAGACAATGAGACACTGAGACACTGAGACACTGAGAGTCTGAGAGACAGAGAGACTGAGAGACTGAGACCCAGAGAGACTGAGAGACTGAGAGCATGAAAGACTAAGGCCCTGGGATCCTGAGACACTGAAACCCTGAGACCCTGAGACACTGAGAACCTGAGACACTGAGACACTGAGACACTGAGAGACTGAGAGACTGATGCAATGAGAGAATGAGAGAATGAGAGACTGAGAGACTGAGACCCTGAGATCCTGAGACACTGAGACCCTGAGTTACTGAGACAGTGAGACACTGATACCCTGAGATCCTGAGACACTGAGAAACTGACAGCCTGAGAGACTGAGACCCAGAGACACTGAGACACTGAGACACTGAGACCCTGAGACACTGAGACACTGAGACCCTGAGACACTGAGACCCCGAGACACTGAGAACCTGAGACCCTGAGACCCTGAGACACTGAGACACTGAGACCCTGAGACACTGAGACCCTGAGACCCTGAGACACTGATACCCTGAGACCTTGAGATCCTGAGACACTGAGACCCTGAGACCCAGAGACACTGAGACACTGAGAGACTGAGAGACTGAGAGACTGAGACACTGAGAGACTGAAAGACTGAGACACTAAGACACTGAGACCCTGAGAGACTGAGACACTGACACCCTGAGAGACTGAGAGACTGAGACACTGAGAGACTGAGACACTGAGACACTGAGACCCTGAGAGACTGAGACACTGAGACCCTGAGAGTCTGAGAGACTGAGAGACTGAGACACTGAGACACTGAGATCCTGAGACCCTGAGACACTGAGACCCTGAGACCCTGAGACCCTGAGACACTGAGACACTGTGAGACTGAAAGACTGAGACACTAAGACACTGAGACCCTGAGAGACTGAGACACTGACACCCTGAGAGACTGAGACACTGAGACACTGAGACACTGAGACCCTGAGAGACTGAGACACTGAGACCCTGAGAGTCTGAGAGACTGAGAGACTGAGACACTGAGAGACTGAGACCCTGAGACTCTGAGACCCTGAGACACGGAGACACTGAGACACAGAAACACTGAGACCCTGAGACACTGAGACACTGAGACAGTGAGACACTGAGACCCTGAGACACTGAGACACTGGGAGACTGAGACCCTGAGACAATGAGACTCTGAGACAATGAGACACTGAGACACTGAGACACTGAGACACTGAGAGTCTGAGAGACAGAGAGACTGAGAGACTGAGACCCAGAAACCCTGAGACCCAGAGAGACTGAGAGACTGAGAGCATGAAAGACTAAGGCCCTGAGATCCTGAGACCCTGAGACCCTGAGACCCTGAGACCCTGAGACACTGAGAACCTGAGACACAGAGACACTGAGAGACTGAGAGACTGATGCAATGAGAGAATGAGAGAATGAGAGAATGAGAGACTGAGAGACTGAGACCCTGAGATCCTGAGACACTGAGACCCTGAGTTACTGAGACAGTGAGACACTGATACCCTGAGATCCTGAGACACTGAGAAACTGACAGCCTGAGAGACTGAGACCCAGAGACACTGAGACACTGAGACACTGAGACCCTGAGACCCTGAGACACTGAGGAACTGAGAGACTGAGACCCTAAGACCCAGAGACACTGAGACCCTGAGACACTGAGACTCTGAGACACTGAGACACTGAGACCTGAGACACTGAGACCCTGAGACCCAGAGAGCCTGAGATACTGAGACACTGAGAGACAGATACACTGAGAGACTGAGAGACTGAGACACTGAGAATCTGAGACCCTGAGACACTGACACACTGAGAATCTGAGACCCTGAGACACTGACACACTGAGATCCTGAAACACTGAGACACTGAGACCCTGAAACACTGAGACACTGAGACCCTGAGACCCTGAGACACTGAAACCCTGAGACACTGAGACCCTGAGACCCTGAGACACTGAGACCCTGAGGCACTGAGACACTGAGACACTGAGACCCTGAGACCCAGAGAGCCTGAGACACTGAGACACTGAGAGACAGATACACTGAGAGACTGAGAGACTGAGACCCAGAGACCCAGAGAGCCTGAGAGACTGAGCGACTGAGAAACTGAGAGACTGGGAGTCTGAGACACTGAGACACTGAGGAACTGTGACCCTGAGACACTGAGACACTGAGACCCTGAGACACTGAGACACTGAGAGAATGAGACTGAGAGACTGATACACAGAAAGACTGAGAGACTGAAACACTGCGCCCCCTGAGACTGAGACACTGAGACACTTAGACACTGAGACCCAGAGACACTGAGAGACTGAGAGACTGAGACCCTGAGACACTGAGAGACTGAGAGACTGATACACTGAGAGACTGAGAGACTGAGAGACTGACCGACTCAGAGACTGAGAGACTGAGAGACTGATACACTGAGAGACTGAGAGACTGAGCGACTCTGAGACTGAGACACTGAGACCCTGACAAACTGAGACACTGAGACACTGAGACCCTGAGAGACTGAGAGACTGAGACCCTGAGAGACTGAGAGACTGAGACGCTGAGAGACTGAGACAATGAGACTCTGAGACCCAGAGACCCTAAGACCTTGAGACCCTGAGACACTGAGACCCTGGAACACTGAGACCCTGGGACACTGAGACACTGAGACACTGAGAGACTGAGACACTGAGACACTGAGAGACTGAGTGACTGAGAGAATAAGACCCTGAGACCCTGAGACACTGAGACCCTGAGACCCTGAGACACTGAGACACTGAGAGACTGAGAGACTGAGACACTAAGACACTGAGACCCTGAGAGACTGAGACACTGAGACCCTGAGAGATTGAGAGACTGAGACACTGAGAGACTGAGACCCTGAGACTCTGTGACCCTGACACCCTGAGACACTGAGACACTGAGACCCTGAGAGACTGAGACACTGAGACACTGAGACCCTGAGACCCTGAGACACTGAGACACTGAGACCCCGAGACACTGAGAACCTGAGACACTGAGAGACTGAGAGGCTGAGCCCCGGAGACCCAGAGACCTAGAGAGACTGATACAATGAGAGAATGAGCGACTGAGAGACTGAGACACTGAGAGACTGAGATCCTGAGACTCTGAGACCCTGAGACCCTGAGACGCTGAGACCCTGAGACACTGAGACACTGAGACCCTGAGACACTGAGACACTGAGACCCTGAGACACTGACTCACTGAGACCCTGAGACACTGAGACACTGAGATACTGAGACACTGAGAGACTGAGAGGCTGAGCCCCGGAGACCCAGAGACCTAGAGAGACGGAGAGACTGAGGACATGAGAGAATATGGCCCTGATATCCTGAGACACTGAGACCCTGAGACCCTGAGACACTGAGACACTGAGACCCTGAGACACTGAGACATTGAGACCCCGAGACACTGAGAACCTGAGAACCTGAGACCCTGAGACACTGAGACACTGAGAAACTGAGAGACTGAGAGGCTGAGCCCCGGAGACCCAGAGACCCAGAGAGACTGAGAGACTGAGGGCATGAGAGAATATGGCCCTGAGATCGTGAGACACTGAGACCCTGAGACCCTAAGACACTGAGACACTGAGACCCTGAGACACTGAGACACTGAGACCCCGAGACACTGAGAACTTGAGACACTGAGACACTGAGACACTGGGAGACTGAGAGACTGATACAATGAGAGACTGAGAGACTGAGAGACTGAGACACTGAGAGACTGAGATCCTGAGACTCTGAGACCCTGAGACCCTGAGACCCAGAGACCCTGAGACCCTGAGACACTGAGACACTGAGACACTGATACCCTGAGACAATGAGACACTGAGACACTGAGACCCTGAGACCCTGAGATCCTGAGACACTGAGAAACTGAGAGACTGAGAGGCTGAGCCCCGGAGACCCAGAGACCCAGAGAGACTGAGAGACTGAGGGCATGAGAGAATAAAGCCCTGAGATCCTGAGACACTGAGACCATGAGACCCTGAGACACTGAGACACTGAGACCCTGAGACACTGAGACCCCGAGACCCTGAGACACTTAGACAGTAGGAGACTGAGACCCAGAGACCCTGAGATAGTGAGACACTGAGACACTGAGACACTGAGACCCTGAGACCCTGAGACCCTGAGATCCTGAGACACTGAGACACTGAGACCCTGAGACACTGAGACACTGAGAGACTGAGAGACTGAGACCCGGAGACCCAGAGACCCAGAGAGACTGAGAAACTGAGGGTATGAGAGAATATGGCCCTGAGATCCTGAGACCCTGAGACCCAGAGACACTGAGACACTGAGACCCTGAGACACTGAGAACCTGAGACACTGAGAGACTGAGAGACTGAGAGACTGATACAATGAGAGAATGAGAGACTGAGAGACTGAGAGACTGAGACACTGAGATACTGAGACAGTGAGACACTGAGACCCTGAGACACTGAGACACTGAGAAACTGAGACACTGAGAGACTGAGACCCAGAGACCCAGAGACACTGAGACCCTGAGACACTGACACTGAGACCCTGAGACACTGAGACACTGAGACATTGAGACCCAGAGACCATGACACACTGAGACACTGAGAGACTGATACACTAAGAGACTGAGAGACTGAGCAACTGAGCGACTGAGTGAATGAGAGACTGAGAGCCTGAGCGACTGAGAGACTGAGCGACGGAGAGACTGAGACACTGGGACCCTGAGACACTGAGACCCTGAGACTCTGAGACACTGAGACACTGAGAGACTGAGAGACTGAGACCCTGATACACTGAGACACTGAGACCCTGAGACACTGAGACAATGAGACACTGAGACCCTGAGGCACTGAGACACTGAGATACTGAGACACTGAGAACCTGAGACACTGAGACACTGAGAGACTGAGAGACTGATACAATGAGAGAATGAGAGACTGAGAGACTAAGACACTGAGACCCTGAGACACTGAGACCCTGAGCAACTGAGACCCTGAGACCCTGAGACACTGAGACCCTGAGACCCTGAGACCCTGAGACTCTGAGACACTGAGAGACTGAGAGACTGAGAGACTGAGACACTGAGACACTGAGACACTAACTGACTGAGAGACTGAGAGACTGAGAGACTGAGACACCGAGAGACTGAGACACTGAGGCTCTGAGACCCAGAGACCCTGAGACCCTGAGACACTGAGACACGGAGACCCTGAGACACTGAGAGAATGAGACATTGAGACACTGAGACCCTGAGAGACTGAGACACTGAGACACTGAGACACTGAGACCCTGAGAGACTGAGAGACTGAGACGCTGAGAAACTGAGACCCTGAGACTCTGAGACCCTGAGACGATAAGACCTTGAGAAACTGAGACACTGAGACACTGAGACCCAGAGACCCAGAGACCCTGAGACACTGAGACACTGAGAGACTGAGAGACAGAGTGACTGAGAGAATAAGACCCTGAGACCCTGAAACCCTGAGACACTGAGACCCTGAGACCCTGAGACACTGAGACACTGAGAGACTGATACACTGAGAGACTGAGAGACTGAGCGACTCAGAGACTGAGAGACTGAAACACTGAGACCCTGATAGACTGAGAGACTGAGACACTGAGGGACTGAGACGCTGAGACTCTGCGACCCTGAGACCCTGAGACACTGAGACACTGAGACCCTGAGACACTGAGACACTGAGACCCTGAGACCCTGAGACACTGAGACACTGAGACCCTGAGAGACTGAGACACTGAGACCCTGAGAGTCTGAGAGACTGAGAGACTGAGAGACTAAAACCCTGAGACACTGAGACCCTGAGACCCTGAGACACTCAGACCCAGAGACCCTGTGACCCTGAGACACTGAGACACTGAGAGACTGAGAGACTGATACACTGAGTGACTGAGAGACTGAGAGACTGAGCGACTCAGAGACTGAGCGACTCAGAGACTGAGAGACTGAGACACTGAGAGACTGAGCGACGGAGAGACTGAGACACTGGGACCCTGAGACACTGAGACCCTAAGACACTGAGACACTGAGACACTGAGACCCTGAGACCCTGAGACACTGAGACACTGAGAGACTGAGAGACTGAGAGACTGAGACCCTGATACACTGAGACACTGAGACACTGAGACCCTGAGGCACTGAGACACTGAGATACTGAGACACTGAGAAACTGAGACACTGCGACACTGAGAGGCTGAGAGACTGATACAATGAGAGAATGAGAAACTGAGCGACTAAGACCCTGAGACACTGAGACACTGAGACACTGAGACACTGAGAGACTGAGAGACTGAGAGACCGAGACACTGAGAGACTGAGACCCTGAGGCTCTGAGACCCAGAGACCCTGAGACACTGACACACGGAGACCCTGAGACACTGAGAGAATGAGACATTGAGATGCTGAGACCCTGAGATACTGAGACACTGAGACACTGAGACCCAGAGAGACTGAGAGACTTAAAGACTGAGACGCTGAGAAACTGAGACCCTGAGACTCTGAGACCCTGAGACCATAAGACCTTGAGAAACTGAGACACTGAGACACTGAGACCCAGAGACCCTGAGACACTGAGAGACTGAGACTCAGAGACCCTGAGATGCTGAGACACTGAGAGACTGAGAGACAGAGTGACTGAGAGAATAAGACCCTGAGACCCTGAAATCCTGAGACACTGAGACGCTGAGACCCTGAGACACTGAGACACTGAGACACTGAGAGACTGAGAGACTGAGCGACTCAGATACTGAGAGACTGAGACACTGAGACACTGAGACCCTGAGAGACTGAGACACTGAGACCCTGAGAGTCTGAGAGACTGAGAGACTGAGACACGGAGAGACTGAGACCCTGAGACTCTGATACCCTGAGACACTGAGACACTGAGACATTGAGACCCCGAGACACTGAGAACCTGAGACCCTGAGACACTGAGACACTGAGACTCTGAGAAACTGAGAGACTGAGAGGCTGAGCCCCGGAGACCCAGAGACCCAGAGAGACTGAGAGACTGAGGGCATGAGAGAATATGGCCCTGAGATCGTGAGACACTGAGACCCTGAGACCCTAAGACACTGAGACACTGAGACGCTGAGACAATGAGACACTGAGACCCCGAGACACTGAGAACTTGAGACACTGAGACACTGAGAGACTGAGAGACTGATACAATGAGAGACTGAGATCCTGAGACTCTGAGACCCTGAGACCCTGAGACCCAGAGACCCTGAGACCCTGAGACACTGAGACACTGAGACACTGATACCCTGAGACAATGAGACACTGAGACACTGAGACCCTGAGACCCTGAGATCCTGAGACACTGAGAAACTGAGAGACTGAGAGGCTGAGCCCCGGAGACCCAGAGACCCAGAGAGACTGAGAGACTGAGGGCATGAGAGAATAAAGCCCTGAGATCCTGAGACACTGAGACCATGAGACCCTGAGACACTGAGACACTGAGACCCTGAGACACTGAGACACTGAGACCCCGAGACCCTGAGACACTTAGACAGTAGGAGACTGAGACCCAGAGACCCTGAGATAGTGAGACACTGAGACACTGAGACACTGAGACCCTGAGACCCTGAGACCCTGAGATCCTGAGACACTGAGACACTGAGACCCTGAGACACTGAGACACTGAGAGACTGAGAGACTGAGACCCGGAGACCCAGAGACCCAGAGAGACTGAGAAACTGAGGGTATGAGAGAATATGGCCCTGAGATCCTGAGACCCTGAGACCCAGAGACACTGAGACACTGAGACCCTGAGACACTGAGAACCTGAGACACTGAGAGACTGAGAGACTGAGAGACTGATACAATGAGAGAATGAGAGACTGAGAGACTGAGAGACTGAGACACTGAGATACTGAGACAGTGAGACACTGAGACCCTGAGACACTGAGACACTGAGAAACTGAGACACTGAGAGACTGAGACCCAGAGACCCAGAGACACTGAGACCCTGAGACACTGACACTGAGACCCTGAGACACTGAGACACTGAGACATTGAGACCCAGAGACCATGACACACTGAGACACTGAGAGACTGATACACTAAGAGACTGAGAGACTGAGCAACTGAGCGACTGAGTGAATGAGAGACTGAGAGCCTGAGCGACTGAGAGACTGAGCGACGGAGAGACTGAGACACTGGGACCCTGAGACACTGAGACCCTGAGACTCTGAGACACTGAGACACTGAGAGACTGAGAGACTGAGACCCTGATACACTGAGACACTGAGACCCTGAGACACTGAGACAATGAGACACTGAGACCCTGAGGCACTGAGACACTGAGATACTGAGACACTGAGAACCTGAGACACTGAGACACTGAGAGACTGAGAGACTGATACAATGAGAGAATGAGAGACTGAGAGACTAAGACACTGAGACCCTGAGACACTGAGACCCTGAGCAACTGAGACCCTGAGACCCTGAGACACTGAGACCCTGAGACCCTGAGACCCTGAGACTCTGAGACACTGAGAGACTGAGAGACTGAGAGACTGAGACACTGAGACACTGAGACACTAACTGACTGAGAGACTGAGAGACTGAGAGACTGAGACACCGAGAGACTGAGACACTGAGGCTCTGAGACCCAGAGACCCTGAGACCCTGAGACACTGAGACACGGAGACCCTGAGACACTGAGAGAATGAGACATTGAGACACTGAGACCCTGAGAGACTGAGACACTGAGACACTGAGACACTGAGACCCTGAGAGACTGAGAGACTGAGACGCTGAGAAACTGAGACCCTGAGACTCTGAGACCCTGAGACGATAAGACCTTGAGAAACTGAGACACTGAGACACTGAGACCCAGAGACCCAGAGACCCTGAGACACTGAGACACTGAGAGACTGAGAGACAGAGTGACTGAGAGAATAAGACCCTGAGACCCTGAAACCCTGAGACACTGAGACCCTGAGACCCTGAGACACTGAGACACTGAGAGACTGATACACTGAGAGACTGAGAGACTGAGCGACTCAGAGACTGAGAGACTGAAACACTGAGACCCTGATAGACTGAGAGACTGAGACACTGAGGGACTGAGACGCTGAGACTCTGCGACCCTGAGACCCTGAGACACTGAGACACTGAGACCCTGAGACACTGAGACACTGAGACCCTGAGACCCTGAGACACTGAGACACTGAGACCCTGAGAGACTGAGACACTGAGACCCTGAGAGTCTGAGAGACTGAGAGACTGAGAGACTAAAACCCTGAGACACTGAGACCCTGAGACCCTGAGACACTCAGACCCAGAGACCCTGTGACCCTGAGACACTGAGACACTGAGAGACTGAGAGACTGATACACTGAGTGACTGAGAGACTGAGAGACTGAGCGACTCAGAGACTGAGCGACTCAGAGACTGAGAGACTGAGACACTGAGAGACTGAGCGACGGAGAGACTGAGACACTGGGACCCTGAGACACTGAGACCCTAAGACACTGAGACACTGAGACACTGAGACCCTGAGACCCTGAGACACTGAGACACTGAGAGACTGAGAGACTGAGAGACTGAGACCCTGATACACTGAGACACTGAGACACTGAGACCCTGAGGCACTGAGACACTGAGATACTGAGACACTGAGAAACTGAGACACTGCGACACTGAGAGGCTGAGAGATTGATACAATGAGAGAATGAGAAACTGAGCGACTAAGACCCTGAGACACTGAGACACTGAGACACTGAGACACTGAGAGACTGAGAGACTGAGAGACCGAGACACTGAGAGACTGAGACCCTGAGGCTCTGAGACCCAGAGACCCTGAGACACTGACACACGGAGACCCTGAGACACTGAGAGAATGAGACATTGAGATGCTGAGACCCTGAGATACTGAGACACTGAGACACTGAGACCCAGAGAGACTGAGAGACTTAAAGACTGAGACGCTGAGAAACTGAGACCCTGAGACTCTGAGACCCTGAGACCATAAGACCTTGAGAAACTGAGACACTGAGACACTGAGACCCAGAGACCCTGAGACACTGAGAGACTGAGACTCAGAGACCCTGAGATGCTGAGACACTGAGAGACTGAGAGACAGAGTGACTGAGAGAATAAGACCCTGAGACCCTGAAATCCTGAGACACTGAGACGCTGAGACCCTGAGACACTGAGACACTGAGACACTGAGAGACTGAGAGACTGAGCGACTCAGATACTGAGAGACTGAGACACTGAGACACTGAGACCCTGAGAGACTGAGACACTGAGACCCTGAGAGTCTGAGAGACTGAGAGACTGAGACACGGAGAGACTGAGACCCTGAGACTCTGATACCCTGAGACACTGAGACACTGAGACATTGAGACCCCGAGACACTGAGAACCTGAGACCCTGAGACACTGAGACACTGAGACTCTGAGAAACTGAGAGACTGAGAGGCTGAGCCCCGGAGACCCAGAGACCCAGAGAGACTGAGAGACTGAGGGCATGAGAGAATATGGCCCTGAGATCGTGAGACACTGAGACCCTGAGACCCTAAGACACTGAGACACTGAGACGCTGAGACAATGAGACACTGAGACCCCGAGACACTGAGAACTTGAGACACTGAGACACTGAGAGACTGAGAGACTGATACAATGAGAGACTGAGAGACTGAGACACTGAGAGACTGAGATCCTGAGACTCTGAGACCCTGAGACCCTGAGACGCTGAGACCCTGAGACCCTGAGACCCTGAGACCCAGAGACACTGAGACACTGATACCCTGAGACAATGAGACACTGAGACACTGAGACCCTGAGACCCTGAGATCCTGAGACACTGAGACCCTGAGACCCTGAGACACTGAGACACTGAGAAACTGAGAGACTGAGAGGCTGAGCCCCGGAGACCCAGAGACCCAGAGAGACTGAGAGACTGAGGGCATGAGAGAATAAAGCCCTGAGATCCTGAGACACTGAGACCATGAGACCCTGAGACACTGAGACCCTGAGACACTGAGACACTGAGACACTGAGACCCCGAGACCCTGAGACACTTAGACAGTAGGAGACTGAGACCCAGAGACCCTGAGACACTGATACACTGAGACCCTGAGACAGTGAGACACTGAGACACTGAGACACTGAGACCCTGAGACCCTGAGATCCTGAGACACTGAGACACTGAGACCCTGAGACACTGAGACACTGAGAGACTGAGAGACTGAGACCCGGAGACCCAGAGACCCAGAGAGACTGAGAAACTGAGGGTATGAGAGAATATGGCCCTGAGATCCTGAGACCCTGAGACCCAGAGACACTGAGACCCTGAGACACTGAGAACCTGAGACACTGAGAGACTGAGAGACTGAGAGACTGATACAATGAGAGAATGAGAGACTGAGAGACTGAGAGACTGAGAGACTGAGACCCTGAGACACCGAGACACTGAGATACTGAGACAGTGAGACACTGAGACCCTGAGACACTGAGACACTGAGAAACTGAGACACTGAGAGACTGAGACCCAGAGACCCAGAGACCCAGAGACACTGAGACCCTGAGACCCTGAGACCCTGAGACACTGAGACACTGAGACCCTGAGACACTGAGACATTGAGACCCCGAGACACTGAGAACCTGAGACCCTGAGACACTGAGACACTGAGAAACTGAGAGACTGAGAGGCTGAGCCCCGGAGACCCAGAGACCCAGAGAGACTGAGAGACTGAGGGCATGAGAGAATATGGCCCTGAGATCGTGAGACACTGAGACCCTGAGACCCTAAGACACTGAGACACTGAGACCCTGAGACACTGAGACCCCGAGACACTGAGAACTTGAGACACTGAGACACTGAGACACTGAGAGACTGAGAGACTGATACAATGAGAGACTGAGAGACTGAGACACTGAGAGACTGAGATCCTGAGACTCTGAGACCCTGAGACCCTGAGACCCTGAGACCCAGAGACCCTGAGACACTGAGACACTGAGACACTGATACCCTGAGACAATGAGACACTGAGACACTGAGACCCTGAGACCCTGAGATCCTGAGACACTGAGACCCTGAGACCCTGAGACACTGAGACACTGAGAAACTGAGAGACTGAGAGGCTGAGCCCCGGAGACCCAGAGACCCAGAGAGGCTGAGAGACTGAGGGCATGAGAGAATAAAGCCCTGAGATCCTGAGACACTGAGACCATGAGATCCTGAGACACTGAGACACTGAGACCCTGAGACACTGAGACACTGAGACCCCGAGACCCTGAGACACTTAGACAGTAGGAGACTGAGACCCAGAGACCCTGAGATAGTGAGACACTGAGACACTGAGACACTGAGACACTGAGACCCTGAGACCCTGAGATCCTGAGACACTGAGACACTGAGACCCTGAGACACTGAGACACTGAGAGACTGAGAGACTGAGACCCGGAGACCCAGAGACCCAGAGAGACTGAGAAACTGAGGGTATGAGAGAATATGGCCCTGAGATCCTGAGACCCTGAGACCCAGAGACACTGAGAACCTGAGACACTGAGAGACTGAGAGACTGAGAGACTGAGAGACTGAGAGACTGATACAATGAGAGACTGAGAGACTGAGAGACTGAGAGACTGAGAGACTGAGACACTGAGATACTGAGACAGTGAGACACTGAGACCCTGAGACACTGAGACACTGAGAGACTGAGACCCAGAGACCCAGAGACACTGAGACCCTGAGACACTGACACTGAGACCCTGAGACACTGAGACACTGAGACATTGAGACCCAGAGACCATGACACACTGAGACACTGAGAGACTGATACACTAAGAGACTGAGAGACTGAGCAACTGAGCGACTGAGTGAATGAGAGACTGAGAGCCTGAGCGACTGAGAGACTGAGCGACGGAGAGACTGAGACACTGGGACCCTGAGACACTGAGACCCTGAGACTCTGAGACACTGAGACACTGAGAGACTGAGAGACTGAGACCCTGATACACTGAGACACTGAGACCCTGAGACATTGAGACAATGAGACACTGAGGCACTGAGACACTGAGATACTGAGACACTGAGAACCTGAGACACTGAGACACTGAGAGACTGAGAGACTGATACAATGAGAGAATGAGAGACTGAGAGACTAAGACACTGAGACCCTGAGACACTGAGACCCTGAGCAACTGAGACCCTGAGACCCTGAGACACTGAGACCCTGAGAAAATGAGACGCTGAGACTCTGAGACACTGAGAGACTGAGAGACTGAGACACTGAGACACTGAGACACTAACTGACTGAGAGACTGAGAGACTGAGACACTGAGAGACTGAGACACTGAGGCTCTGAGACCCAGAGACCCTGAGACCCTGAGACACTGAGACACGGAGACCCTGAGACACTGAGAGAATGAGACATTGAGACACTGAGACCCTGAGAGACTGAGACACTGAGACACTGAGACCCTGAGAGACTGAGAGACTGAGAGACTGAGACGCTGAGAGACTGAGACCCTGAGACTCTGAGACCCTGAGACCATAAGACCTTGAGAAACTGAGACACTGAGACACTGAGAGACTGAGACCCAGAGACCCTGAGACACTGAGACACTGAGAGACTGAGAGACAGAGTGACTGAGAGAATAAGACCCTGAGACCCTGAAACCCTGAGACACTGAGACCCTGAGACCCTGAGACACTGAGACACTGAGAGACTGATACACTGAGAGACTGAGCGACTCAGAGACTGAGAGACTGAAACACTGAGACCCTGATAGACTGAGAGACTGAGACCCTGAGCAACTGAGACTCTGCGACCCTGAGACCCTGAGACACTGAGACCCTGAGACACTGAGACACTGAGACCCTGAGACCCTGAGACACTGAGACACTGAGACCCTGAGAGACTGAGACACTGAGACCCTGAGAGTCTGAGAGACTGAGAGACTGAGAGACTAAAACCCTGAGACACTGAGACCCTGAGCAACTGAGACCCTGAGACCCTGAGACACTCAGACCCAGAGACCCTGTGACCCTGAGACACTGAGACACTGAGAGACTGAGAGACTGAGAGACTGAGCGACTCAGAGACTGAGCGACTCAGAGACTGAGAGACTGAGACACTGAGAGACTGAGCGACGGAGAGACTGAGACACTGGGACCCTGAGACACTGAGACCCTAAGACACTGAGACACTGAGACACTGAGACACTGAGACCCTGAGACCCTGAGACCCTGAGACACTGAGACACTGAGAGACTGAGAGACTGAGAGACTGAGACCCTGATACACTGAGAGACTGAGACACTGAGACACTGAGACCCTGAGGCACTGAGACACTGAGATACTGAGACACTGAGATACTGAGACACTGAGAAACTGAGACACTGCGACACTGAGAGACTGAGAGACTGATACAATGAGAGAATGAGAGACTGAGAGACTAAGACCCTGAGACACTGAGACACTGAGAGACTGAGAGACTGAGAGACTGAGAGACTGAGAGACCGAGACACTGAGAGACTGAGACCCTGAGGCTCTGAGACCCAGAGACCCAGAGACCCTGAGACACTGAGACACGGAGACACGGAGACCCTGAGACACTGAGAGAATGAGACCCAGAGACCCAGAGACCCTGAGATGCTGAGACACTGAGAGACTGAGAGACAGAGTGACTGAGAGAATAAGACCCTGAGACCCTGAAATCCTGAGACACTGAGACGCTGAGACCCTGAGACACTGAGACACTGAGACACTAAGAGACTGAGAGACTGAGCGACTCAGATACTGAGAGACTGAGACACTGAGACACTGAGACACTGAGACCCTGAGAGACTGAGACACTGAGACCCTGAGAGTCTGAGAGACTGAGAGACTGAGAGACTGAGACACGGAGAGACTGAGACCCTGAGACTCTGATACCCTGAGACACTGAGACACTGAGACACTGAGACCCTGAGACACTGAGACACTGAGACCCTGAGACACTGAGACACTGAGAGACTGAGACCCAGAGACCCTGAGACCCTGAGACACTGAGACCCTGAGACAATGAGACACTGAGACCATAAGACCTTGAGAAACTGAGACACTGAGACCCTGAGACAATGAGACACTGAGACACTGAGACCCTAAGATCCTGAGACACTGAGACCCTAAGATCCTGAGACACTGAGACACTGAGACACTGAGAGTCTGAGAGACAGAGAGACGGAGAGACTGACACCCAGAGACGATGAGACCCAGAGAGACTGAGAGACTGAGAGCATGAAAGACTAAGGCCCTGATATCCTGAGACACTGAAACCCTGAGACCCTGAGACACTGAGACACTGAGACCCTGAGACACTGAGAACCTGAGACACTGAGACACTGAGAGACTGAGAGACTGATGCAATGAGAGAATGAGAGAATGAGAGAATGAGAGACTGAGAGACTGAGACCCTGAGACCCTGAGACACTGAGACCCTGAGTTACTGAGACAGTGAGACACTGATACCCTGAGATCCTGAGACACTGAGACACTGAGAAACTGAGAGCCTGAGAGACTGAGACCCAGAGACACTGAGACACTGAGACACTGAGACACTGAGACACTGAGACACTGAGACCCTGAGACACTGAGGAACTGAGAGACTGAGACCCTAAGACCCAGAGACACTGAGACTCTGAGACACTGAGACTCTGAGACACTGAGACACTGAGAATCTGAGACCCTGAGACACTGATACACTGAGACACTGAGACCCTGAGACACTGACACACTGAGATCCTGAAACACTGAGACACTGAAACACTGAGACACTGAGACCCTGAGACCCTGAGACACTGAGACCCTGACACACTGAGACACTGAGACACTGAGACCCTGAGGCACTGAGACACTGAGACACTGAGACCCTGAGACACAGAGAGCCTGAGACACTGAGACACTGAGAGACTGATACACTGAGAGACTGAGAGACTGAGACCCAGAGACCCAGAGAGCCTGAGAGCCTGAGAGACTGAGAGACTGAGAGACTGAGCGACTGAGCGACTGAGAAACTGAGAGACTGAGTGTCTGAGACACTGAGACATTGAGGAACTGTGACCCTGAGACACTGAGACACTGAGACCCTGAGACACTGAGACACTGAGAGAATGAGACTGAGAGACTGATACACAGAAAGACTGAGAGACTGAGAGACTGAAACACTGCGCCCCCTGAGACTGAGACACTGAGACACTTAGACACTGAGACCCTGAGACACTGAGACCCTGAGACCCTGAGACCCTGAGACCCTGAGACTCTGAGACACTGAGACACTGAGACCCTGAGACTCTGAGAGACTGATACACTGAGACACTGATACCCTGAGACACTGAGACACTGAGAAACTGAGAGACTGAGAGGCTGAGCCCCGGAGACCCAGAGACCCAGAGAGACTGAGAGACTGAGGGCATGAGAGAATATGGCCCTGAGATCCTGAGACACTGAGACCCTGAGACCCTGAGACCCTAAGACACTGAGACACTGAGACCCTGAGACACTGAGACACTGAGACCCCGAGACACTGAGAACTTGAGACACTGAGACACTGAGAGACTGAGAGACTGATACAATGAGAGAATGAGAGACTGAGAGACTGAGACACTGAAGCACTGAGACCCTGAGACACTGAGACCCTGAGACCCTGAGACCCTGAGACTCTGAGACACTGAGACACTGAGACCCTGAGACTCTGAGACACTGAGACACTGAGACACTGAGACCCTGAGACACTGAGAGACTGAGAGACTCAGAGACTGACCGACTCAGAGACTCAGAGACTGAGACACTGAGAGACTGAGACACTGAGAGTCTGAGAGACTGAGCGACTCTGAGACTGAGACACTGAGACCCTGACAGACTGAGACACTGAGACACTGAGACCCTGAGAGACTGAGACGCTGAGAGACTGAGACTCTGAGACCCTAAGACCTTGAGACCCTGAGACACTGAGACCCTGGAACACTGAGACCCTGGGACACTGAGACACTGAGAGACTGAGACACTGAGAGACTGAGTGACTGAGAGAATAAGACCCTGAGACCCTGAGACCCTGAGACACTGAGACCCTGAGACCCTGAGACACTGAGACACTGAGAGACTGAGAGACTGAGACACTAAGACACTGAGACCCTGAGAGACTGAGACACTGAGACCCTGAGAGACTGAGAGACTGAGAGACTGAAACACTGAGAGACTGAGACTCTGAGACTCTGAGACCCTGAGACCCTGAGACACTGAGACACTGAGACCCTGAGACACTGAGACCCTGAGACACTGAGACACTGAGACCCTGAGACCCTGAGACCCTGAGACACTGAGAGGCTGAGCCCCGGAGACCCAGAGATATTGAGAGACTGAGGGCATGAGAGATTATGGCCCTGAGATCCTGAGACACTGAAACCCTGAGACACTGAGACACCGAGACACTGAGAACCTGATACACTGAGACACTGAGAGACTGAGAGAGTGAGAGACTGATACAATGAGAAAATGAGAGACTGAGAGACTGAGACACTGAGAGACTGAGATCCTGAGACTCTGAGACCCTGAGACCCTGAGACCCTGAGACACTGAGACCCTGAGACACTGAGACACTGAGACCCTGAGACCCTGAAACCCTGAGACACTGACACACTGATACCCTGAGACCCTGAAACCCTGAGACACTGAGACACTGAGACACTGAGAGACTGAGAGGCTGAGCCCCGGAGACCCAGAGACCTAGAGAGACTGAGAGACTGAGGGCATGAGAGAATATGGTCCTGAGATCCTGAGACACTGAGACCCTGAGACCCTGAGACCCTGAGACCCTGAGACCCTGAGACACTGAGACCCTGAGACACTGAGACACTGAGACCCCGAGACACTGAGAACCTGAGACCCTGAGACCCTGAGACACTGAGACACTGAGACCCTGAGACACTGAGACCCTGAGACCCTGAGACCCTGAGACCCTGAGACACTGAGACACTGATACCCTGAGACCTTGAGATCCTGAGACACTGAGACCCTGAGACCCAGAGACACTGAGACACTGAGAAACTGAGAGACTGAGAGGCTGAGCCCCGGAGACCCAGAGACCCAGAGACACTGAAAGACTGAGGCCATGAGAGAATATGGCACTGAGATCCTGAGACACTGAGACCCTGAGACCCTAAGACACTGAGACGCTGAGACCCTGAGACACTGAGACACTGAGACCCCGAGACACTGAGAACTTGAGACACTGAGACCCTGAGACACTGAGACACTGAGACCCCGAGACACTGAGAACCTGAGACCCTGAGACCCTGAGACACTGAGACACTGAGACCCTGAGACACTGAGACCCTGAGACCCTGAGACCCTGAGACCCTGAGACACTGAGACACTGATACCCTGAGACCTTGAGATCCTGAGACACTGAGACCCTGAGACCCAGAGACACTGAGACACTGAGAAACTGAGAGACTGAGAGGCTGAGCCCCGGAGACCCAGAGACCCAGAGACACTGAAAGACTGAGGCCATGAGAGAATATGGCACTGAGATCCTGAGACACTGAGACCCTGAGACCCTAAGACACTGAGACGCTGAGACCCTGAGACACTGAGACACTGAGACCCCGAGACACTGAGAACTTGAGACACTGAGACACTGGGAGACTGAGAGGCTGAGCCCCGGAGACCCAGAGACCCAGAGAGACTGAGAGACTGAGGGCATGAGAGAATAAGGCCCTGAGATCCTGAGACACTGAGACCATGAGACCCTGAGACACCGAGACACTGAGAACCTGAGACACTGAGACACTGAGACAGTGAGAGACTGAGAGACTGATACAATGAGAGAATGAGAGACTGAGAGACTGAGAGACTGAGACACTGAGACCCTGAGACACTGAAGCCCTGAGACACTGAGACACTGAGACCCTGAGACCCTGAGACACTTAGACAGTAAGAGACTGAGACCCAGAGACCCTGATACACTGAGACCCTGAGACAGTGAGACACTGAGACACTGAGACCCTGAATCCCTGAGACCCTGAGATCCTGAGAAACTGAGACACTGAGACACTGAGACACTGAGACCCTGAGACACTGAGAACCTGAGACACTGAGACACTGAGAGACTGAGAGACTGATACAATGAGAGAATGAGAGACTGAGAGACTGAGAGACTGAGACACTGAGACACTGAGAAACTGAGACTCTTGAGAGACTGAGACCCAGAGACACTGAGACCCTGAGACCCTGAGACCCTGAGACACTGAGACACTGAGACATTGAGACCCAGAGACCATGACACACTGAGACACTGAGAGACTGAGAGACTGAGTGAATGAGAGACTGAGAGACTGAGAGACTGAGAGACTGAGCGACTGAGAGACTGAGAGACTGAGCGACTGAGAGACTGAGCGACTGAGAGACTGAGCGACTGAGAGACTGAGCGACGGAGAGACTGAGACACTGGGACCCTGAGACACTGAGACCCTGAGACTCTGAGACACTGAGACACTGAGTCCCTGAGAAACTGAGACACTGAGAGACTGAGTGACTGAGAGAATAAGACCCTGAGACCCTGAGACCCTGAGACCCTGAGACCCTGAGACACTGAGACACTGAGAGTCTGAGAGACTGAGAGACTGAGACACTAAGTCACTGAGACCCTGAGAGACTGAGACACTGAGACCCTGAGAGACTGAGAGACTGAGAGACTGAAACACTGAGAGACTGAGACTCTGAGACTCTGAGACCCTGAGACCCTGAGACACTGAGACACTGAGACCCTGAGACACTGAGACACTGAGACCCTGAGACCCTGAGACACTGAGACCCTGCGAGACATAGACACTGAGACACTGAGAGACTGAGAGACTGAGACCTGGAGACCCAGAGATATTGAGAGACTGAGGGCATGAGAGATTATGGCCCTGAGATCCTGAGACACTGAAACCCTGAGACACTGAGACACTGAGACACCGAGACACTGAGAACCTGATACACTGAGACACTGAGAGACTGAGAGAGTGAGAGACTGATACAATGAGAGAATGAGAGACTGAGAGACTGAGACACTGAGAGACTGAGATCCTGAGACTCTGAGACCCTGAGACCCTGAGACCCTGAGGCACTGACACACTGATACCCTGAGGCCCTGAGACCCTGAGACACTGAGACACTGAGACACTGAGAGACTGAGAGGCTGAGCCCCGGAGACCCAGAGACCTAGAGAGACTGACAGAATGAGGGCATGAGAGAATATGGTCCTGAGATCCTGAGACACTGAGACCCTGAGACCCTGAGACCCTGAGACCCTGAGACCCTGAGACACTGAGACACTGAGACCCTGAGACACTGAGACACTGAGACCCCGAGACACTGAGAACCTGAGACCCTGAGACCCTGAGACACTGAGACACTGAGACCCTGAGACACTGAGACCCTGAGACACTGAGACACTCATACCCTGAGACCTTGAAATCCTGAGACACTGAGACCATGAGACCCAGAGACACTGAGACACTGAGAAACTGAGAGACTGAGAGGTTGAGCCCCGGAGACCCAGAGACCCAGAGAGACTGAGAGACTGAGGGCATGAGAGAATATGGTCCTGAGATCCTGAGACACTGAGACCCAGAGACCCTGAGACACTGAGACACTGACACCCTGATACCCTGAGACCCTGAGACACTGAGACACTGAGACACTGAGAGACTGAGAGGCTGAGCCCCGGAGACCCAGAGACCTAGAGAGACTGAGAGACTGAGGGCATGAGAGAATATGGTCCTGAGATCCTGAGACACTGAGACCCTGAGACCATGAGACCCTGAGACCCTGAGACCCTGAGACACTGAGACACTGAGACCCTGAGACACTGAGACCCCGAGAAACTGAGAACCTGAGACCCTGAGACCCTGAGACACTGAGACACTGAGACCCTGAGACACTGAGACCCTGAGACCCTGAGACACTGAGACACTGATACCCTGAGACCTTGAGATCCTGAGACACTGAGACCCTGAGACCCAGAGACACTGAGACACTGAGTGACTGAGAGGTTGAGCCCCGGAGACCCAGAGACCCAGAGAGACTGAGAGACTGAGGGCATGAGAGAATATGGTCTTGAGATCCTGAGATACTGAGACCCAGAGACCCAGAGACCCTGAGACACTGAGACACTGATACCCTGAGACCTTGAGATCCTGAGACACTGAGACACTGAGAAACTGAGAGACTGAGAGGCTGAGCCCCGGAGACCCAGAGACCCAGAGACACTGAGAGACTGAGGCCATGAGAGAATATGGCACTGAGATCCTGAGACACTGAGACCCTGAGACCCTAAGACACTGAGACACTGAGACCCTGAGACACTGAGACACTGAGACCCCGAGACACTGAGAACTTGAGACACTAAGACACTGAGAGACTGAGAGGCTGAGCCCCGGAGACCCAGAGACCCAGAGAGACTGAGAGACTGAGGGCATGAGAGAATAAGGCCCTGAGATCCTAAGACACTGAGACCATGAGACCCTGAGACACCGAGACACTGAGAACCTGAGACACTGAGACACTGAGAGACTGAGAGACTGATACAATGAGAGAATGAGAGACTGAGAGACTGAGAGACTGAGACACTGAGACCCTGAGACCCTGAGACACTGATGCCCTGAGACACTGAGACACTGAGACCCTGAGACCCTGAGACACTTAGACAGTAAGAGACTGAGACCCAGAGACCCTGATACACTGAGACCCTGAGACAGTGAGACACTGAGACACTGAGACCCTGAGTCCCTGAGACCCTGAGATCCTGAGAAACTGAGACACTGAGACACTGAGACAATGAGACCCTGAGACACTGAGACCCTGAGACACTGAGAACCTGAGACACTGAGAGACTGAGAGACTGAGAGACTGAGAGACTGATACACTGAGATACTGAGACAGTGAGACACTGAGACCCTGAGACCCTAAGACACTGAGACACTGAGACACTGAGAAACTGAGACACTGAGAGACTGAGACCCAGAGACCCAGAGACACTGAGACCCTGAGACACTGACGCTGAGACCCTGAGACCCTGAGACACTGAGACACTGAGACACTGAGACATTGAGACCCAGAGACCATGACACACTGAGACACTGAGAGACTGAGAGACTGAGCAACTGAGCGACTGAGTGAATGAGAGACTGAGAGACTGAGCGACTGAGAGACTGAGCGACGGAGAGACCGAGACACTGGGACCCTGAGACACTGAGACCCTGAGACTCTGAGACACTGAGACACAGAGACACTGAGACACTGAGAGACTGAGAGACTGAGAGACTGAGTGACTGAGAGAATAAGACCCTGAGACCCTGAGACCCTGAGACACTGAGACCCTGAGACCCTGAGACACTGAGACACTGAGAGACTGAGAGACTGAGACACTAAGACACTGAGACCCTGAGAGACTGAGACACTGAGACCCTGAGAGACTGAGAGACTGAGAGACTGAAACACTGAGAGACTGAGACTCTGAGACTCTGAGACTCTGAGACCCTGAGACCCTGAGACACTGAGACACTGAGACCCTGAGACACTGAGACACTGAGACCCTGAGACCCTGAGACACTGAGACCCTGCGAGACATAGACACTGAGACACTGAGAGACTGAGAGACTGAGACCTGGAGACCCAGAGATATTGAGAGACTGAGGGCATGAGAGATTATGGCCCTGAGATCCTGAGACACTGAAACCCTGAGACACTGAGACACTGAGACACCGAGACACTGAGAACCTGATACACTGAGACACTGAGAGAATGAGAGACTGAGAGACTGAGACACTGAGAGACTGAGACACTGAGACTCTGAGACCCTGAGACCCTGAGACCCTGAGACACTGAGACCCTGAGACACTGAGACACTGAGACTCTGAGACCCTGAGACCCTGAGACACTGACACACTGATACCCTGAGACCCTGAGACCCTGAGACACTGAGACACTGAGACACTGAGAGACTGAGAGGCTGAGCCCCGGAGACCCAGAGACCTAGAGAGACTGAGAGACTGAGGGCATGAGAGAATATGGTCCTGAGATCCTGAGACACTGAGACCCTGAGACCCTGAGACCCTGAGACCCTGAGACCCTGAGACACTGAGACACTGAGACCCTGAGACACTGAGACACTGAGACCCCGAGACACTGAGAACCTGAGACCCTGAGACCCTGAGACACTGAGACACTGAGACCCTGAGACACTGAGACCCTGAGACCCTGAGACCCTGAGACACTGAGACACTCATACCCTGAGACCTTGAGATCCTGAGACACTGAGACCCTGAGACCTGGAGACACTGAGACACTGAGAAACTGAGAGACTGAGAGGTTGAGCCCCGGAGACCCATAGACCCAGAGAGACTGAGAGACTGAGGGCATGAGAGTATATGGTCCTGAGATCCTGAGACACTGAGACCCAGAGACCCTGAGACACTGAGACACTGATACCCTGAGACCTTGAGATCCTGAGACACTGAGACCCTGAGACCCTAAGACACTGAGACACTGAGACACTGAGAGACTGAGAGACTGAGACACTGAGGCTCTGAGACCCTGAGACCCTGAGACACTGAGACACGGAGACCCTGAGACACTGAGAGAATGAGACATTGAGACACTGAGACCCTGAGAGACTGAGACACTGAGACACTGAGAGACTGAGAGACTGAGACGCTGAGAAACTGAGCCCCTGAGACTCTGAGTCCCTGAGACCATAAACATAGAACATTACAGCACAAACAGGCCCTTCGGCCCTCGAGTTGCGCCGATCGCATCAACCCCACCAATCTATAGACCTATCTATAACCCCCAATCCCATTAAACCCCATATACTCATCCAGAAGTCTTTTAAAAGACCCCAGCGAGTTCGCCTCCACCACCGACGACGGCAGCCGATTCCAATCACTCACTACCCTCTGAGTGAAAAACTTACCCCTAACATCACCTCTGTACTTCCCTCCCCGCACCTTAAATCTGTGTCCTCTCGTAGCGACCATTTCAACCCGGGGAAATAGCCTCTGAGAGTCCACCCTATCTATTCCTCTCAACATTTTATAAACTTCTATCAGGTCGCCTCTCAACCTTCGCCTCTCCAGGGAAAAGAGTCCCAGCTCCCTCAACCTATCTTCATAAGGCATGCCTCCCAGTCCAGGCAACATCCTTGTAAATCTCCTCTGCACCCTTTCAATAGCTTCTACGTCTTTCCTATAGTGAGGCGACCAGAACTGCGCACAGTACTCCAAATGAGGCCTGACGAGGGTCCTGTAAAGTTGCAGCATTACCTCCCGACTCCTGAACTCAATCCCTCGATTAAGACCTTGAGAAACTGAGACACTGAGACCCTGAGACACTGAGACCCTGAGACACTGAGACCCTGAGACCCTGAGACACTGAGACCCTGAGGTACTGAGACACTGAGACACTGAGACACTGAGAGACTGAGAGACTGAGCGACTCAGAGACTGAGAGACTGAGAGACTGAGACACTGAGACCCTGAGAGACTGAAACACTGAGACCCTGATAGACTGAGAGACTGAGACACTGAGGGACTGAGACGCTGAGACTCTGAGACTCTGAGACCCTGAGACCCTGAGACCCTGAGACACTGAGACACTGAGACCCTGAGACACTGTGACCCTGAGACACTGAGAACCTGAGACACTGAGATACTGAGACACTGTGAACCTGAGACACTGAGACACTGAGAGACTGAGAGACTGATACACTGAGTGACTGAGAGACTGAGAGACTGAGCGACTCAGAGACTGAGCGACTCAGAGACTGAGAGACTGAGAGACTGAGAGACTGAGCGACGGAGAGAATGAGACACTGGGACCCTGAGACACTGAGACCCTGAGACACTGAGACACTGAGACACAGAGACACTGAGACACTGAGACCCTGAGGCACTGAGACACTGAGATACTGAGACACTGTGAACCTGAGACACTGAGACACTGAGAGACTGAGAGACTGATACAATGAGAGAATGAGAGACTGAGAGACTAAGACCCTGAGACCCTTAGACACTGATTCCCTGAGCAACTGAGACCCTGAGCAACTGAGACCCTGAGACCCTGAGACACTGAGACCCTGAGACCCTGAGACACTGAGACCCTGAGACACTGAGAGACTGAGAGACTGAGAGACTGAGACACTGAGACACTAACTGACTGAGAGACTGAGAGACTGAGAGACTGAGACACTGAGAGACTGAGACACTGAGAGACTGAGACCCTGAGGCTCTGAGACCCAGAGACCCTGAGACACTGAGACACGGAGACCCTGAGACCCTGAGACACTGAGAGAATGAGACATTGAGACGCTGAGACCCTGAGAGACTGAGACACTGAGACACTGAGACACTGAGACCCTGAGAGACTGAGAGACTTAGAGACTGAGACGCTGAGAAACTGAGACCCTGAGACTCTGAGACCCTGAGACCATAAGACCTTGAGAAACTGAGACACTGAGACCCTGAGACACTGAGACCCAGAGACCCTGAGACACTGAGACACTGAGAGACTGAGAGACAGAGTGACTGAGAGAATAATACCCTGAGACCCTGAAACCCTGAGACACTGAGACCCTGAGACCCTGAGACACTGAGACACTGAGAGACTGAGAGACTGATACACTGAGAGACTGAGAGACTGAAAGACTGAGCGACTCAGATACTGAGAGACTGAGAGACTGAGACACTGAGACACTGAGACTCTGAGAGACTGAAACACTGAGACCCTGATAGACTGAGAGACTGAGACACTGAGGTACGGAGACGCTGAGACTCTGAGACCACGAGACCCTGAGACACTGAGACACTGAGACATGGAGACACTGAGACCCTGAGACCCTGAGACACTGAGACAATGAGACACTGTGACACTGAGACCCTGAGACCCTGAGACACTGAGAGTCTGTGACCCAGAGACCCTGAGACACTGAGATCCTGAGACCCTGAGAAACTGATACCCTGAGACAATGAGACCCTGAGACACTGAGACACTGACAGACTGAGAGACTGAGAGACTGAGCGACTCAGAGACTGAGAGCCTGAGACACTGAGACCCTGAGACACTGAGACACTGAGTCACTGAGACCCAGAGACACTGAGAGACTGAGACCCTGAGACACTGAGACACTGAGACCCTGAGGCACTGAGAAACTGAGACACTGAGACCCTGAAACACTGAGACACTGAGACACTGAGACCCTGAGACACTGAGACCCTGAGACACTGAGAGACTGAGAGACTGATACACTGAGTGACTGAGAGACTGAGAGACTGAGCGACTCAGAGACTGAGCGACTCAGAGACTGAGAGACTGAGACACTGAGAGACTGAGAGACTGAGACTCTGAGACACTGAGACACTGAGACACTGAGACCCTGTGACCCTGAGACACTGAGACACTGAGACACTGTGACCCTGAGACACTGAGACACTGAGAGACTGATACACTGAGTGACTGAGAGACTGAGAGACTGAGCGACTCAGAGACTGAGCGACTCAGAGACTGAGAGACTGAGACACTGAGACCCTGAGACCCTGAGACCCTGAGACCCTGTGACCCTGAGACACTGAGACACTGAGAGACTGAGAGACTGATACACTGAGTGACTGAGAGACTGAGCGACTCAGAGACTGAGCGACTCAGAGACTGAGAGACTGAGAGACTGAGACTCTGAGACACTGAGACACTGAGACCCTGAGACTCTGAGACACTGAGACACTGAGACACTGAGACCCTGAGACACTGAGAGACTGAGAGACTGATACACTGAGACACTGATACCCTGAGACCTTGAGATCCTGAGACACTGAGACCCTGAGACCCAGAGACACTGCGACACTGAGAGACTGAGAGGCTGAGCCCCGGAGACCCAGAGACCCAGAGAGACTGAGAGACTGAGGGCATGAGAGAATATGGCCCTGAGATCCTGAGACACTGAGACCCTGAGACCCTAAGACACTGAGACACTGAGACCCTGAGACACTGAGACCCCGAGACACTGAGAACTTGAGACACTGAGACACTGAGTGACTGAGAGACTGAGAGACTGAAGCACTGAGACCCTGAGACCCTGAGACCCTGAGACTCTGAGGCACTGAGACCCTGAGACACTGAGAGACTGAGAGACTGATACACTGAGAGACTCAGAGACTCAGAGACTGACCGACTCAGAGACTGAGAGACTGAGACACTGAGAGACTGAGAGACTGAGACACTGAGAGTCTGAGAGACTGATACACTGAGAGACTGAGAGACTGAGCGACTCTGAGACTGAGACACTGAGACCCTGACAGACTGAGACACTGAGACACTGAGACCCTGAGAGACTGAGAGACTGAGACGCTGAGAGACTGAGACCCTGAGACTCTGAGACCCAGAGACCCTAAGACCTTGAGACCCTGAGACACTGAGACCCTGGAACACTGAGACCCTGGGACACTGAGACACTGAGACACTGAGAGACTGAGACACTGAGAGACTGAGTGACTGAGAGAATAAGACCCTGAGACCCTGAGACCCTGAGACACTGAGACCCTGAGACCCTGAGACACTGAGACACAGAGAGACTGAGAGACTGAGACACTAAGACACTGAGACCCTGAGAGACTGAGACACTGAGACCCTGAGAGACTGAGAGACTGAGAGACTGAGACACTGAGAGACTGAGACCCTGAGACTCTGCGACCCTGAGACCCTGAGACACTGAGACACTGAGACCCTGAGACACTGAGAGACTGAGAGAGTGAGAGACTGATACAATGAGAGAATGAGAGACTGAGAGACTGAGACCCTGAGACCCTGAGACTCTGAGACCCTGAGACACTGAGACCCTGAGACCCTGAGACCCTGAGACACTGAGACCCTGAGACACTGAGACACTGAGACCCTGAGACCCTGAGAACCTGAGACACTGACACACTGATACCCTGAGACCCTGAGACCCTGAGACACTGAGACACTGAGACACTGAGACACTGAGAGACTGAGAGGCTGAGCCCCGGAGACCCAGAGACCTAGAGAGACTGAGAGACTGAGGGCATGAGAGAATATGGTCCTGAGATCCTGAGACACTGAGACCCTGAGACCCTGAGACCCTGAGACACTGAGACACTGAGACCCTGAGACACTGAGACACTGAGACCCCGAGACACTGAGAACCTGAGACCCTGAGACCCTGAGACACTGAGACACTGAGACCCTGAGACACTAAGACCCTGAGACCCAGAGACACTGAGACACTGAGAAACTGAGAGACTGAGAGGTTGAGCCCCGGAGACCCAGAGACCCAGAGAGACTGAGAGACTGAGGGCATCAGAGAATATGGTCCTGAGATCCTGAGACACTGAGACCCAGAGACCCTGAGACACTGAGACTCTGATACCCTGGGACCATGAGATCCTGAGACACTGAGACCCTGAGACACTGAGACACTGAGACACTGATACCCTGAGACACTGAGACACTGAGACACTGAGGCACTGAGACCCAGAGACCCTGAGATCCTGAGACACTGAGACCCTGAGACCCTGAGACACTGAGACACTGAGAAACTGAGAGACTGAGAGGCTGAGCCCCGGAGACACAGAGACCCAGAGAGACTGAGGGCATGAGAGAATATGGCCCTGAGATCCTGAGACACTGAGACCATGAGACCCTGAGACACCGAGACACTGAGAACCTGAGACACTGAGACACTGAGACACTGAGAGACTGAGAGACTGAGAGACTGAGATCCTGAGACTCTGAGACCCTGAGACCCTGAGACACTGAGGCACTTAGACAGTAAGAGACTGAGACCCACAGACCCTGATACACTGAGACCCTGAGACAGTGAGACACTGAGACCCTGAGTCCCTGAGACCCTGAGATCCTGAGAAACTGAGACACTGAGACACTGAGACACTGAGACCCTGAGACACTGAGAACCTGAGACACTGAGACACTGAGAGACTGAGAGACTGATACAATGAGAGAATGAGAGACTGAGATCCTGAGACTCTGAGACCCTGAGACCCTGAGACCCTGAGACACTGAGGCACTTAGACAGTAAGAGACTGAGACCCACAGACCCTGATACACTGAGACCCTGAGACAGTGAGACACTGAGACCCTGAGTCCCTGAGACCCTGAGACCCTGAGAAACTGAGACACTGAGACACTGAGACCCTGAGACACTGAGAACCTGAGACACTGAGACACTGAGAGACTGAGAGACTGATACAATGAGAGAATGAGAGACTGAGAGACTGAGAGACTGAGAGACTGAGACCCTGAGACACCGAGACACTGAGATACTGAGACAGTGAGACACTGAGACCCTGAGACCCTGAGACACTGAGACCCCGAGACACTGAGAACTTGAGACACTGAGACACTGAGTGACTGAGAGACTGATACAATGAGAGAATGAGAGACTGAGAGACTGAGGGACTGAAGCACTGAGACACTGAGACACTGAGACCCTGAGACCCTGAGACTCTGAGGCACTGAGACACTGAGACACTGAGACCCTGAGACACTGAGAGACTGAGAGACTGATACACTGAGAGACTCAGAGACTCAGAGACTGACCGACTCAGAGACTGAGAGACTGAGACACTGAGAGACTGAGAGACTGAGACACTGAGAGTCTGAGAGACTGATACACTGAGAGACTGAGAGACTGAGCGACTCTGAGACTGAGACACTGAGACCCTGACAGACTGAGACACTGAGACACTGAGACCCTGAGAGACTGAGAGACTGAGACACTGAGAGACTGAGACCCTGAGACTCTGAGACCCAGAGACCCTAAGACCTTGAGACCCTGAGACACTGAGACCCTGGAACACTGAGACCCTGGGACACTGAGACACTGAGACACTGAGAGACTGAGACACTGAGAGACTGAGTGACTGAGAGAATAAGACCCTGAGACCCTGAGACCCTGAGACACTGAGACCCTGAGACCCTGAGACACTGAGACACAGAGAGACTGAGAGACTGAGACACTAAGACACTGAGACCCTGAGAGACTGAGACACTTAGACCCTGAGAGACTGAGAGACTGAGAGACTGGACACTGAGAGACTGAGACCCTGAGACTCTGCGACCCTGAGACCCTGAGACACTGAGACACTGAGACCCTGAGACATTGAGAGACTGAGAGAGTGAGAGACTGATACAATGAGAGAATGAGAGACTGAGAGGCTGAGACACTGAGAGACTGAGATCCTGAGACTCTGAGACCCTGAGACCCTGAGACTCTGAGACCCTGAGACACTGAGACCCTAAGACCCTGAGACCCTGAGACACTGAGACCCTGAGACACTGAGACACTGAGACCCTGAGACCCTGAGAACCTGAGACACTGACACACTGATACCCTGAGACCCTGAGACCCTGAGACACTGAGACACTGAGAGACTGAGAGGCTGAGCCCCGGAGACCCAGAGACCTAGAGAGACTGAGAGACTGGGGGCATGAGAGAATATGGTCCTGAGATCCTGAGACACTGAGACCCTGAGACCCTGAGACACTGAGACACTGAGACCCTGAGACACTGAGACACTGAGACCCCGAGACACTGAGAACCTGAGACCCTGAGACCCTGAGACACTGAGACACTGAGACCCTGAGACACTAAGACCCTGAGACCCAGAGACACTGAGACACTGAGAAACTGAGAGACTGAGAGGTTGAGCCCCGGAGACCCAGAGACCCAGAGAGACTGAGAGACTGAGGGCATGAGAGAATATGGTCCTGAGATCCTGAGACACTGAGACCCAGAGACCCTGAGACACTGAGACTCTGATACCCTGAGACCATGAGATCCTGAGACACTGAGACACTGAGACACTGATACCCTGAGACACTGAGACACTGAGACACTGAGGCACTGAGACCCAGAGACCCTGAGATCCTGAGACACTGAGACCCTGAGACCCTGAGACACTGAGACACTGAGAAACTGAGAGACTGAGCCCCGGAGACACAGAGACCCAGAGAGACTGAGAGACTGAGGGCATGAGAGAATATGGCCCTGAGATCCTGAGACACTGAGACCATGAGACCCTGAGACACCGAGACACTGAGAACCTGAGACACTGAGACACTGAGACACTGAGAGACTGAGAGACTGAGATCCTGAGACTCTGAGACCCTGAGACCCTGAGACCCTGAGACACTGAGGCACTTAGACAGTAAGAGACTGAGACCCACAGACCCTGATACACTGAGACCCTGAGACAGTGAGACACTGAGACCCTGAGTCCCTGAGACCCTGAGATCCTGAGAAACTGAGACACTGAGACACTGAGACACTGAGACCCTGAGACACTGAGAACCTGAGACACTGAGACACAGAGACTGAGAGACTGATACAATGAGAGAATGAGAGACTGAGATCCTGAGACTCTGAGACCCTGAGACCCTGAGACCCTGAGACACTGAGGCACTTAGACAGTAAGAGACTGAGACCCACAGACCCTGATACACTGAGACCCTGAGACAGTGAGACACTGAGACCCTGAGTCCCTGAGACCCTGAGATCCTGAGAAACTGAGACACTGAGACACTGAGACACTGAGACCCTGAGACACTGAGAACCTGAGACACTGAGACACTGAGAGACTGAGAGACTGATACAATGAGAGAATGAGAGACTGAGAGACTGAGAGACTGAGACCCTGAGACACCGAGACACTGAGATACTGAGACAGTGAGACACTGAGACCCTGAGACCCTGAGACACTGAGACACTGAGACACTGAGAAACTGAGACACTGAGAGACTGAGACCCAGAGACCCAGAGACACTGAGACCCTGAGACACTGACGCTGAGACCCTGAGACCCTGAGACACTGAGACACTGAGAGACTGAGAGACTGAGCAACTGAGCGACTGAGTGAATGAGAGACTGAGAGACTGAGCGACTGAGAGACTGAGCGACGGAGAGACTGAGACACTTGGACCCTGAGACACTGAGACCCTGAGACTCTGAGACACTGAGTCCCTGAGAAACTGAGACACTGAGAGACTGAGAGACTGAGAGACTGAGAGACTGAGACCCTGATACACTGAGACACTGAGACCCTGAGACCCTGAGACCCTGAGACACTGAGACAATGAGACACTGAGACCCTGAGGCACTGAGACACTGAGATACTGAGACACTGAGAACCTGAGACACTGAGACACTGAGAGACTGAGAGACTGATACAATGAGAGAATGAGAGACTGAGAGACTAAGACACTGAGACCCTGAGACACTGAGACCCTAAGCAACTGAGACCCTGAGACCCTGAGACCCTGAGACCCTGAGACACTGAGACACTGAGAGACTGAAAGACTGAGACACTGAGACACTAACTGACTGAGAGACTGAGAGACTGAGACACTGAGGCTCTGAGACCCTGAGACCCTGAGACACTGAGACACGGAGACCCTGAGACACTGAGAGACTGAGACACTGAGACACTGAGACCCTGAGAGACTGAGAGACTGAGACGCTGAGAAACTGAGACCCTGAGACTCTGAGTCCCTGAGACCATAAACATAGAACATTACAGCACAAACAGGCCCTTCGGCCCTCGAGTTGCGCCGATCGCATCAACCCCACCAATCTATAGACCTATCTATAACCCCCAATCCCATTAAACCCCATATACTCATCCAGAAGTCTTTTAAAAGACCCCAGCGAGTTCGCCTCCACCACCGACGACGGCAGCCGATTCCAATCACTCACCACCCTCTGAGTGAAAAACTTACCCCTAACATCACCTCTGTACTTCCCTCCCCGCACCTTAAATCTGTGTCCTCTCGTAGCGACCATTTCAACCCGGGGAAATAGCCTCTGAGAGTCCACCCTATCTATTCCTCTCAACATTTTGTAAACTTCTAACAGGTCGCCTCTCAACCTTCGCCTCTCTAGGGAAAAGAGTTCCAGCTCCCTCAACCTATCTTCCTTCATAAGGCATGCCTCCCAGTCCAGGCAACATCCTTGTAAATCTCCTCTGCACCCTTTCAATAGCTTCTACGTCTTTCCTATAGTGAGGCGACCAGAACTGCGCACAGTACTCCAAATGAGGCCTGACGAGGGTCCTGTAAAGTTGCAGCATTTCCTCCCGACTACCAAACTCAATCCCTCGATTAAGACCTTGAGAAACTGAGACCCAGATACCCTGAGACGCTGAGACACTGAGAGACTGAGAGACAGAGTGACTGAGAGAATAAGTCCCTGAGACCCTGAAACCCTGAGACACTGAGACCCTGAGACACTGAGACACTGAGAGACTGAGAGACTGAGCGACTCAGAGACTGAGAGACTGAGAGACTGAGACACTGAGACACTGAGACACTGAGACCCTGAGAGACTGAAACACTGAGACCCTGATAGACTGAGAGACTGAGACACTGAGGAACTGAGACGCTGAGACTCTGAGACCCTGAGACCCTGAGACCCTGAGACACTGAGACACTGAGACCCTGAGACACTGTGACCCTGAGACACTGAGACACTGAGAGACTGAGAGACTGATACACTGAGTGACTGAGAGACTGAGAGACTGAGCGACTCAGAGACTGAGCGACTCAGAGACTGAGAGACTGAGAGACTGAGCGACGGAGAGAATGAGACACTGGGACCCTGAGACACTGAGACCCTGAGACACTGAGACACTGAGACCCTGAGGCACTGAGACACTGAGAGACTGAGAGACTGATACACTGAGTGACTGAGAGACTGAGAGACTGAGCGACTCAGAGACTGAGCGACTCAGAGACTGAGAGACTGAGCGACGGAGAGAATGAGACACTGGGACCCTGAGACACTGAGACCCTGAGACACTGAGACACTGAGACACAGAGACACTGAGACACTGAGACACTGAGACCCTGAGGCACTGAGACACTGAGATACTGAGACACTGTGAACCTGAGACACTGAGACACTGAGAGACTGAGAGACTGATACAATGAGAGAATGAGAGACTGAGAGACTAAGACCCTGAGACCCTTAGACACTGAGTCCCTGAGCAACTGAGACCCTGAGACCCTGAGACACTGAGACCCTGAGACCCTGAGACCCTGAGACCCTGAGACACTGAGACACTGAGACACTGAGACACTGAGAGACTGAGAGACTGATACACTGAGAGACTGATACACTGAGAGACTGAGAGACTGAGAGACTGAGCGACTCAGATACTGAGAGACTGAGAGACTGAGACACTGAGACACTGAGACTCTGAGAGACTGAAACACTGAGACCCTGATAGACTGAGAGACTGAGACACTGAGGGACGGAGACGCTGAGACTCTGAGACCACGAGACCCTGAGACACTGAGACCCTGAGACACTGAGACACGGAGACACTGAGACCCTGAGACCCTGAGACACTGAGACAATGAGACACTGAGACACTGTGACACTGAGACCCTGAGACCCTGAGACCCTGAGACACTGAGAGTCTGTGACCCAGAGACCCTGAGACACTGAGATCCTGAGACCCTGAGACACTGATACCCTGAGACAATGGGACACTGAGACACTGATACCCTGAGACTCTGAGATCCTGAGACACTGAGACATTGAGACCCTGAGACACTGAGACACTGACAGACTGAGAGACTGAGAGACTGAGCGACTCAGAGACTGAGAGCCTGAGACACTGAGACCCTGAGACACTGAGACACTGAGTCACTGAGACACTGAGACACTGAGTCACTGAGACACTGAGACCCTGAGACACTGAGACACTGAGTCACTGAGACACTGAGACCCTGAGACCCAGAGACACTGAGACACTGAGTGACTGAGAGGTTGAGCCCCGGAGACCCAGAGACCCAGAGAGACTGAGAGACTGAGGGCATGAGAGAATATGGTCCTGAGATCCGGAGATACTGAGACCCAGAGACCCTGAGACACTGAGACACTGATACCCTGAGACCTTGAGATCCTGAGACACTGAGACCCTGAGACCCAGAGACACTGAGACACTGAGAAACTGAGAGACTGAGAGGCTGAGCCCCGGAGACCCAGAGACCCAGAGACACTGAGAGACTGAGGCCATGAGAGAATATGGCACTGAGATCCTGAGACACTGAGACCCTGAGACCCTAAGACACTGAGACACTGAGACCCTGAGACACTGAGACACTGAGACCCCAAGACACTGAGAACTTGAGACACTGAGACACTGAGAGACTGAGAGGCTGAGCCCCGGAGACCCAGAGACCCAGAGAGACTGAGAGACTGAGGGCATGAGAGAATAAGGCCCTGAGATCCTGAGACACTGAGACCATGAGACCCTGAGACACCGAGACACTGAGAACCTGAGACACTAAGACACTGAGACACTGAGACACTGAGAGACTGAGAGACTGATACAATGAGAGAATGAGAGACTGAGAGACTGAGAGACTGAGACACTGAGACCCTGAGACCCTGAGACACTGAAGCCCTGAGACACTGAGACACTGAGACCCTGAGACCCTGAGACACTTAGACAGTAGGAGACTGAGACCCAGAGACCCTGATACACTGAGACCCTGAGACAGTGAGACACTGAGACACTGAGACCCTGAGTCCCTGAGACCCTGAGATCCTGAGAAACTGAGACACTGAGACACTGAGACAATGAGACCCTGAGACACTGAGACCCTGAGACACTGAGACCCTGAGACACTGAGACACTGAGAGACTGAGAGACTGAGAGACTGAGAGACTGATACACTGAGATACTGAGACAGTGAGACACTGAGACCCCGAGACCCTGAGACACTGAGACACTGAGACACTGAGAAACTGAGACACTGAGAGACTGAGACCCAGAGACCCAGAGACACTGAGACCCTGAGACACTGACGCTGAGACCCTGAGACCCTGAGACACTGAGACACAGAGACATTGAGACCCAGAGACCATGACACACTGAGACACTGAGAGACTGAGAGACTGAGCAACTGAGCGACTGAGTGAATGAGAGACTGAGAGACTGAGCGACTGAGAGACTGAGCGACGGAGAGACTGAGACACTGGGACCCTTAGACACTGAGACCCTGAGACTCTGAGACACTGAGACACTGAGTCCCTGAGAAACTGAGACACTGAGAGACTGAGTGACTGAGAGAATAAGACCCTGAGACCCTGAGACCCTGAGACACTGAGACCCTGAGACCCTGAGACACTGAGACACTGAGAGACTGAGAGACTGAGACACTAAGACACTGAGACCCTGAGAGACTGAGACACTGAGACCCTGAGAGACTGAGAGACTGAGAGACTGAAACACTGAGAGACTGAGACTCTGAGACTCTGAGACCCTGAGACCCTGAGACCCTGAGACACTGAGACACTGAGACCCTGAGACACTGAGACACTGAGACCCTGAGACCATGAGACACTGAGACCCTGCGAGACATAGACACTGAGACACTGAGAGACTGAGAGACTGAGACCTGGAGACCCAGAGATATTGAGAGACTGAGGGCATGAGAGATTATGGCCCTGAGATCCTGAGACACTGAAACCCTGAGACACTGAGACACTGAGACACCGAGACACTGAGAACCTGATACACTGAGACACTGAGAGACTGAGAGACTGAGAGAGTGAGAGACTGATACAATGAGAGAATGAGAGACTGAGAGACTGAGACACTGAGAGACTGAGATCCTGAGACTCTGAGACCCTGAGACCCTGAGACACTGAGACCCTGAGACACTGAGACACTGAGACCCTGAGACCCTGAGACCCTGAGACACTGACACACTGAGACCCTGAGACCCTGAGACACTGAGACACTGAGAGACTGAGAGGCTGAGCCCCGGAGACACAGAGACCTAGAGAGACTGAGAGACAGAGGGCATGAGAGAATATGGTCCTGAGATCCTGAGACACTGAGACCCTGAGACCCTGAGACCCTGAGACCCTGAGACCCTGAGACCCTGAGACACTGAGACACTGAGACCCTGAGACACTGAGACACGGAGACCCCGAGACACTGAGAACCTGAGAACCTGAGACCCTGAGACCCTGAGACCCTGAGACACTGAGACCCTGAGACACTGAGACCCTGAGACCCTGAGACACTGAGACACTCATACCCTGAGACCTTGAGATCCTGAGACACTGAGACCCTGAGACCCAGAGACACTGAGACACTGAGAAACTGAGAGACTGAGAGGTTGAGCCCCGGAGACCCAGAGACCCAGAGAGACTGAGAGACTGAGGGCATGAGAGAATATGGTCCTGAGATCCTGAGACACTGAGACCCAGAGACCCTGAGACACTGAGACACTGATACCCTGAGACCTTGAGATCCTGAGACACTGAGACCCTGAGACCCTAAGACACTGAGACACTGAGACCCTGAGACACTGAGACACTGATACCCTGAGACAATGAGACACTGAGACACTGAGACCCAGAGACCCTGAGATCCTGAGACACTGAGACCCTGAGACCCTGAGACACTGAGACACTGAGAAACTGAGAGACTGAGAGGCTGAGCGCCGGAGTCCCAGAGACCCAGAGATACTGAGAGACTGAGGGCATGAGAGAATATGGCCCTGAGATCCTGAGACACTGAGACCATGAGACCCTGAGACACCGAGACACTGAGAACCTGAGAGACTGAGAGACTGAGATCCTGAGACACTGAGACACTGAGACACTGAGAGACTGAGAGACTGATATCCTGAGACTCTGAGACCCTGAGACCCTGAGACCCTGAGACACTGAGGCACTTAGACAGTAAGAGACTGAGACACAGAGACCCTGATACACTGAGACCCTGAGACAGTGAGACACTGAGACACTGAGACCCTGAGTCCCTGAGACCCTGAGATCCTGAGAAACTGAGACACTGAGACACTGAGACACTGAGACCCTGAGACACTGAGAACCTGAGACACTGAGACACTGAGAGACTGAGAGACTGAGAGACTGATACAATGAGAGAATGAGAGACTGAGAGACTGAGAGACTGAGACCCTGAGACACCGAGACACTGAGATACTGAGACAGTGAGACACTGAGACCCTGAGACCCTGAGACCCTGAGACACTGAGACACTGAGACACTGAGAGACTGAAAGACTGAGACACTGAGACACTAACTGACTGAGAGACTGAGAGACTGAGAGACTGAGACACTGAGGCTCTGAGACCCTGAGACCCTGAGACACTGAGACACGGAGACCCTGAGACACTGAGAGAATGAGACATTGAGACACTGAGACCCTGAGAGACTGAGACACTGAGACACTGAGAGACTGAGAGACTGAGACGCTGAGAAACTGAGCCCCTGAGACTCTGAGTCCCTGAGACCATAAACATAGAACATTACAGCACAAACAGGCCCTTCGGCCCTCGAGTTGCGCCGATCGCATCAACCCCACCAATCTATAGACCTATCTATAACCCCCAATCCCATTAAACCCCATATACTCATCCAGAAGTCTTTTAAAAGACCCCAGCGAGTTCGCCTCCACCACCGACGACGGCAGCCGATTCCAATCACTCACTACCCTCTGAGTGAAAAACTTACCCCTAACATCACTTCTGTACTTCCCTCCCCGCACCTTAAATCTGTGTCCTCTCGTAGCGACCATTTCAACCCGGGGAAATAGCCTCTGAGAGTCCACCCTATCTATTCCTCTCAACATTTTATAAACTTCTATCAGGTCGCCTCTCAACCTTCGCCTCTCCAGGGAAAAGAGTCCCAGCTCCCTCAACCTATCTTCATAAGGCATGCCTCCCAGTCCAGGCAACATCCTTGTAAATCTCCTCTGCACCCTTTCAATAGCTTCTACGTCTTTCCTATAGTGAGGCGACCAGAACTGCGCACAGTACTCCAAATGAGGCCTGACAAGGGTCCTGTAAAGTTGCAGCATTACCTCCCGACTCCTAAACTCAATCCCTCGATTAAGACCTTGAGAAACTGAGACACTGAGACCCTGAGACACTGAGACCCTGAGACCCTGAGACACTGAGACCCTGAGGAACTGAGACACTGAGACACTGAGACCCTGAGACACTGAGACCCTGAGAGACTGAGAGACAGAGTGACTGAGAGAATAAGTCCCTGAGACCCTGAAACCCTGAGACACTGAGACCCTGAGACACTGAGACACTGAGAGACTGATACACTGAGAGACTGAGAGACTGAGCGACTCAGAGACTGAGAGACTGAGAGACTGAGACACTGAGACCCTGAGAGACTGAAACACTGAGACCCTGATAGACTGAGAGACTGAGACACTGAGGGACTGAGACGCTGAGACTCTGAGACTCTGAGACCCTGAGACCCTGAGACCCTGAGACACTGAGACACTGAGACCCTGAGACACTGTGACCCTGAGACACTGAGACACTGAGAGACTGAGAGACTGATACACTGAGTGACTGAGAGACTGAGAGACTGAGCGACTCAGAGACTGAGCGACTCAGAGACTGAGAGACTGAGAGACTGAGAGACTGAGCGACGGAGAGAATGAGACACTGGGACCCTGAGACACTGAGACCCTGAGACCCTGAGACACTGAGACACTGAGACACAGAGACACTGAGACACTGAGACCCTGAGGCACTGAGACACTGAGATACTGAGACACTGTGAACCTGAGACACTGATACACTGAGAGACTGAGAGACTGATACAATGAGAGACTGATACACTGAGAGACTGATACACTGAGAGACTGAGAGACTGAGAGACTGAGCGACTCAGATACTGAGAGACTGAGAGACTGAGACACTGAGACTCTGAGAGACTGAAACACTGAGACCCTGATAGACTGAGAGACTGAGACACTGAGGGACGGAGACGCTGACACTCTGAGACCACGAGACCCTGAGACACTGAGACACTGAGACCCTGAGACACGGAGACACTGAGACCCTGAGACCCTGAGACCCTGAGACACTGAGACAATGAGACACTGAGACACTGTGACACTGAGACCCTGAGACCCTGAGACCCTGAGACACTGAGAGTCTGTGACCCAGAGACCCTGAGACACTGAGATCCTGAGACCCTGAGACATTGAGACCCTGAGACACTGAGACACTGACAGACTGAGAGACTGAGAGACTGAGCGACTCAGAGACTGAGAGCCTGAGACACTGAGACCCTGAGACACTGAGACACTGAGTCACTGAGACACTGAGACCCTGAGACACTGAGAGACTGAGACCCTGAGACACTGAGACACTGAGACCGTGAGACCCTGAGACACTGAGACACTGAGACCCTGAGGCACTGAGAAACTGAGACACTGAGACCCTGAAACACTGAGACACTGAGACACTGAGACACTGAGACCCTGAGACACTGAGAGACTGAGAGACTGATACACTGAGTGACTGAGAGACTGAGAGACTGAGCGACTCAGAGACTGAGCGACTCAGAGACTGAGAGACTGAGACACTGAGAGACTGAGAGACTGAGACTCTGAGACACTGAGACACTGAGACACTGAGACACTGAGACCCTGTGACCCTGAGACACTGAGACACTGAGACCCTGTGACCCTGAGACACTGAGACACTGAGAGACTGAGAGACTGATACACTGAGTGACTGAGAGACTGAGAGACTGAGCGACTCAGAGACTGAGCGACTCAGAGACTGAGAGACTGAGACACTGAGACCCTGAGACCCTGTGACCCTGAGACACTGAGACACTGAGAGACTGAGAGACTGATACACTGAGTGACTGAGAGACTGAGAGACTGAGCGACTCAGAGACTGAGCGACTCAGAGACTGAGAGACTGAGACTCTGAGACACTGAGACACTGAGACCCTGAGACTCTGAGACACTGAGACACTGAGACACTGAGACTCTGAGACACTGAGAGACTGAGAGACTGATACACTGAGACACTGATACCCTGAGACCTTGAGATCCTGAGACACTGAGACCCTGAGACCCAGAGACACTGAGACACTGAGAAACTGAGAGACTGAGAGGCTGAGCCCCGGAGACCCAGAGACCCTGAGAGACTGAGGGAATGAGAGAATATGGCCCTGAGATCCTGAGACACTGAGACCCTGAGACCCTAAGACACTGAGACACTGAGACCCTGAGACACTGAGACACTGAGACCCAGAGACACTGAGAACTTGAGACACTGAGACACCGAGAGACTGAGAGACTGATACAATGAGAGAATGAGAGACTGAGAGACTGAGACACTGAAGCACTGAGACACTGAGACACTGAGACCCTGAGACCCTGAGACCCTGAGACTCTGAGACACTGAGACACTGAGACACTGAGACACTGAGACCCTGAGACACTGAGAGACTGAGAGATTGATACACTGAGAGACTCAGAGACTCAGAGACTGACCAACTCAGAGACTGAGAGACTGAGAGACTGAGACACTGAGAGACTGAGAGACTGAGACACTGAGAGTCTGAGAGACTGATACACTGAGAGACTGAGAGACTGAGACACTGAGACACTGAGAGACTGAGAGACTGAGACGCTGAGAGACTGAGACGCTGAGACTCTGAGACCCAGAGACCCTAAGACCTTGAGACCCTGAGACACTGAGACCCTGGAACACTGAGACCCTGGGACACTGAGACACTGAGACCCTGAGAGACTGAGAGACTGAGAGACTGAGAGAATAAGACCCTGAGACCCTGAGACCCTGAGACCCTGAGACCCTGAGACACTGAGACACTGAGAGACTGAGACACTGAGACCCTGAGAGACTGAGAGACTGAGACACTGAGAGACTGAGACCCTGAGACTCTGAGACCCTGAGACCCTGAGACACTGAGACACTGAGACCCTGAGACACTGAGACACTGAGACCCTGAGACCCTGCGAGACATAGACACTGAGACACTGAGAGACTGAGAGACTGAGACCTGGAGACCCAGAGAGATTGAGAGACTGAGGGCATGAGAGATTATGGCCCTGAGATCCCGAGACACTGAGAACCTGATACACTGAGACACTGAGAGACTGAGAGAGTGAGAGACTGAGAGACTGAGATACTGAGACTCTGAGACCCTGAGACCCTGAGACCCTGAGACCCTGAGACCCTGAGACACTGAGACCCTGAGACACTGAGACACTGAGACCCTGAGACCCTGAGACCCTGAGACACTGACACACTGATACCCTGAGACCCTGAGACACTGAGACACTGAGACACTGAGACACTGAGACCCTGAGACCCTGAGACCCTGAGACACTGACACACTGACACACTGATACCCTGAGACCCTGAGACACTGAGACACTGAGACACTGAGACACTGAGAGACTGAGAGGCTGAGCCCCGGAGACCCAGAGACCTAGAGAGACTGAGAGACTGAGGGCATGAGAGAATATGGTCCTGAGATCCTGAGACACTGAGACCCTGAGACCCTGAGACACTGAGACACTGAGAACCTGAGACACTGAGACCTCGAGACACTGAGAACCTGAGACCCTGAGACACTAAGACACTGAGACCCTGAGACACTGAGACCCTGAGACCCTGAGACCCTGAGACACTGAGACACTGATACCCTGAGACCTTGAGATCCTGAGACACTGAGACACTGAGACCCTGAGACCCAGAGACACTGAGATACTGAGAAACTGAGAGACTGAGAGGCTGAGCCCCGGAGACCCAGAGACCCAGAGAGACTGAGAGACTGAGGGCATGAGAGAATATGGTCCTGAGATCCTGAGACACTGAGACCCAGAGACCCTGAGACACTGAGACACTGATACCCTGATACCCTGAGACCTTGAGATCCTGAGTTACTGAGACCCTGAGACCCAGAGACACTGAGACACTGAGAAACTGAGAGACTGAGAGGCTGAGCCCCGGAGACCCAGAGACCCAGAGAGACTGAGAAACTGAGACCATGAGAGAATATGGCCCTGAGATCCTGAGACACTGAGACCCTGAGACCCTGAGACCCTAAGACACTGAGACACTGAGAACCTGAGACACTGAGACACTGAGACCCTGAGACCCAGAGACCCTGAGACACTGAGACACTGAGAGGCTGAGCCCCAGAGACCCAGAGAGACTGAGAGACTGAGGGCATGAGAGATTATGGCCCTGAGATCCTGAGACACTGAGACACTGAGAGACTGAGACCCTGAGACACTGAGACCCTGAGACCCTGAGATCCTGAGACACTGAGAGACTGAGACCCTGAGACACTGAGACACTGAGAAACTGAGAGACTGAGAGGCTGAGCCCCAGAGACCCAGAGACCCAGAGAGACTGAGAGACTGAGGGCATGAGAGACACTGATACCCTGAGACAATGAGACACTGAGACACTGAGATCCTGAGATCCTGAGACACTGAGACCATGAGACCCTGAGACACCGAGACACTGAGAACCTGAGACACTGAGACATTGAGAGACTCAGAGGCTGATACAATGAGAGAATGAGAGAATGAGAGACTGAGAGACTGAGACACAGAGACCCTGAGACCCTGAGACACTGAAGCCCTGAGACACTGAGACACTTAGACAGTAAGAGACTGAGACCCAGAGACCCTGAGACCCTGATACACGGAGACCCTGAGACAGTGAGACACTGAGACACTGAGACCCTGAGTCCCTGAGACCCTGAGATCCTGAGAAACTGAGACACTGAGACCCTGAGACACTGAGACACTGAGACCCTGAGTCCCTGAGACCCTGAGATCCTGAGAAACTGAGACACTGAGACCCTGAGACACTGAGACACTGAGAGACTGAGAGACTGAGACCCGGAGACACAGAGACCCAGAGAGACTGAGAAACTGAGGGCATGAGAGAATATGGCCCTGAGATCCTGAGACCCTGAGACCCAGAGACACTGAGACACTGAGACCATGAGACACTGAGAACCTGAGACACTGAGACACTGAGACACTGAGAGACTGAGAGACTGATACAATGAGAGAATGAGAGACTGAGAGACTGAGAGACTGAGACCCTGAGACACCGAGACACTGAGATACTGAGACAGTGAGACACTGAGACCCTGAGACCCTGAGACACTGAGACACTGAGACACTGAGAAACTGAGACACTGAGAGACTGAGACCCAGAGACCCAGAGACACTGAGACCCTGAGACACTGACGCTGAGACTCTGAGACCCTGAGACACTGAGACACTGAGACATTGAAACCCAGAGACCATGACACACTGAGAGACTGAGAGACTGAGCAACTGAGCGACTGAGTGAATGAGAGACTGAGAGACTGAGCGACTGAGAGACTGACCGACGGAGAGACTGAGACACTGGGACCCTGAGACACTGAGACCCTGAGACTCTGAGACACTGAGTCCCTGAGAAACTGAGACACTGAGAGACTGAGAGACTGAGAGACTGAGATCCTGAGACCCTGAGGCACTGAGACACTGAGATACTGAGACACTGAGAACCTGAGACACTGAGACAATGAGACACTGAGACCCTGAGACACTGAGACACTGAGAGACTGAGAGACTGATATAATGAGAGAATGAGAGACTGAGAGACTAAGACACTGAGACCCTGAGCAACTGAGACCCTGAGACCCTGAGACACTGAGACCCTGAGACACTGAGACCCTGAGACCCTGAGACCCTGAGAGACTGAGACACTGAGACACTAACTGACTGAGAGACTGAGAGACTGAGACACTGAGGCTCTGAGACCCTGAGACCCTGAGACACTGAGACACGGAGACCCTGAGACACTGAGAGAATGAGACATTGAGACACTGAGACCCTGAGAGACTGAGACACTGAGACACTGAGACACTGAGACCCTGAGAGACTGACAGACTGAGACGCTGAGAAACTGAGACCCTGAGATTCTGAGACCCTGAGACCATAAGACATTGAGAAACTGAGACACTGAGACCCAGATACCCTGAGACGCTGAGACACTGAGAGACTGAGAGACAGAGTGACTGAGAGTATCAGTCCCTGAGACCCTGAAACCCTGAGACACTGAGACCCTGAGACCCTGAGACACTGAGACACTGAGAGACTGAGAGACTGATACACTGAGAGACTGAGAGACTGAGCGACTCAGAGACTGAGAGACTGAGACACTGAGACACTGAGACCCTGAGAGACTGAAACACTGAGTCCCTGATAGACTGAGAGACTGAGACACTGAGGGACTGAGACGCTGAGACTCTGTGACCCTGAGACCCTGAGACCCTGAGACACTGAGACACTGTGACCCTGAGACCCTGTGACCCTGAGACACTGAGACACTGAGAGACTGAGAGACTGATACACTGAGTAACTGAGAGACTGAGAGACTGAGCGACTCAGAGACTGAGCGACTCAGAGACTGAGAGACTGAGAGACTGAGCGACGGAGAGACTGAGACACTGGGACCCTGAGACACTGAGACCCTGAGACACTGAGACACTGAGACACTGAGACCCTGAGACACTGAGACACTGAGACACTGAGAGACTGAGAGACTGAGAGACTGAGAGGCTGAGACCCTGATACACTGAGACAATGAGACACTGAGACACTGTGAACCTGAGACACTGAGACACTGAGACACTGAGAGACTGAGAGACTGAGAGACTGAGAGACTGAGACCCTGAGGCACTGAGATACTGAGACACTGTGAACCTGAGACACTGAGACACTGAGAGACTGAGAGACTGATACAATGAGAGAATGAGAGACTGAGAGACTAAGACCCTGAGACCCTGAGACACTGAGACCCTGAGACACTGAGACCCTGAGACCCTGAGACACTGAGACACTGAGACCCTGAGACACTGAGACACTGAGACACTGAGACCCTGAGACACTGAGACACTGAGACACTGAGACCCTGAGACACTGAGACACTGAGAGACTGAGAGACTGAGAGACTGAGACCCTGAGGCACTGAGACACTGAGATACTGAGACACTGTGAACCTGAGACACTGAGACACTGAGAGACTGAGAGACTGATACAATGAGAGAATGAGAGACTGAGAGACTAAGACCCTGAGACCCTGAGACACTGAGACCCTGAGACACTGAGACCCTGAGACCCTGAGACACTGAGACACTGAGACACTGAGAGACTGAGAGACTGAGAGACTGAGACACTGAGACACTAACTGACTGAGAGACTTAGAGACTGAGACACTGAGAGACTGAGACACTGAGAGACTGAGACCCTGAGGCTCTGAGACCCAGAGACCCTGAGACCCTGAGACACTGAGACACGGAGACCCTGAGACACTGAGAGAATGAGACATTGAGACGCTGAGACCCTGAGAGACTGAGACACTGAGACACTGAGACCATGAGAGACTGAGAGACTTAGAGACTGAGACGCTGAGAAACTGAGACCCTGAGACTCTGAGACCCTGAGACCATAAGACCTTGAGAAACTGAGACACTGAGACCCTGAGACACTGAGACCCAGAGACCCTGAGACACTGAGACACTGAGACACTGAGAGACTGAGACCCAGAGACCCTGAGATGCTGAGAGACTGAGACACTGTGACACTGAGACACTGAGACCCTGAGAGATGGAGACACTGAGACCCTGAGAGTCTGAGAGACTGAGAGACTGAGAGACTAAAACCCTGAGATCCTGAGACACTGAGACCCTGAGACACTAAGACACTGAGACCCTGAGAAACTGAGACACTGAGACACTGAGAGACTGAGAGACTGATACACTGAGAGACTGATACACTGAGAGACTGAGAGACTGAGACACTGAGACTCTGAGAGACTGAAACACTGAGACCCTGATAGACTGAGAGACTGAGCCACTGAGGGACGGAGACGCTGAGACTCTGAGAACCTGAGACCCTGAGACACTGAGACACTGAGACCCTGAGACACTGAGACACTGTGACACTGAGATCCTGAGACCCTGAGACCCTGAGACACTGAGAGTCGGTGACCCAGAGACCCTGAGACACTGAGATCCTGAGACCCTGAGACACTGATACCCTGAGACAATGAGACACTGAGATACTGAGACCCTGAGACCCTGAGATCCTGAGACACTGAGACATTGAGAACCTGAGACACTGAGACACTGACAGACTGAGAGACTGAGAGACTGAGCGACTCAGCGACTGAGAGACTGAGACACTGAGACCCTGAGACACTGAGACACTGAGTCACTGAGACACTGAGACCCTGAGACACTGAGAGACTGAGACCATGAGACACTGAGACACTGAGACACTGAGACCGTGAGACCCTGAGACACTGAGACACTGAGACCCTGAGGCACTGAGAAACTGAGACACTGAGACCCTGAAACACTGAGACCCTGAGACACTGAGACACTGAGACCCTGAGCAACTGAGACCCTGAGACCCTGAGACACTGAGTCACTGAGACACTGAGACCCTGAGACACTGCGAGACTGAGACCCTGAGACACTGAGACACTGAGACCGTGAGACCCTGAGACACTGAGACACTGAGACCCTGAGGCACTGAGAAACTGAGACACGGAGACCCTGAAACACTGAGACCCTGAGACACTGAGACCCTGAGCAACTGAGACCCTGAGCAACTGAGACCCTGAGACCCTGAGACACTGAGACCCTGAGACCCTGTGACCCTGAGACACTGAGAGACTGTTACACTGAGTGACTGAGAGACTGAGAGACTGAGCGACTCAGAGACTGAGCGACTCAAAAACTGAGAGACTGAGAGACTGAGAGCCTGAGACACTGAGACCCTGAGAGATGGTGACACTGAGACCCTGAGAGTCTGAGAGACTGAGAGACTGAGAGACTAAAACCCTGAGACCCTGAGACCCTGAGACACTAAGACACTGAGACCCTGAGAAACTGAGACACTGAGAGACTGAGACCCAGAGACCCTGAGACACTGAGACCCTGAGACACTGAGAGAATGAGACATTGAGACACTGAGACCCTGAGAGACTGAGACACTGAGACACTGAGACCCAGAGACCCTGAGAGACTGACAGACTGAGACGCTGAGAAACTGAGACCCTGAGATTCTGAGACCCTGAGACGCTGAGACACTGAGAGACTGAGAGACAGAGTGACTGAGAGTATCAGTCCCTGAGACCCTGAAACCCTGAGACACTGAGACCCTGAGACCCTGAGACACTGAGACACTGAGAGACTGAGAGACTGATACACTGAGAGACTGAGAGACTGAGCGACTCAGAGACTGAGAGACTGAGACACTGAGACACTGAGACCCTGAGAGACTGAAACACTGAGTCCCTGATAGACTGAGAGACTGAGACACTGAGGGACTGAGACGCTGAGACTCTGTGACCCTGAGACCCTGAGACCCTGAGACACTGAGACACTGTGACCCTGAGACCCTGTGACCCTGAGACACTGAGACACTGAGAGACTGAGAGACTGATACACTGAGTAACTGAGAGACTGAGAGACTGAGCGACTCAGAGACTGAGCGACTCAGAGACTGAGAGACTGAGCGACGGAGAGACTGAGACACTGGGACCCTGAGACACTGAGACCCTGAGACACTGAGACACTGAGACACTGAGACCCTGAGACACTGAGACACTGAGACACTGAGAGACTGAGAGACTGAGAGACTGAGAGGCTGAGACCCTGATACACTGAGACAATGAGACACTGAGACACTGTGAACCTGAGACACTGAGACACTGAGACACTGAGAGACTGAGAGACTGAGAGACTGAGAGACTGAGACCCTGAGGCACTGAGATACTGAGACACTGTGAACCTGAGACACTGAGACACTGAGAGACTGAGAGACTGATACAATGAGAGAATGAGAGACTGAGAGACTAAGACCCTGAGACCCTGAGACACTGAGACCCTGAGACACTGAGACCCTGAGACCCTGAGACACTGAGACACTGAGACCCTGAGACACTGAGACACTGAGACACTGAGACCCTGAGACACTGAGACACTGAGACACTGAGACCCTGAGACACTGAGACACTGAGAGACTGAGAGACTGAGAGACTGAGACCCTGAGGCACTGAGACACTGAGATACTGAGACACTGTGAACCTGAGACACTGAGACACTGAGAGACTGAGAGACTGATACAATGAGAGAATGAGAGACTGAGAGACTAAGACCCTGAGACCCTGAGACACTGAGACCCTGAGACACTGAGACACTGAGACACTGAGAGACTGAGAGACTGAGAGACTGAGACACTGAGACACTAACTGACTGAGAGACTTAGAGACTGAGACACTGAGAGATTGAGACACTGAGAGACTGAGACCCTGAGGCTCTGAGACCCAGAGACCCTGAGACCCTGAGACACTGAGACACGGAGACCCTGAGACACTGAGAGAATGAGACATTGAGACGCTGAGACCCTGAGAGACTGAGACACTGAGACACTGAGACCATGAGAGACTGAGAGACTTAGAGACTGAGACGCTGAGAAACTGAGACCCTGAGACTCTGAGACCCTGAGACCATAAGACCTTGAGAAACTGAGACACTGAGACCCTGAGACACTGAGACCCAGAGACCCTGAGACACTGAGACACTGAGACACTGAGAGACTGAGACCCAGAGACCCTGAGATGCTGAGAGACTGAGACACTGTGACACTGAGACACTGAGACCCTGAGAGATGGAGACACTGAGACCCTGAGAGTCTGAGAGACTGAGAGACTGAGAGACTAAAACCCTGAGATCCTGAGACACTGAGACCCTGAGACACTAAGACACTGAGACCCTGAGAAACTGAGACACTGAGACACTGAGAGACTGAGAGACTGATACACTGAGAGACTGATACACTGAGAGACTGAGAGACTGAGACACTGAGACTCTAAGAGACTGAAACACTGAGACCCTGATAGACTGAGAGACTGAGCCACTGAGGGACGGAGACGCTGAGACTCTGAGAACCTGAGACACTGAGACACTGAGACCCTGAGACACTGAGACACTGTGACACTGAGATCCTGAGACCCTGAGACCCTGAGACACTGAGAGTCGGTGACCCAGAGACCCTGAGACACTGAGATCCTGAGACCCTGAGACACTGATACCCTGAGACAATGAGACACTGAGATACTGAAACCCTGAGACCCTGAGATCCTGAGACACTGAGACATTGAGAACCTGAGACACTGAGACACTGACAGACTGAGAGACTGAGAGACTGAGCGACTCAGCGACTGAGAGACTGAGACACTGAGACCCTGAGACACTGAGACACTGAGTCACTGAGACACTGAGACCCTGAGACACTGAGAGACTGAGACCCTGAGACACTGAGACACTGAGACCGTGAGACCCTGAGACACTGAGACACTGAGACCCTGAGGCACTGAGAAACTGAGACACTGAGACCCTGAAACACTGAGACCCTGAGACACTGAGACCCTGAGCAACTGAGACCCTGAGACCCTGAGACACTGAGTCACTGAGACACTGAGACCCTGAGACACTGCGAGACTGAGACCCTGAGACACTGAGACACTGAGACCGTGAGACCCTGAGACACTGAGACACTGAGACCCTGAGGCACTGAGAAACTGAGACACGGAGACCCTGAAACACTGAGACCCTGAGACACTGAGACCCTGAGCAACTGAGACCCTGAGCAACTGAGACCCTGAGACCCTGAGACACTGAGACCCTGAGACCCTGTGACCCTGAGACACTGAGAGACTGTTACACTGAGTGACTGAGAGACTGAGAGACTGAGCGACTCAGAGACTGAGCGACTCAAAAACTGAGAGACTGAGAGACTGAGAGCCTGAGACACTGAGACCCTGAGAGATGGTGACACTGAGACCCTGAGAGTCTGAGAGACTGAGAGACTGAGAGACTAAAACCCTGAGACCCTGAGACCCTGAGACACTAAGACACTGAGACCCTGAGAAACTGAGACACTGAGAGACTGAGACCCAGAGACCCTGAGACACTGAGACCCTGAGACACTGAGACCCTGAGACACTAAGACACTGAGTCCCTGAGAAACTGAGACACTGAGAGACTGAGACCCAGAGACCCTGAGACACTGAGGCCCTGAGACACTGAGACCCTGAGACAATGAGACACTGAGATCCTAAGATCCTGAGACACTGAGACCCTGAGACACTGAGACACTGAGAAACTGAGAGACAGAGAGACTGAGAGACGGAGACCCAGAGACCCTGAGACCCAGAGAGACTGAGAGACTGAGAGCATGAGAGACTAAGGCGCTGAGATCCTGAGACACTGAAACCCTGAGACCCGGAGACACTGAGACACTGAGACCCTGAGACACTGAGAACCTGAGACACTGAGAACCTGAGACACTGAGACACTGAGACACTGAAACCCTGAGACCCTGAGACACTGACACACTGAGACCCTGAGACACTGAGAACCTGAGACACTGAGACACTGAGAGACTGAGAGACTAAGACCCTGAGACACTGAGACCCTAAGATCCTGGGACACTGAGACCCTGAGACACTGAGACACAGAGACACTGAGACACTGAGATACTGAGAGACTGAGACCCAGAGACCCTGAGCAACTGAGACCCTGAGACCCTGAGACACTGAGATACTGAGACCCTGAGACACTGAGACACTGAGAAACTGAGAGACTGAGAGGCTGAGCCCCGGAGACCCAGAGACACTGAGACACTGAGACCCTGAGACACTGAGAACCTGAGACACTGAGACACTGAGAGACTGGGACACTTAGACAGTAAGAGACTGAGACCCAGAGTCCCTGAGCTCCTGAGACCCTGATACACTGAGGGCATGAGAGAATATGGCCCTGAGATCCTGAGACCCTGAGACCCTGAGACACTGAGACACTGAGACCCTGAGACACTGAGAACCTGGGACTCTGAGAACCTGAGACACTGAGAGAATGAGAGACTGAGAGACTGAGAGACTGAGACCCTGAGACACCGAGACACTGAGATACTGAGACAGTGAGACACTGAGACCCTGAGACCCTGAGACCCTGAGACCCTGAGACCCTGAGACACTGAGAGACTGATACACTGAGAGACTGAGAGACTGAGCAACTGAGCGACTGAGTGACTGAGAGACTGAGAGACTGAGAGACTGAGAGACTGAGCGACTGAGAGACTGAGTGACGGAGAGACTGAGACACTGGGACCCTGAGACACTGAGACCCTGAGACACTGAGACACTGAGAGACTGAGAGACTGAGAGACTGAGAGACTGAGACCCTGATACACTGAGACACTGAGACCCTGAGACCCTGAGACACTGAGAACTGAGATACTGAGAAACTGAGAACCTGAGACACTGAGACACTGAGAGACTGAGAGACTGATACAATGAGAGAATGAGAGACTGAGAGAATAAGACACTGAGACCCTGAGACACTGAGACCCTGAGCAACTGAGACCCTGAGACCCTGAGACACTGAGACCCTGAGACCCTGAGACACTGAGACACTGAGAGACTGAGACACTGAGACACTGAGACACTAACTGACTGAGAGACTGAGAGACTGAGACACTGAGAGACTGAGACACTGAGAGACTGAGACCCTGAGGCTCTGAGACCCAGAGACCCTGAGACCCTGAGACACTGAGACACGGAGACCCTGAGGCACTGAGAGAATGAGACATTGAGACACTGAGACACTGAGACCCTGAGAGACTGAGACACTGAGACACTGAGACACTGAGACACTGAGACCCTGAGAGACTGAGAGACTGAGAGACTGAGACGCTGAGAAACTGAGACACTGAGACACTGAGACACTTAGACACTGAGAGACTGAGAACCAGAGTCCCTGAGATGCTGAGACACTGAGAGACTGAGAGACAGAGTGCCTGAGAGAATAAGACCCTGAGACCCTGAAACCCAGAGACACTGAGACCCTGAGACCATGAGAACTTGAGAAACTGAGACACTGAGACCCTGAGACACTGAGAACCAGAATCCCTGAGACGCTGAGACACTCAGAGACTGAGAGACTGAGTGACTGAGAGAATAAGACCCTGAGACGATGAAACCCTGAGACACTGAGACCCTGAGACCCTGAGACACTGAGAGACTGAGAGACTGATACACTGAGAGACTGAGAGACTGAGCGACTCAAAAACTGAGAGACTGAGACACTGAGACACTGAGACCCTGAGACACTAAGACACTGAGACCCTGAGAAACTGAGACACTGAGAGACTGAGACCCAGAGACCCTGAGACACTGAGGCCCTGAGACACTGAGACCCTGAGACAATGAGACACTGAGACACTGAGACCCTAAGATCCTGAGACACTGAGACCCTGAGACACTGAGACACTGAGACACTGAGATACTGAGAAACTGAGAGACAGAGAGACTGAGAGACTGAGACCCAGAGACCCTGAGACCCAGAGAGACTGAGAGACTGAGAGCATGAGAGACTAAGGCCCTGAGATACGGAGACACTGAAACCCTGAGACCCTGAGACACTGAGACACTGAGACCCTGAGACACTGAGAACCTGAGACACTGAGACACTGAGAGACTGAGAGACTAAGACCCTGAGACACTGAGACCCTAAGATCCTGGGACACTGAGACCCTGAGACACTGTGACACAGAGAAACTGAGACACTGAGAGACTGAGAGACTGAGAGACTGAGAGACTGAGACCCAGAGACCCTGAGACCCAGAGACACTGAGCAACTGAGACCCTGAGACCCTGAGACACTGAAACACTGAGATACTGAGACCCTGAGACACTGAGACACTGAGAAACTGAGAGACTGAGAGGCTGAGCCCCGGAGACCCAGAGACCTAGAGAGACTGAGAGACTGAGGGCATGAGAGAATATGGCCCTGAGATCCTGAGACACTGAGACCCTGAGACCCTGAGACACTGAGACACTGAGACCCCGAGACACTGAGAACCTGAGACACTGAGACACTGAGAGACTGAGAGACTGATACAATGAGAGAATGAGAGACTGAGAGACTGAGACACTGAGAGACTGGGATCCTGAGACTCAGAAACCCTGAGACCCTGAGACCCTGAGACCCTGAGACACTGAGACCCTGAGACACTGAGACCCTGAGACCCTGAGACACTTACACAGTAAGAGACTGAGACCCAGAGTCCCTGAGACCCTGAGACCCTGATACACTGAGGGCATGAGAGAATATGGCCCTGAGATCCTGAGACCCTGAGACCCTGAGACACTGAGACACTGAGACCCTGAGACACTGAGAACCTGAGACAATGAGAACCTGAGACACTGAGAGACTGAGAGACTGATACAATGAGAGAATGAGAGACTGAGAGACTGAGAGACTGAGACCCTGAGACACCGAGACACTGAGATACTGAGACAGTGAGACACTGAGACCCTGAGACCCTGAGACACTGATACACTGAGACACTGAGAAACTGAGACACTGAGAGACTGAGACCCAGAGACCCAGAGACACTGAGATCCTGAGACACTGACACTGAGACCCTGAGAACCTGAGACACTGAGAGACTGAGAGACTGAGCAACTGAGCGACTGAGTGACTGAGAGACTGAGAGACTGAGAGACTGAGCGACTGAGAGACTGAGCGACGGAGAGACTGAGACACTGGGACCCTGAGACTCTGAGACCCTGAGACACTGAGACACTGAGACACTGAGACACTGAGACCCTGAGACACTGAGACACTGAGAGACTGAGAGACTGAGACCCTGATACACTGAGACACTGAGACCCTGAGACCCTGAGACAATACGACACTGAGATACTGAGAAACTGAGAACCTGAGACACTGAGACACTGAGAGACTGAGAGACTGATACAATGAGAGAATGAGAGACTGAGAGAATAAGACACTGAGACCCTGAGACACTGAGACCCTGAGCAACTGAGACCCTGAGACCCTGAGACACTGAGACCCTGAGACCCTGAGACACTGAGAGACTGAGAGACTGAGACACTGAGACACTAACTGACTGAGAGACTGAGAGACTGAGACACTGAGAGACTGAGACACTGAGAGAATGAGACCCTGAGGCTTTGAGACCCAGAGACCCTGAGACCCTGAGACACTGAGACACGGAGTCCCTGAGACACTGAGAGAATGAGACATTGAGACACTGAGACCCTGAGAGACTGAGACACTGAGACACTGAGACCATGAGAGACTGAGAGACTGAGAGACTGAGAGACTGAGAGACTGAGAACCAGAGTCCCTGAGACGCTGAGACACTGAGAGACTGAGAGACAGAGTGACTGAGAGAATAAGACCCTGAGACCCTGAAACCCAGAGACACTGAGACTCTGAGACCCTGAGACCATGAGACCTTGAGAAACAGAGACACTGAGACCCTGAGACACTGAGACACTGAGACACTGAGACACTGAGGGACTGAGGGACTGAGAGACTGATACACTGAGTGGCTGAGAGACTGAGAGACTGAGCGACTCAGAGACTGAGCGACTCAGAGACTGAGCGACTCAGAGACTGAGAGACTGAGACACTGAGTGACTGAGCGACGGAGAGACTGAGACACTGGGACCCTGAGAGACTGAGACACTGAGACGCTGAGAGTCTGAGAGACTGAGAGACTGAGAGACTAAAACCCTGATACCCTGAGACACTGGGACCCTGAGACACTGAGACCCTGAGTCACTGAGACACTGAGACACTGAGACACTGAGACACTGAGACCCTGAGACCCTGAGACACTGAGACACTGAGAGACTGAGAGACTGAGAGACTGAGACCCTGATACACTGAGACACTGAGACCCTGAGACCCTGAGGCACTGAGACACTGAGAACCTGAGACACTGAGACACTGAGAGACTGAGAGACTGAGACACTGAGACCCTGAGACACTGAGACCCTGAGACCCTGAGACACTGAGACCCTGAGACACTGAGACACTGAGTGACTGAGAGACTGAGAGACTGAGACACTGAGACACTAACTGACTGAGAGACTGAGAGACTGAGACACTGAGAGACTGAGACACTGGGAGACTGAGACCCTGAGGCTCTGAGACCCAGAGACCCTGAGACCCTGAGACACTGAGACACGGAGACCCTGAGACACTGAGAGAATGAGACGTTGAGACGCTGAGACACTGAGAGACTGAGACACTGAGACACTAACTGACTGAGAGACTGAGACCCTGATACACTGAGACACTGAGACCCTGAGACCCTGAGACACTGAGACACTGAGATACTGAGAAACTGAGAACCTGAGACACTGAGACACTGAGAGACTGAGAGACTGATACAATGAGAGAATGAGAGACTGAGAGAATAAGACACTGAGACCCTGAGACACTGAGACCCTGAACAACTGAGACCCTGAGACCCTGAGACACTGAGACCCAGAGACCCTGAGACACTGAGACACTGAGAGACTGAGAGACTGAGAGACTGAGAAACTGAGACACTGAGACACTGAGACACTAACTGACTGAGAGACTGAGAGACTGAGACACTGAGAGACTGAGACACTGAGAGACTGAGACTCTGAGGCTCTGAGACCCAGAGACCCTGAGACACTGATTCACGGAGACCCTGAGACACTGAGAGAATGAGACATTGAGACACTGAGACCCTGAGAGACTGAGACACTGAGACACTGAGACCCTGAGACTCTGAGACCCTGAGACCATAAGACCTTGAGAAACAGAGACACTGAGACCCTGAGACCCAGAGACCCTGAGACACTGAGACACTTAGACACTGAGAGACTGAGAACCAGAGTCCCTGAGACGCTGAGACACTGAGAGACTGAGAGACAGATTGACTGAGAGAATAAGACCCTGAGACCCTGAAACCCTGAGACACTGAGACCCTGAGACCCTGAGACACTGAGACACTGAGAGACTGAGAGACTGATACACTGAGAGACTGAGAGACTGAGCGACTCAAAAACTGAGAGACAGAGACACTGAGACACTGAGACACTGAGACACTGAGACCCTGAGAGACTGAAACACTGAGACCCTGATAGACTGAGAGACTGAGACACTGAGGGACTGAGACGCTGAGAGTCTGTGACCCAGAGACCCTGAGACACTGAGATCCTGAGACCCTGAGACACTGAGACCCTGAGACACTGAGACACTGTGACACTGAGACCCTGAGATCCTGAGACACTGAGACATTGAGACCCTGAGACACTGAGACACTGAGAGACTGAGAGACTGAGAGACTGAGCGACTGAAAGACTGAGACCCTGAGACACTGAGACACTGACACCCTGAGACCCTGAGACACTGAGACACTGAGACCCTGAGGCACTGAGAGACTGAGACACTGAGACACTGAGACCCTGAAACACTGAGACACTGAGACCCTGAGACACTGAGACCCTGAGCAACTGAGACCCTGAGACACTGAGACCCTGAGACCCTGTGACCCTGAGACACTGAGACACTGAGAGACCGAGAGACTGATACACTGAGTGACTGAGAGACTGAGAGACTGAACGACTCAGAGACTGAGCGACTCAGAGACTGAGAGACTGAGAGACTGAGACACTGAGACACTGAGACACTGAGACCCTGAGAGACTGAGACACTGAGACACTGAGAGACTGAGAGACTGAGCGACTCAGAGACTGAGAGACTGAGACACTGAGACCCTGAGACACTGAGACACTGAGTCACTGAGTCACTGACACACTGAGACCCTGAGACACTGAGAGACTGGGAGACTGAGACCCTGAGACACTGAGACACTGAGTCACTGAGACCGTGAGACCCTGAGACACTGAGACCCTGAGCAACTGAGACCCTGAGACACTTAGACCCTGAGAACCTCTGACCCTGAGACACTGAGACACTGAGAGACTGAGAGACTGATACACTGAGTGACTGAGAGACTGAGAGATTGAGCGACTCAGAGACTGAGCGACTCAGAGACTGAGAGACTGAGACACTGAGACTCTGAGACACTGAGACACTGAGACACTGAGACCCTGAGAGACTGAGACCCTGAGCAACTGAGACCCTGAGACACTGAGACACTGAGAGACCGAGAGACTGATACACTGAGTGACTGAGAGACTAAGAGACTGAGAGACTGAACGACTCAAGGACTGAGAGACTGAGAGACTGAGAGACTGAGACACTGAGACACTGAGACACTGAGACCCTGAGAGACTGAGACACTGAGACGCTGAGACGCTGAGAGTCTGAGAGACTGAGAGACTGAGAGACTAAAAGCCTGATACCCTGAGACACTGAGACCCAGAGACCCTGTGACCCTGAGACACTGAGACACTGAGGGACTGAGAGACTGATACACTGAGTGGCTGAGAGACTGAGCGACTGAGCGACTCAGAGACTGAGCGACTCAGAGACTGAGAGACTGAGACACTGAGAGACTGAGCGACGTAGAGACTGAGACACTGGGACCCTGAGACAATGAGACCCTGAGACCCTGAGACACTGAGGCACTGAGAGACTGAGAGACTGAGACCCTGATACACTGAGACACTGAGACCCTGAGACCCTGAGATACTGAGACAATGAGACACTGAGACCCTGAGGCACTGAGACACTTAGATACTGAGACACTGAGAACCTGAGACACTGAGAGACTGAGAGACTGATACAATGAGAGAATGAGAGACTGAGAGACTAAGACCCTGAGACCCTGAGACACTGAGACCCTGAGCAACTGAAACCCTGAGACCCTGGGACACTGAGACCCTGAGACACTGAGACACTGAGACACTGAGAGACTGAGAGTCTGAGAGACTGAGACACTGAGACACTAACTGACTGAGAGACTGAGAGACTGAGAGACTGAGACACTGAGACACTGAGAGACTGAGACACTGAGAGACTGAGACCCTGAGGCTCTGAGACCCAGAGACCCTGACACACTGAGACACGGAGACCCTGAGACACTGAGAGAATGAGACATTGAAACGCTGAGACACTGAGAGACTTAGACACTGAGACACTAACTGACTGAGAGACTGAGAGACTGAGAGACTGAGACACTGAGAGACTGAGACACTGAGACACTGAGACCCAGAGACACTGAGACCCAGAGACCCAGAGACCCTGAGACACTGAGACACTGAGAGACTGAGACCCAGAGACCCTGAGATGCTGAGACACTGAGAGACCGAGAGACAGAGTGACTGAGAGAATAAGACCCTGAGACCCTGAAACCCTGAGACCCTGAGACCCTGAGACACTGAGACACTGAGACACTGAGAGACTGAGACACTGAGATACTGAGACCCTGAGACCCTGAGATCCTGAGACACTGAGACATTGAGAACCTGAGACACTGAGACACTGACAGACTGAGAGACTGAGAGACTGAGCGACTCAGCGACTGAGAGACTGAGACACTGAGACCCTGAGACACTGAGACACTGAGTCACTGAGACACTGAGACCCTGAGACACTGAGAGACTGAGACCCTGAGACACTGAGACACTGAGACCGTGAGACCCTGAGACACTGAGACACTGAGACCCTGAGGCACTGAGAAACTGAGACACTGAGACCCTGAAACACTGAGACACTGAGACCCTGAGCAACTGAGACCCTGAGACCCTGAGACACTGAGTCACTGAGACACTGAGACCCTGAGACACTGCGAGACTGAGACCCTGAGACACTGAGACACTGAGACCGTGAGACCCTGAGACACTGAGACACTGAGACACTGAGACCCTGAGGCACTGAGAAACTGAGACACGGAGACCCTGAAACACTGAGACCCTGAGACACTGAGACCCTGAGCAACTGAGACCCTGAGCAACTGAGACCCTGAGACCCTGAGACACTGAGACCCTGAGACCCTGTGACCCTGAGACACTGAGAGACTGTTACACTGAGTGACTGAGAGACTGAGAGACTGAGCGACTCAGAGACTGAGCGACTCAAAAACTGAGAGACTGAGAGACTGAGAGCCTGAGACACTGAGACCCTGAGAGATGGTGACACTGAGACCCTGAGAGTCTGAGAGACTGAGAGACTGAGAGACTAAAACCCTGAGACCCTGAGACCCTGAGACACTAAGACACTGAGACCCTGAGAAACTGAGACACTGAGAGACTGAGACCCAGAGACCCTGAGACACTGAGACCCTGAGACACTGAGACCCTGAGACACTAAGACACTGAGACCCTGAGAAACTGAGACACTGAGAGACTGAGACCCAGAGACCCTGAGACACTGAGGCCCTGAGACACTGAGACCCTGAGACAATGAGACACTGAGATCCTAAGATCCTGAGACACTGAGACCCTGAGACACTGAGACACTGAGAAACTGAGAGACAGAGAGACTGAGAGACGGAGACCCAGAGACCCTGAGACCCAGAGAGACTGAGAGACTGAGAGCATGAGAGACTAAGGCGCTGAGATCCTGAGACACTGAAACCCTGAGACCCGGAGACACTGAGACACTGAGACCCTGAGACACTGAGAACCTGAGACACTGAGAACCTGAGACACTGAGACACTGAGACACTGAAACCCTGAGACCCTGAGACACTGACACACTGAGACCCTGAGACACTGAGAACCTGAGACACTGAGACACTGAGAGACTGAGAGACTAAGACCCTGAGACACTGAGACCCTAAGATCCTGGGACACTGAGACCCTGAGACACTGAGACACAGAGACACTGAGACACTGAGATACTGAGAGACTGAGACCCAGAGACCCTGAGCAACTGAGACCCTGAGACCCTGAGACACTGAGATACTGAGACCCTGAGACACTGAGACACTGAGACACTGAGAAACTGAGAGACTGAGAGGCTGAGCCCCGGAGACCCAGAGACACTGAGACCCTGAGACACTGAGAACCTGAGACACTGAGACACTGAGAGACTGGGACACTTAGACAGTAAGAGACTGAGACCCAGAGTCCCTGAGCTCCTGAGACCCTGATACACTGAGGGCATGAGAGAATATGGCCCTGAGATCCTGAGACCCTGAGACCCTGAGACACTGAGACACTGAGACCCTGAGACACTGAGAACCTGGGACTCTGAGAACCTGAGACACTGAGAGAATGAGAGACTGAGAGACTGAGAGACTGAGACCCTGAGACACCGAGACACTGAGATACTGAGACAGTGAGACACTGAGACCCTGAGACCCTGAGACCCTGAGACCCTGAGACCCTGAGACACTGAGAGACTGATACACTGAGAGACTGAGAGACTGAGCAACTGAGCGACTGAGTGACTGAGAGACTGAGAGACTGAGAGACTGAGAGACTGAGCGACTGAGAGACTGAGTGACGGAGAGACTGAGACACTGGGACCCTGAGACACTGAGACCCTGAGACACTGAGACACTGAGAGACTGAGAGACTGAGAGACTGAGAGACTGAGAGACTGAGACCCTGATACACTGAGACACTGAGACCCTGAGACCCTGAGACACTGAGAACTGAGATACTGAGAAACTGAGAACCTGAGACACTGAAACACTGAGAGACTGAGAGACTGATACAATGAGAGAATGAGAGACTGAGAGAATAAGACACTGAGACCCTGAGACACTGAGACCCTGAGCAACTGAGACCCTGAGACCCTGAGACACTGAGACCCTGAGACCCTGAGACACTGAGACACTGAGAGACTGAGACACTGAGACACTGAGACACTAACTGACTGAGAGACTGAGAGACTGAGACACTGAGAGACTGAGACACTGAGAGACTGAGACCCTGAGGCTCTGAGACCCAGAGACCCTGAGACCCTGAGACACTGAGACACGGAGACCCTGAGGCACTGAGAGAATGAGACATTGAGACACTGAGACACTGAGACCCTGAGAGACTGAGACACTGAGACACTGAGACACTGAGACACTGAGACCCTGAGAGACTGAGAGACTGAGAGACTGAGACGCTGAGAAACTGAGACACTGAGACACTGAGACACTTAGACACTGAGAGACTGAGAACCAGAGTCCCTGAGATGCTGAGACACTGAGAGACTGAGAGACAGAGTGCCTGAGAGAATAAGACCCTGAGACCCTGAAACCCAGAGACACTGAGACCCTGAGACCATGAGAACTTGAGAAACAGAGACACTGAGACCCTGAGACACTGAGAACCAGAATCCCTGAGACGCTGAGACACTCAGAGACTGAGAGACTGAGTGACTGAGAGAATAAGACCCTGAGACGATGAAACCCTGAGACACTGAGACCCTGAGACCCTGAGACACTGAGAGACTGAGAGACTGATACACTGAGAGACTGAGAGACTGAGCGACTCAAAAACTGAGAGACTGAGACACTGAGACACTGAGACCCTGAGACACTAAGACACTGAGACCCTGAGAAACTGAGACACTGAGAGACTGAGACCCAGAGACCCTGAGACACTGAGGCCCTGAGACACTGAGACCCTGAGACAATGAGACACTGAGACACTGAGACCCTAAGATCCTGAGACACTGAGACCCTGAGACACTGAGACACTGAGACACTGAGATACTGAGAAACTGAGAGACAGAGAGACTGAGAGACTGAGACCCAGAGACCCTGAGACCCAGAGAGACTGAGAGACTGAGAGCATGAGAGACTAAGGCCCTGAGATACGGAGACACTGAAACCCTGAGACCCTGAGACACTGAGACACTGAGACCCTGAGACACTGAGAACCTGAGACACTGAGACACTGAGAGACTGAGAGACTAAGACCCTGAGACACTGAGACCCTAAGATCCTGGGACACTGAGACCCTGAGACACTGTGACACAGAGAAACTGAGACACTGAGAGACTGAGAGACTGAGAGACTGAGAGACTGAGACCCAGAGACCCTGAGACCCAGAGACACTGAGCAACTGAGACCCTGAGACCCTGAGACACTGAAACACTGAGATACTGAGACCCTGAGACACTGAGACACTGAGAAACTGAGAGACTGAGAGGCTGAGCCCCGGAGACCCAGAGACCTAGAGAGACTGAGAGACTGAGGGCATGAGAGAATATGGCCCTGAGATCCTGAGACACTGAGACCCTGAGACCCTGAGACACTGAGACACTGAGACCCCGAGACACTGAGAACCTGAGACACTGAGACACTGAGAGACTGAGAGACTGATACAATGAGAGAATGAGAGACTGAGAGACTGAGACACTGAGAGACTGGGATCCTGAGACTCAGAAACCCTGAGACCCTGAGACCCTGAGACACTGAGACCCTGAGACACTGAGACCCTGAGACCCTGAGACACTTACACAGTAAGAGACTGAGACCCAGAGTCCCTGAGACCCTGAGACCCTGATACACTGAGGGCATGAGAGAATATGGCCCTGAGATCCTGAGACCCTGAGACCCTGAGACCCTGAGACACTGAGACACTGAGACCCTGAGACACTGAGAACCTGAGACAATGAGAACCTGAGACACTGAGAGACTGAGAGACTGATACAATGAGAGAATGAGAGACTGAGAGACTGAGAGACTGAGACCCTGAGACACCGAGACACTGAGATACTGAGACAGTGAGACACTGAGACCCTGAGACCCTGAGACACTGATACACTGAGACACTGAGAAACTGAGACACTGAGAGACTGAGACCCAGAGACCCAGAGACACTGAGATCCTGAGACACTGACACTGAGACCCTGAGAACCTGAGACACTGAGAGACTGAGAGACTGAGCAACTGAGCGACTGAGTGACTGAGAGACTGAGAGACTGAGAGACTGAGCGACTGAGAGACTGAGCGACGGAGAGACTGAGACACTGGGACCCTGAGACTCTGAGACCCTGAGACACTGAGACACTGAGACACTGAGACACTGAGACCCTGAGACACTGAGACACTGAGAGACTGAGAGACTGAGACCCTGATACACTGAGACACTGAGACCCTGAGACCCTGAGACAATACGACACTGAGATACTGAGAAACTGAGAACCTGAGACACTGAGACACTGAGAGACTGAGAGACTGATACAATGAGAGAATGAGAGACTGAGAGAATAAGACACTGAGACCCTGAGACACTGAGACCCTGAGCAACTGAGACCCTGAGACCCTGAGACACTGAGACCCTGAGACCCTGAGACACTGAGAGACTGAGAGACTGAGACACTGAGACACTAACTGACTGAGAGACTGAGAGACTGAGACACTGAGAGACTGAGACACTGAGAGAATGAGACCCTGAGGCTTTGAGACCCAGAGACCCTGAGACCCTGAGACACTGAGACACGGAGTCCCTGAGACACTGAGAGAATGAGACATTGAGACACTGAGACCCTGAGAGACTGAGACACTGAGACACTGAGACCATGAGAGACTGAGAGACTGAGAGACTGAGAGACTGAGAGACTGAGAACCAGAGTCCCTGAGACGCTGAGACACTGAGAGACTGAGAGACAGAGTGACTGAGAGAATAAGACCCTGAGACCCTGAAACCCAGAGACACTGAGACTCTGAGACCCTGAGACCATGAGACCTTGAGAAACAGAGACACTGAGACCCTGAGACACTGAGACACTGAGACACTGAGACACTGAGGGACTGAGGGACTGAGAGACTGATACACTGAGTGGCTGAGAGACTGAGAGACTGAGCGACTCAGAGACTGAGCGACTCAGAGACTGAGCGACTCAGAGACTGAGAGACTGAGACACTGAGTGACTGAGCGACGGAGAGACTGAGACACTGGGACCCTGAGAGACTGAGACACTGAGACGCTGAGAGTCTGAGAGACTGAGAGACTGAGAGACTAAAACCCTGATACCCTGAGACACTGGGACCCTGAGACACTGAGACCCTGAGTCACTGAGACACTGAGACACTGAGACACTGAGACACTGAGACCCTGAGACCCTGAGACACTGAGACACTGAGAGACTGAGAGACTGAGAGACTGAGACCCTGATACACTGAGACACTGAGACCCTGAGACCCTGAGGCACTGAGACACTGAGAACCTGAGACACTGAGACACTGAGAGACTGAGAGACTGAGACACTGAGACCCTGAGACACTGAGACCCTGAGACCCTGAGACACTGAGACCCTGAGACACTGAGACACTGAGTGACTGAGAGACTGAGAGACTGAGACACTGAGACACTAACTGACTGAGAGACTGAGAGACTGAGACACTGAGAGACTGAGACACTGGGAGACTGAGACCCTGAGGCTCTGAGACCCAGAGACCCTGAGACCCTGAGACACTGAGACACGGAGACCCTGAGACACTGAGAGAATGAGACGTTGAGACGCTGAGACACTGAGAGACTGAGACACTGAGACACTAACTGACTGAGAGACTGAGACCCTGATACACTGAGACACTGAGACCCTGAGACCCTGAGACACTGAGACACTGAGATACTGAGAAACTGAGAACCTGAGACACTGAGACACTGAGAGACTGAGAGACTGATACAATGAGAGAATGAGAGACTGAGAGAATAAGACACTGAGACCCTGAGACACTGAGACCCTGAACAACTGAGACCCTGAGACCCTGAGACACTGAGACCCAGAGACCCTGAGACACTGAGACACTGAGAGACTGAGAGACTGAGAGACTGAGAAACTGAGACACTGAGACACTGAGACACTAACTGACTGAGAGACTGAGAGACTGAGACACTGAGAGACTGAGACACTGAGAGACTGAGACTCTGAGGCTCTGAGACCCAGAGACCCTGAGACACTGATTCACGGAGACCCTGAGACACTGAGAGAATGAGACATTGAGACACTGAGACCCTGAGAGACTGAGACACTGAGACACTGAGACCCTGAGACTCTGAGACCCTGAGACCATAAGACCTTGAGAAACAGAGACACTGAGACCCTGAGACCCAGAGACCCTGAGACACTGAGACACTTAGACACTGAGAGACTGAGAACCAGAGTCCCTGAGACGCTGAGACACTGAGAGACTGAGAGACAGATTGACTGAGAGAATAAGACCCTGAGACCCTGAAACCCTGAGACACTGAGACCCTGAGACCCTGAGACACTGAGACACTGAGAGACTGAGAGACTGATACACTGAGAGACTGAGAGACTGAGCGACTCAAAAACTGAGAGACAGAGACACTGAGACACTGAGACACTGAGACACTGAGACCCTGAGAGACTGAAACACTGAGACCCTGATAGACTGAGAGACTGAGACACTGAGGGACTGAGACGCTGAGAGTCTGTGACCCAGAGACCCTGAGACACTGAGATCCTGAGACCCTGAGACACTGAGACCCTGAGACACTGAGACACTGTGACACTGAGACCCTGAGATCCTGAGACACTGAGACATTGAGACCCTGAGACACTGAGACACTGAGAGACTGAGAGACTGAGAGACTGAGCGACTGAAAGACTGAGACCCTGAGACACTGAGACACTGACACCCTGAGACCCTGAGACACTGAGACACTGAGACCCTGAGGCACTGAGAGACTGAGACACTGAGACACTGAGACCCTGAAACACTGAGACACTGAGACCCTGAGACACTGAGACCCTGAGCAACTGAGACCCTGAGACACTGAGACCCTGAGACCCTGTGACCCTGAGACACTGAGACACTGAGAGACCGAGAGACTGATACACTGAGTGACTGAGAGACTGAGAGACTGAACGACTCAGAGACTGAGCGACTCAGAGACTGAGAGACTGAGAGACTGAGACACTGAGACACTGAGACACTGAGACCCTGAGAGACTGAGACACTGAGACACTGAGAGACTGAGAGACTGAGCGACTCAGAGACTGAGAGACTGAGACACTGAGACCCTGAGACACTGAGACACTGAGTCACTGAGTCACTGACACACTGAGACCCTGAGACACTGAGAGACTGGGAGACTGAGACCCTGAGACACTGAGACACTGAGTCACTGAGACCGTGAGACCCTGAGACACTGAGACCCTGAGCAACTGAGACCCTGAGACACTTAGACCCTGAGAACCTCTGACCCTGAGACACTGAGACACTGAGAGACTGAGAGACTGATACACTGAGTGACTGAGAGACTGAGAGATTGAGCGACTCAGAGACTGAGCGACTCAGAGACTGAGAGACTGAGACACTGAGACTCTGAGACACTGAGACACTGAGACACTGAGACCCTGAGAGACTGAGACCCTGAGCAACTGAGACCCTGAGACACTGAGACACTGAGAGACCGAGAGACTGATACACTGAGTGACTGAGAGACTAAGAGACTGAGAGACTGAACGACTCAAGGACTGAGAGACTGAGAGACTGAGAGACTGAGACACTGAGACACTGAGACACTGAGACCCTGAGAGACTGAGACACTGAGACGCTGAGACGCTGAGAGTCTGAGAGACTGAGAGACTGAGAGACTAAAAGCCTGATACCCTGAGACACTGAGACCCAGAGACCCTGTGACCCTGAGACACTGAGGGACTGAGAGACTGATACACTGAGTGGCTGAGAGACTGAGCGACTGAGCGACTCAGAGACTGAGCGACTCAGAGACTGAGAGACTGAGACACTGAGAGACTGAGCGACGTAGAGACTGAGACACTGGGACCCTGAGACAATGAGACCCTGAGACCCTGAGACACTGAGGCACTGAGAGACTGAGAGACTGAGACCCTGATACACTGAGACACTGAGACCCTGAGACCCTGAGATACTGAGACAATGAGACACTGAGACCCTGAGGCACTGAGACACTTAGATACTGAGACACTGAGAACCTGAGACACTGAGAGACTGAGAGACTGATACAATGAGAGAATGAGAGACTGAGAGACTAAGACCCTGAGACCCTGAGACACTGAGACCCTGAGCAACTGAAACCCTGAGACCCTGGGACACTGAGACCCTGAGACACTGAGACACTGAGACACTGAGAGACTGAGAGTCTGAGAGACTGAGACACTGAGACACTAACTGACTGAGAGACTGAGAGACTGAGAGACTGAGACACTGAGACACTGAGAGACTGAGACACTGAGAGACTGAGACCCTGAGGCTCTGAGACCCAGAGACCCTGACACACTGAGACACGGAGACCCTGAGACACTGAGAGAATGAGACATTGAAACGCTGAGACACTGAGAGACTTAGACACTGAGACACTAACTGACTGAGAGACTGAGAGACTGAGAGACTGAGACACTGAGAGACTGAGACACTGAGACACTGAGACCCAGAGACACTGAGACCCAGAGACCCAGAGACCCTGAGACACTGAGACACTGAGAGACTGAGACCCAGAGACCCTGAGATGCTGAGACACTGAGAGACCGAGAGACAGAGTGACTGAGAGAATAAGACCCTGAGACCCTGAAACCCTGAGACCCTGAGACCCTGAGACACTGAGACACTGAGACACTGAGAGACTGAGACACTGAGATACTGAGACCCTGAGACCCTGAGATCCTGAGACACTGAGACATTGAGAACCTGAGACACTGAGACACTGACAGACTGAGAGACTGAGAGACTGAGCGACTCAGCGACTGAGAGACTGAGACACTGAGACCCTGAGACACTGAGACACTGAGTCACTGAGACACTGAGACCCTGAGACACTGAGAGACTGAGACCCTGAGACACTGAGACACTGAGACCGTGAGACCCTGAGACACTGAGACACTGAGACCCTGAGGCACTGAGAAACTGAGACACTGAGACCCTGAAACACTGAGACCCTGAGACACTGAGACCCTGAGCAACTGAGACCCTGAGACCCTGAGACACTGAGTCACTGAGACACTGAGACCCTGAGACACTGCGAGACTGAGACCCTGAGACACTGAGACACTGAGACCGTGAGACCCTGAGACACTGAGACACTGAGACCCTGAGGCACTGAGAAACTGAGACACGGAGACCCTGAAACACTGAGACCCTGAGACACTGAGACCCTGAGCAACTGAGACCCTGAGCAACTGAGACCCTGAGACCCTGAGACACTGAGACCCTGAGACCCTGTGACCCTGAGACACTGAGAGACTGTTACACTGAGTGACTGAGAGACTGAGAGACTGAGCGACTCAGAGACTGAGCGACTCAAAAACTGAGAGACTGAGAGACTGAGAGCCTGAGACACTGAGACCCTGAGAGATGGTGACACTGAGACCCTGAGAGTCTGAGAGACTGAGAGACTGAGAGACTAAAACCCTGAGACCCTGAGACCCTGAGACACTAAGACACTGAGACCCTGAGAAACTGAGACACTGAGAGACTGAGACCCAGAGACCCTGAGACACTGAGACCCTGAGACACTGAGACCCTGAGACACTAAGACACTGAGACCCTGAGAAACTGAGACACTGAGAGACTGAGACCCAGAGACCCTGAGACACTGAGGCCCTGAGACACTGAGACCCTGAGACAATGAGACACTGAGATCCTAAGATCCTGAGACACTGAGACCCTGAGACACTGAGACACTGAGAAACTGAGAGACAGAGAGACTGAGAGACGGAGACCCAGAGACCCTGAGACCCAGAGAGACTGAGAGACTGAGAGCATGAGAGACTAAGGCGCTGAGATCCTGAGACACTGAAACCCTGAGACCCGGAGACACTGAGACACTGAGACCCTGAGACACTGAGAACCTGAGACACTGAGAACCTGAGACACTGAGACACTGAGACACTGAAACCCTGAGACCCTGAGACACTGACACACTGAGACCCTGAGACACTGAGAACCTGAGACACTGAGACACTGAGAGACTGAGAGACTAAGACCCTGAGACACTGAGACCCTAAGATCCTGGGACACTGAGACCCTGAGACACTGAGACACAGAGACACTGAGACACTGAGATACTGAGAGACTGAGACCCAGAGACCCTGAGCAACTGAGACCCTGAGACCCTGAGACCCTGAGACACTGAGATACTGAGACCCTGAGACACTGAGACACTGAGACACTGAGAAACTGAGAGACTGAGAGGCTGAGCCCCGGAGACCCAGAGACACTGAGACACTGAGACCCTGAGACACTGAGAACCTGAGACACTGAGACACTGAGAGACTGGGACACTTAGACAGTAAGAGACTGAGACCCAGAGTCCCTGAGCTCCTGAGACCCTGATACACTGAGGGCATGAGAGAATATGGCCCTGAGATCCTGAGACCCTGAGACCCTGAGACACTGAGACACTGAGACCCTGAGACACTGAGAACCTGGGACTCTGAGAACCTGAGACACTGAGAGAATGAGAGACTGAGAGACTGAGAGACTGAGACCCTGAGACACCGAGACACTGAGATACTGAGACAGTGAGACACTGAGACCCTGAGACCCTGAGACCCTGAGACCCTGAGACCCTGAGACACTGAGAGACTGATACACTGAGAGACTGAGAGACTGAGCAACTGAGCGACTGAGTGACTGAGAGACTGAGAGACTGAGAGACTGAGAGACTGAGCGACTGAGAGACTGAGTGACGGAGAGACTGAGACACTGGGACCCTGAGACACTGAGACCCTGAGACACTGAGACACTGAGAGACTGAGAGACTGAGAGACTGAGAGACTGAGACCCTGATACACTGAGACACTGAGACACTGAGACCCTGAGACACTGAGAACCTGGGACTCTGAGAACCTGAGACACTGAGAGAATGAGAGACTGAGAGACTGAGAGACTGAGACCCTGAGACACCGAGACACTGAGATACTGAGACAGTGAGACACTGAGACCCTGAGACCCTGAGACCCTGAGACCCTGAGACCCTGAGACACTGAGAGACTGATACACTGAGAGACTGAGAGACTGAGCAACTGAGCGACTGAGTGACTGAGAGACTGAGAGACTGAGAGACTGAGAGACTGAGCGACTGAGAGACTGAGTGACGGAGAGACTGAGACACTGGGACCCTGAGACACTGAGACCCTGAGACACTGAGACACTGAGAGACTGAGAGACTGAGAGACTGAGAGACTGAGACCCTGATACACTGAGACACTGAGACCCTGAGACCCTGAGACACTGAGAACTGAGATACTGAGAAACTGAGAACCTGAGACACTGAGACACTGAGAGACTGAGAGACTGATACAATGAGAGAATGAGAGACTGAGAGAATAAGACACTGAGACCCTGAGACACTGAGACCCTGAGCAACTGAGACCCTGAGACCCTGAGACACTGAGACCCTGAGACCCTGAGACACTGAGACACTGAGAGACTGAGACACTGAGACACTGAGACACTAACTGACTGAGAGACTGAGAGACTGAGACACTGAGAGACTGAGACACTGAGAGACTGAGACCCTGAGGCTCTGAGACCCAGAGACCCTGAGACCCTGAGACACTGAGACACGGAGACCCTGAGGCACTGAGAGAATGAGACATTGAGACACTGAGACACTGAGACCCTGAGAGACTGAGACACTGAGACACTGAGACACTGAGACACTGAGACCCTGAGAGACTGAGAGACTGAGAGACTGAGACGCTGAGAAACTGAGACACTGAGACACTGAGACACTTAGACACTGAGAGACTGAGAACCAGAGTCCCTGAGATGCTGAGACACTGAGAGACTGAGAGACAGAGTGCCTGAGAGAATAAGACCCTGAGACCCTGAAACCCAGAGACACTGAGACCCTGAGACCATGAGAACTTGAGAAACAGAGACACTGAGACCCTGAGACACTGAGAACCAGAATCCCTGAGACGCTGAGACACTCAGAGACTGAGAGACTGAGTGACTGAGAGAATAAGACCCTGAGACGATGAAACCCTGAGACACTGAGACCCTGAGACCCTGAGACACTGAGAGACTGAGAGACTGATACACTGAGAGACTGAGAGACTGAGCGACTCAAAAACTGAGAGACTGAGACACTGAGACACTGAGACCCTGAGACACTAAGACACTGAGACCCTGAGAAACTGAGACACTGAGAGACTGAGACCCAGAGACCCTGAGACACTGAGGCCCTGAGACACTGAGACCCTGAGACAATGAGACACTGAGACACTGAGACCCTAAGATCCTGAGACACTGAGACCCTGAGACACTGAGACACTGAGACACTGAGATACTGAGAAACTGAGAGACAGAGAGACTGAGAGACTGAGACCCAGAGACCCTGAGACCCAGAGAGACTGAGAGACTGAGAGCATGAGAGACTAAGGCCCTGAGATACGGAGACACTGAAACCCTGAGACCCTGAGACACTGAGACACTGAGACCCTGAGACACTGAGAACCTGAGACACTGAGACACTGAGAGACTGAGAGACTAAGACCCTGAGACACTGAGACCCTAAGATCCTGGGACACTGAGACCCTGAGACACTGTGACACAGAGAAACTGAGACACTGAGAGACTGAGAGACTGAGAGACTGAGAGACTGAGACCCAGAGACCCTGAGACCCAGAGACACTGAGCAACTGAGACCCTGAGACCCTGAGACACTGAAACACTGAGATACTGAGACCCTGAGACACTGAGACACTGAGAAACTGAGAGACTGAGAGGCTGAGCCCCGGAGACCCAGAGACCTAGAGAGACTGAGAGACTGAGGGCATGAGAGAATATGGCCCTGAGATCCTGAGACACTGAGACCCTGAGACCCTGAGACACTGAGACACTGAGACCCCGAGACACTGAGAACCTGAGACACTGAGACACTGAGAGACTGAGAGACTGATACAATGAGAGAATGAGAGACTGAGAGACTGAGACACTGAGAGACTGGGATCCTGAGACTCAGAAACCCTGAGACCCTGAGACCCTGAGACACTGAGACCCTGAGACACTGAGACCCTGAGACCCTGAGACACTTACACAGTAAGAGACTGAGACCCAGAGTCCCTGAGACCCTGAGACCCTGATACACTGAGGGCATGAGAGAATATGGCCCTGAGATCCTGAGACCCTGAGACCCTGAGACCCTGAGACACTGAGACACTGAGACCCTGAGACACTGAGAACCTGAGACAATGAGAACCTGAGACACTGAGAGACTGAGAGACTGATACAATGAGAGAATGAGAGACTGAGAGACTGAGAGACTGAGACCCTGAGACACCGAGACACTGAGATACTGAGACAGTGAGACACTGAGACCCTGAGACCCTGAGACACTGATACACTGAGACACTGAGAAACTGAGACACTGAGAGACTGAGACCCAGAGACCCAGAGACACTGAGATCCTGAGACACTGACACTGAGACCCTGAGAACCTGAGACACTGAGAGACTGAGAGACTGAGCAACTGAGCGACTGAGTGACTGAGAGACTGAGAGACTGAGAGACTGAGCGACTGAGAGACTGAGCGACGGAGAGACTGAGACACTGGGACCCTGAGACTCTGAGACCCTGAGACACTGAGACACTGAGACACTGAGACACTGAGACCCTGAGACACTGAGACACTGAGAGACTGAGAGACTGAGACCCTGATACACTGAGACACTGAGACCCTGAGACCCTGAGACAATACGACACTGAGATACTGAGAAACTGAGAACCTGAGACACTGAGACACTGAGAGACTGAGAGACTGATACAATGAGAGAATGAGAGACTGAGAGAATAAGACACTGAGACCCTGAGACACTGAGACCCTGAGCAACTGAGACCCTGAGACCCTGAGACACTGAGACCCTGAGACCCTGAGACACTGAGAGACTGAGAGACTGAGACACTGAGACACTAACTGACTGAGAGACTGAGAGACTGAGACACTGAGAGACTGAGACACTGAGAGAATGAGACCCTGAGGCTTTGAGACCCAGAGACCCTGAGACACTGAGACACGGAGTCCCTGAGACACTGAGAGAATGAGACATTGAGACACTGAGACCCTGAGAGACTGAGACACTGAGACACTGAGACCATGAGAGACTGAGAGACTGAGAGACTGAGAGACTGAGAGACTGAGAACCAGAGTCCCTGAGACGCTGAGACACTGAGAGACTGAGAGACAGAGTGACTGAGAGAATAAGACCCTGAGACCCTGAAACCCAGAGACACTGAGACTCTGAGACCCTGAGACCATGAGACCTTGAGAAACAGAGACACTGAGACCCTGAGACACTGAGACACTGAGACACTGAGACACTGAGGGACTGAGGGACTGAGAGACTGATACACTGAGTGGCTGAGAGACTGAGAGACTGAGCGACTCAGAGACTGAGCGACTCAGAGACTGAGCGACTCAGAGACTGAGAGACTGAGACACTGAGTGACTGAGCGACGGAGAGACTGAGACACTGGGACCCTGAGAGACTGAGACACTGAGACGCTGAGAGTCTGAGAGACTGAGAGACTGAGAGACTAAAACCCTGATACCCTGAGACACTGGGACCCTGAGACACTGAGACCCTGAGTCACTGAGACACTGAGACACTGAGACACTGAGACACTGAGACCCTGAGACCCTGAGACACTGAGACACTGAGAGACTGAGAGACTGAGAGACTGAGACCCTGATACACTGAGACACTGAGACCCTGAGACCCTGAGGCACTGAGACACTGAGAACCTGAGACACTGAGACACTGAGAGACTGAGAGACTGAGACACTGAGACCCTGAGACACTGAGACCCTGAGACCCTGAGACACTGAGACCCTGAGACACTGAGACACTGAGTGACTGAGAGACTGAGAGACTGAGACACTGAGACACTAACTGACTGAGAGACTGAGAGACTGAGACACTGAGAGACTGAGACACTGGGAGACTGAGACCCTGAGGCTCTGAGACCCAGAGACCCTGAGACCCTGAGACACTGAGACACGGAGACCCTGAGACACTGAGAGAATGAGACGTTGAGACGCTGAGACACTGAGAGACTGAGACACTGAGACACTAACTGACTGAGAGACTGAGACCCTGATACACTGAGACACTGAGACCCTGAGACCCTGAGACACTGAGACACTGAGATACTGAGAAACTGAGAACCTGAGACACTGAGAGACTGAGAGACTGATACAATGAGAGAATGAGAGACTGAGAGAATAAGACACTGAGACCCTGAGACACTGAGACCCTGAACAACTGAGACCCTGAGACCCTGAGACACTGAGACCCAGAGACCCTGAGACACTGAGACACTGAGAGACTGAGAGACTGAGAGACTGAGAAACTGAGACACTGAGACACTGAGACACTAACTGACTGAGAGACTGAGAGACTGAGACACTGAGAGACTGAGACACTGAGAGACTGAGACTCTGAGGCTCTGAGACCCAGAGACCCTGAGACACTGATTCACGGAGACCCTGAGACACTGAGAGAATGAGACATTGAGACACTGAGACCCTGAGAGACTGAGACACTGAGACACTGAGACCCTGAGACTCTGAGACCCTGAGACCATAAGACCTTGAGAAACAGAGACACTGAGACCCTGAGACCCAGAGACCCTGAGACACTGAGACACTTAGACACTGAGAGACTGAGAACCAGAGTCCCTGAGACGCTGAGACACTGAGAGACTGAGAGACAGATTGACTGAGAGAATAAGACCCTGAGACCCTGAAACCCTGAGACACTGAGACCCTGAGACCCTGAGACACTGAGACACTGAGAGACTGAGAGACTGATACACTGAGAGACTGAGAGACTGAGCGACTCAAAAACTGAGAGACAGAGACACTGAGACACTGAGACACTGAGACACTGAGACCCTGAGAGACTGAAACACTGAGACCCTGATAGACTGAGAGACTGAGACACTGAGGGACTGAGACGCTGAGAGTCTGTGACCCAGAGACCCTGAGACACTGAGATCCTGAGACCCTGAGACACTGAGACCCTGAGACACTGAGACACTGTGACACTGAGACCCTGAGATCCTGAGACACTGAGACATTGAGACCCTGAGACACTGAGACACTGAGAGACTGAGAGACTGAGAGACTGAGCGACTGAAAGACTGAGACCCTGAGACACTGAGACACTGACACCCTGAGACCCTGAGACACTGAGACACTGAGACCCTGAGGCACTGAGAGACTGAGACACTGAGACACTGAGACCCTGAAACACTGAGACACTGAGACCCTGAGACACTGAGACCCTGAGCAACTGAGACCCTGAGACACTGAGACCCTGAGACCCTGTGACCCTGAGACACTGAGACACTGAGAGACCGAGAGACTGATACACTGAGTGACTGAGAGACTGAGAGACTGAACGACTCAGAGACTGAGCGACTCAGAGACTGAGAGACTGAGAGACTGAGACACTGAGACACTGAGACACTGAGACCCTGAGAGACTGAGACACTGAGACACTGAGAGACTGAGAGACTGAGCGACTCAGAGACTGAGAGACTGAGACACTGAGACCCTGAGACACTGAGACACTGAGTCACTGAGTCACTGACACACTGAGACCCTGAGACACTGAGAGACTGGGAGACTGAGACCCTGAGACACTGAGACACTGAGTCACTGAGACCGTGAGACCCTGAGACACTGAGACCCTGAGCAACTGAGACCCTGAGACACTTAGACCCTGAGAACCTCTGACCCTGAGACACTGAGACACTGAGAGACTGAGAGACTGATACACTGAGTGACTGAGAGACTGAGAGATTGAGCGACTCAGAGACTGAGCGACTCAGAGACTGAGAGACTGAGACACTGAGACTCTGAGACACTGAGACACTGAGACACTGAGACCCTGAGAGACTGAGACCCTGAGCAACTGAGACCCTGAGACACTGAGACACTGAGAGACCGAGAGACTGATACACTGAGTGACTGAGAGACTAAGAGACTGAGAGACTGAACGACTCAAGGACTGAGAGACTGAGAGACTGAGAGACTGAGACACTGAGACACTGAGACACTGAGACCCTGAGAGACTGAGACACTGAGACGCTGAGACGCTGAGAGTCTGAGAGACTGAGAGACTGAGAGACTAAAAGCCTGATACCCTGAGACACTGAGACCCAGAGACCCTGTGACCCTGAGACACTGAGACACTGAGGGACTGAGAGACTGATACACTGAGTGGCTGAGAGACTGAGCGACTGAGCGACTCAGAGACTGAGCGACTCAGAGACTGAGAGACTGAGACACTGAGAGACTGAGCGACGTAGAGACTGAGACACTGGGACCCTGAGACAATGAGACCCTGAGACCCTGAGACACTGAGGCACTGAGAGACTGAGAGACTGAGACCCTGATACACTGAGACACTGAGACCCTGAGACCCTGAGATACTGAGACAATGAGACACTGAGACCCTGAGGCACTGAGACACTTAGATACTGAGACACTGAGAACCTGAGACACTGAGAGACTGAGAGACTGATACAATGAGAGAATGAGAGACTGAGAGACTAAGACCCTGAGACCCTGAGACACTGAGACCCTGAGCAACTGAAACCCTGAGACCCTGGGACACTGAGACCCTGAGACACTGAGACACTGAGACACTGAGAGACTGAGAGTCTGAGAGACTGAGACACTGAGACACTAACTGACTGAGAGACTGAGAGACTGAGAGACTGAGACACTGAGACACTGAGAGACTGAGACACTGAGAGACTGAGACCCTGAGGCTCTGAGACCCAGAGACCCTGACACACTGAGACACGGAGACCCTGAGACACTGAGAGAATGAGACATTGAAACGCTGAGACACTGAGAGACTTAGACACTGAGACACTAACTGACTGAGAGACTGAGAGACTGAGAGACTGAGACACTGAGAGACTGAGACACTGAGACACTGAGACCCAGAGACACTGAGACCCAGAGACCCAGAGACCCTGAGACACTGAGACACTGAGAGACTGAGACCCAGAGACCCTGAGATGCTGAGACACTGAGAGACCGAGAGACAGAGTGACTGAGAGAATAAGACCCTGAGACCCTGAAACCCTGAGACCCTGAGACCCTGAGACACTGAGACACTGAGACACTGAGAGACTGAGAGACTGATACACTGAGAGACTGAGAGACTGAGCAACTCAGATACTGAGAGACTGAGAGACTGAGACACTGAGACACTGAGACCCTGAGAGACTGAAACACTGAGACCCTGATAGACTGAGAGACTGAGAGACTGAGACACTGAGGGACTGAGACGCTGAGACTCTGAGACCCTGAGACACTGAGACACTGAGACCCTGAGACCCTGAGACACTGAGACACTGAGACCCTGAGACCCTGAGACACTGAGACAATGAGACACTGAGACACTGTGACACTGAGACCCTGAGATCCTGAGACCCTGAGACCCTGAGAGTCTGTGACCCAGAGACCCTGAGACACTGAGATCTTGAGACCCTGAGACACTGAGACCCTGAGACAATGAGACACTGAGAGACTGAGAGACTGAGCGACTCAGAGACTGAGAGACTGAGACACTGAGACCCTGAGACACTGAGACACTGAGTCACTGACACACTGAGACCCTGAGACACTGAGAGACTGGGAGACTGAGACCCTGAGACACTGAGACACTGAGTCACTGAGACACTGAGACCCTGAGCAACTGAGACCCTGAGACACTTAGACCCTGAGACCCTGTGACCCTGAGACACTGAGACACTGAGAGACCGAGAGACTGAGAGACTGAGCGACTCAGAAACTGAGAGACTGAGAGACTGAGACACTGAGGCACTGAGACACTGAGACCTTGAGCAACTGAGACCCTGAGACACTGAGACCGTGAGACCCTGTGACCCTGAGACACTGAGACACTGAGAGACTGAGAGACTGAGTGACTGAACGACTCAGAGACATGGAGAGACTGAGACACAGAGACACTGAGACACTGAGACACTGAGACACTGAGACCCTGAGAGACTGAGACACTGAGACGCTGAGCATCTGAGACCCTGAGACACTGAAACCCAGAGACCCTGTGACCCTGAGACACTGAGACACTGAGGGACTGAGAGACTGATACACTGAGTGGCTGAGAGACTGAGAGACTGAGCGACTCAGAGACTGAGCGACTCAGAGACTGAGAGACTGAGACACTGAGAGACTGAGCGACGGAGAGACTGAGACACTGAGACCCTGAGACCCTGAGATACTGAGACAATGAGACACTGAGACCCTGAGGCACTGAGACACTGAGATACTGAGACACTGAGAACCTGAGACACTGTGACACTGAGGGACTGAGAGACTGATACAATGAGAGAATGAGAGACTGAGAGACTAAGACCCTGAGACCCTGAGACACTGAGACCCTGAGCAACTGAGACCCTGAGACCCTGAGACACTGAGACCCTGAGACCCTGAGACACTGAGACACTGAGAGACTGAGAGACTGAGAGACTGAGACACTGAGACACTAACTGACTGAGAGACTGAGAGACTGAGAGACTGAGACACTGAGAGACTGAGACACTGAGAGACTGAGACCCTGAGGCTCTGACACCCAGAGACCCTGAGACCCTGAGAGACTGAGACACGGAGACCCTGAGACACTGAGAGAATGAGACATTGAGACGGTGAGTCACTGAGAGACTGAGACCCAGAGACCCTGAGATGCTGAGACACTGAGAGACTGAGAGACAGAGTGACTGAGAGAATAAGACCCTGAGACCCTGAAACCCTGAGACCCTGAGGCCCTGAGACACTGAGACACTGAGACCCTGAGACACTGAGACACTGAGACCTGAGACACTGAGACGTTGAGACCCTGAGACACTGAGACACTGAGAACCTGAGACCCTGAGACACTGAGACACTGAGACCCTGAGACACTGACACACTGAGATCCTGACACACTGAGACACCGAGACCCTGAAACACTGAGACACTGAGAGACTGAGACCCTGAGACACTGAGACACTGAGAGACTGAGACCCTGAGAGACTGAGACACTGAGACCCTGAGAGTCTGAGAGACTGAGAGACTGAGACACTGAGAGACTGAGACCCTGAGACTATGAGACCCTGAGACACTGAGACACTGTGACCCTGAGACACAGAGACACTGAGACCCTGAGACACTGAGACACTGAGAGACTGAGAGTCTGAGAGACAGAGAGACTGAGAGACTGAAACCCAGAGACCCTGAGACCCAGAGAGACTGAAACACTGAGAGCATGAGAGACTAAGTCCCAGAGATCCTGAGACACTGAAACCATGAAACCCTGAGACACTGAGAACCTGAGACACTGAGGAACTGTGACCCTGAGACACTGAGACACTGAGACCCTGAGACACTGAGACACTGAGAGAATGAGACTGAGAGACGGAGAGACTGAGACACTGAGACCCTGAAGCACTGAGACCCTGAGACACTGAGACACTGAGACACTGAGACCCTGAGACTCTGAGACACTGAGACACTGAGACACTGAGACCCTGAGACACTGAGAGACTGAGACTGATACACTGAGAGACTGAGAGACTGAGAGACTGACCGACTCAGAGACTGAGAGACTGAGAGACTGAGAGACTCTGAGAGACTGAGACACTGAGACCCTGAGACCCTGAGACACTGAGACAATGAGACACTGAGACACTGTGACACTGAGACCCTGAGATCCTGAGACCCTGAGACCCTGAGAGTCTGTGACCCAGAGACCCTGAGACACTGAGATCTTGAGACCCTGAGACACTGAGACCCTGAGACAATGAGACACTGAGATACTGAGACACTGAGACACTGAGACCCTGAGACCCTGAGACACTGAGAGACTGAGAGACTGAGACCCTGATACACTGAGACACTGAGACCCTGAGACCCTGAGATACTGAGACAATGAGACACTGAGACCCTGAGGCACTGAGACACTGAGATACTGAGACACTGAGAACCTGAGACACTGTGACACTGAGGGACTGAGAGACTGATACAATGAGAGAATGAGAGACTGAGAGACTAAGACCCTGAGACCCTGAGACACTGAGACCCTGAGCAACTGAGACCCTGAGACCCTGAGACACTGAGACCCTGAGACCCTGAGACACTGAGACACTGAGAGACTGAGAGACTGAGACACTGAGACACTAACTGACTGAGAGACTGAGAGACTGAGACACTGAGAGACTGAGACACTGAGAGACTGAGACCCTGAGGCTCTGACACCCAGAGACCCTGAGACCCTGAGAGACTGAGACACGGAGACCCTGAGACACTGAGAGAATGAGACATTGAGACGCTGAGTCACTGAGAGACTGAGACCCAGAGACCCTGAGATGCTGAGACACTGAGAGACTGAGAGACAGAGTGACTGAGAGAATAAGACCCTGAGACCCTGAAACCCTGAGACCCTGAGGCCCTGAGACACTGAGACACTGAGACCCTGAGACACTGAGACACTGAGACCTGAGACACTGAGACCTTGAGACCCTGAGACACTGAGACACTGAGAACCTGAGACCCTGAGACACTGAGACACTGAGACCCTGAGACACTGACACACTGAGATCCTGACACACTGAGACACCGAGACCCTGAAACACTGAGACACTGAGAGACTGAGACCCTGAGACACTGAGACACTGAGAGACTGAGAGACTGAGAGACTGAGTGACTGAGAGACTGAGAGCCGGAGAGCCAGAGAGCCAGAGAGCCTGAGACACTGAGACACTGAGAGACTGAGAGACTGAGCGACTGAGTGACTGAGTGACTGAGAGACTGAGAGATTGAGACACTGAGACACTGTGACCCTGAGAAACAGAGACACTGAGACCCTGAGACACTGAGACACTGAGAGAATGAGACTGAGAGACTGATACACAGAAAGACTGAGAGACTGAGAGACTGAGCGACTGAGAGACTGAGAGACGGAGAGACTGAGACACTGGGACCCTGTGACACTGAGACCCTGAGACACTGAGACACTGAGACACTGAGACCCTGAGACCCGGAGACACTGAGACACTGAGAGACTGAGAGACTGAAAGACTGAGAGACTGAGACCCTGAGACACTGAGAGACTGAGCGACTGAGAGACTGAGAGACTGAGACGCTGAGACACTGAGACACTGAGACCCTGAGAGACTGAGACACTGAGACCCTGAGAGTCTGAGAGACTGAGAGACTGAGACCCTGAGACCCTGAGACCCTGAGACCCTGAGATCCTGAGACACTGAGACACTGAGACACTGAGACCCTGAGACACTGAGACACAGAGACACTGAGAGACTGAGAGTCTGACAGACAGAGAGACTGAGAGACTGAGACCCAGAGACCCTGAGACCCAGAGAGACTGAGAGACTGAGAGCATGAGAGACTAAGTCCCAGAGATCCTGAGACACTGAAACCCTGAGACACTGAGACACTGAGACACTGAGAACCTGAGACACTGAGGAACTGTGACCCTGAGACACTGAGACACTGAGACCCTGAGACACTGAGACACTGAGAGAATGAGACTGAGAGACGGAGAGACTGAGACACTGAGACCCTGAAGCACTGAGACCCTGAGACCCTGAGACCCTGAGACTCTGAGTCACTGAGGCACTGAGACACTGAGACCCTGAGACTCTGAGACACTGAGACACTGAGACACTGAGACCCTGAGACACTGAGAGACTGAGACTGATACACTGAGAGACTGAGAGACTGAGAGACTGACCGACTCAGAGACTGAGAGACTGAGACACTGAGAGTCTGAGAGACTGATACACTGCGAGACTGAGAGACTGAGAGTCTGAGAGACTGAGACGCTGAGACACTGAGACACTGAGACCCTGAGAGACTGAGACACTGAGGTCCTGAGAGTCTGAGAGACTGAGAGACTGAGACACTGAGAGACTGAGACCCTGAGACTCTGAGACCCTGAGACACTGAGACACTGAGACCCTGAGACACTGAGACACAGAGACACTGAGACCCTAAGATCCTGAGACACTGAGACCCTGAGACACTGAGACACTGAGACACTGAGACACTGAGAGACTGAGAGTCTGAGAGACAGAGAGACTGAGAGACTGAGACCCAGAGACCCTGAGACCCAGAGAGACTGAGAGACTGAGAGCATGAGAGACTAAGGCCCTCACATCCTGAGACACTGAAACCCTGAGAACCTGAGACACTGAGACACTGAGACCCTGAGACACTGAGAACCTGAGACACTGAGACACTGAGAGACTGAGAGACTGATGCAATGAGAGAATGAGAGAATGAGAGACTGAGAGACTGAGACCCTGAGACCCTGAGGCACTGAGACCGTGAGTTACTGAGACAGTGTGACACTGAGAGACTGATACACTGAGAGACTGAGAGACTGAGCGACTCAGATACTGAGAGACTGAGACACTGAGACCCTGAGACACTGAGACCCTGAGAGACTGAAACACTGAGACCCTGATAGAACATAGAACATAGAACATTACAGCACAAACAGGCCCTTCGGCCCTCGAGTTGCGCCGATCGCATCAACCCCACCAATCTATAGACCTATCTATAACCCCCAATCCCATTAAACCCCATATACTCATCCAGAAGTCTTTTAAAAGACCCCAGCGAGTTCGCCTCCACCACCGACGACGGCAGTCGATTCCAATCACTCACCACCCTCTGAGTGAAAAACTTACCCCTAACATCACCTCTGTACTTCCCTCCCCGCACCTTAAATCTGTGTCCTCTCGTAGCGACCATTTCAACCCGGGGAAATAGCCTCTGAGAGTCCACCCTATCTATTCCTCTCAACATTTTATAAACTTCTATCAGGTCGCCTCTCAACCTTCGCCTCTCCAGGGAAAAGAGTCCCAGCTCCCTCAACCTATCTTCATAAGGCATGCCTCCCAGTCCAGGCAACATCCTTGTAAATCTCCTCTGCACCCTTTCAATAGCTTCTACGTCTTTCCTATAGTGAGGCGACCAGAACTGCGCACAGTACTCCAAATGAGGCCTGACGAGGGTCCTGTAAAGTTGCAGCATTACCTCCCGACTCCTAAACTCAATCCCTCGATTAATGAAGGCCAGTACACCATACGCCTTCTTGACCACCTCCTCCACCTGCGAGGCCGATTTAAGAGTCCTGTGAACCCGGACCCCGAGATCCTTCTGCTCTTCAACGCTACTAAGACCCCTGCCCTTAATAGTGTACTCGTTCATCCCGTTGGTTCTGCCGAAATGGACTACTACACATTTATCCGCGTTGAAGTCCATCTGCCACTTCTCCGCCCATTCCTGCATCCTATCTATGTCCTGCTGCAACTTTTGACATCCTTCCAGACCATCCACAACACCGCCGACCTTCTTGTCATCAGCGAACTTGCTAACCCATCCCTCCACTTCCTCATCCAGGTCATTTATGAAAATGACAAACAACAAGGGTCCCAGAACAGATCCCTGGGGCACCCCACTGGTGACTGACCTCCATTCCGAAAGACTGAGAGACTGAGAGACTGAGACACTGAGGGACTGAGACACTGAGACTCTGAGACCCTGAGACCCTGAGACACTGAGACAATGAGACACTGAGACACTGAGACACTGAGACCCTGAGACCCTGAGACACTGAGACACTGAGACCCTGAGACACTGTGACACTGAGACCCTGAGACCCTGAGAGTCTGTGACCCAGAGAACCTGAGACACTGAGATCCTGAGACCCTGAGACACTGAGACCCTGAGACAATGAGACACTGAGACACTGAGACCCTGAGACCCTGAGATCCTGAGACACTGAGACATTGAGACCCTGAGACACTGAGAGACTGAGAGACTGAGCGACTCAGAGACTGAGGGACTGAGACACTGAGACCCTGAGACACTGAGACACTGAGTCACTGACACACTGAGACCCTGAGACACTGAGAGACTGGGAGACTGAGACCCTGAGACACTGAGACACTGAGTCACTGAGACCGTGAGACCCTGAGACACTGAGACCCTGAGCAACTGAGACCCTGAGACACTTAGACCCTGAGAACCTCTGACCCTGAGACACTGAGACACTGAGAGACTGAGAGACTGATACACTGAGTGACTGAGAGACTGAGAGATTGAGCGACTCAGAGACTGAGCGACTCAGAGACTGAGAGACTGAGAGACTGAGACTCTGAGACACTGAGACACTGAGACACTGAGACCCTGAGAGACTGAGACCCTGAGCAACTGAGACCCTGAGACACTGAGACACTGAGAGACCGAGAGACTGATACACTGAGTGACTGAGAGACTGAGAGACTGAACGACTCAGAGACTGAGAGACTGAGAGACTGAGAGACTGAGACACTGAGAGACTGAGACACTGAGACACTGAGACACTGAGACACTGAGACACTGAGACCCTGAGAGACTGAGAGACTGATGCAATGAGAGTCTGAGAGACTGAGAGACTGAGAGACTGAGAGACTAAAAGCCTGATACCCTGAGACACTGAGACCCAGAGACCCTGTGACCCTGAGACACTGATACACTGAGTGGCTGAGAGACTGAGCGACTGAGACACTAACTGACTGAGAGACTGAGAGACTGAGACACTGAGAGACTGAGACACTGAGAGACTGAGACCCTGAGGCTCTGACACCCAGAGACCCTGAGACCCTGAGAGACTGAGACACGGAGACCCTGAGACACTGAGAGAATGAGACATTGAGACGCTGAGTCACTGAGAGACTGAGACCCAGAGACCCTGAGATGCTGAGACACTGAGAGACTGAGAGACAGAGTGACTGAGAGAATAAGACCCTGAGACCCTGAAACCCTGAGACCCTGAGGCCCTGAGACACTGAGACACTGAGACCCTGAGACACTGAGACACTGAGACCTGAGACACTGAGACCTTGAGACCCTGAGACACTGAGACACTGAGAACCTGAGACCCTGAGACACTGAGACACTGAGACCCTGAGACACTGACACACTGAGATCCTGACACACTGAGACACCGAGACCCTGAAACACTGAGACACTGAGAGACTGAGACCCTGAGACACTGAGACACTGAGAGACTGAGAGACTGAGAGACTGAGTGACTGAGAGACTGAGAGCCGGAGAGCCAGAGAGCCAGAGAGCCTGAGACACTGAGACACTGAGAGACTGAGAGACTGAGCGACTGAGTGACTGAGTGACTGAGAGACTGAGAGATTGAGACACTGAGACACTGTGACCCTGAGAAACAGAGACACTGAGACCCTGAGACACTGAGACACTGAGAGAATGAGACTGAGAGACTGATACACAGAAAGACTGAGAGACTGAGAGACTGAGCGACTGAGAGACTGAGAGACGGAGAGACTGAGACACTGGGACCCTGTGACACTGAGACCCTGAGACACTGAGACACTGAGACACTGAGACCCTGAGACCCGGAGACACTGAGACACTGAGAGACTGAGAGACTGAAAGACTGAGAGACTGAGACCCTGAGACACTGAGAGACTGAGCGACTGAGAGACTGAGAGACTGAGACGCTGAGACACTGAGACACTGAGACCCTGAGAGACTGAGACACTGAGACCCTGAGAGTCTGAGAGACTGAGAGACTGAGACCCTGAGACCCTGAGACCCTGAGACCCTGAGATCCTGAGACACTGAGACACTGAGACACTGAGACCCTGAGACACTGAGACACAGAGACACTGAGAGACTGAGAGTCTGACAGACAGAGAGACTGAGAGACTGAGACCCAGAGACCCTGAGACCCAGAGAGACTGAGAGACTGAGAGCATGAGAGACTAAGTCCCAGAGATCCTGAGACACTGAAACCCTGAGACACTGAGACACTGAGACACTGAGAACCTGAGACACTGAGGAACTGTGACCCTGAGACACTGAGACACTGAGACCCTGAGACACTGAGAGAATGAGACTGAGAGACGGAGAGACTGAGACACTGAGACCCTGAAGCACTGAGACCCTGAGACCCTGAGACCCTGAGACTCTGAGTCACTGAGGCACTGAGACACTGAGACCCTGAGACTCTGAGACACTGAGACACTGAGACACTGAGACCCTGAGACACTGAGAGACTGAGACTGATACACTGAGAGACTGAGAGACTGAGAGACTGACCGACTCAGAGACTGAGAGACTGAGACACTGAGAGTCTGAGAGACTGATACACTGCGAGACTGAGAGACTGAGAGTCTGAGAGACTGAGACGCTGAGACACTGAGACACTGAGACCCTGAGAGACTGAGACACTGAGGTCCTGAGAGTCTGAGAGACTGAGAGACTGAGACACTGAGAGACTGAGACCCTGAGACTCTGAGACCCTGAGACACTGAGACACTGAGACCCTGAGACACTGAGACACAGAGACACTGAGACCCTAAGATCCTGAGACACTGAGACCCTGAGACACTGAGACACTGAGACACTGAGACACTGAGAGACTGAGAGTCTGAGAGACAGAGAGACTGAGAGACTGAGACCCAGAGACCCTGAGACCCAGAGAGACTGAGAGACTGAGAGCATGAGAGACTAAGGCCCTCACATCCTGAGACACTGAAACCCTGAGAACCTGAGACACTGAGACACTGAGACCCTGAGACACTGAGAACCTGAGACACTGAGACACTGAGAGACTGAGAGACTGATGCAATGAGAGAATGAGAGAATGAGAGACTGAGAGACTGAGACCCTGAGACCCTGAGGCACTGAGACCGTGAGTTACTGAGACAGTGTGACACTGAGAGACTGATACACTGAGAGACTGAGAGACTGAGCGACTCAGATACTGAGAGACTGAGACACTGAGACCCTGAGACACTGAGACCCTGAGAGACTGAAACACTGAGACCCTGATAGAACATAGAACATAGAACATTACAGCACAAACAGGCCCTTCGGCCCTCGAGTTGCGCCGATCGCATCAACCCCACCAATCTATAGACCTATCTATAACCCCCAATCCCATTAAACCCCATATACTCATCCAGAAGTCTTTTAAAAGACCCCAGCGAGTTCGCCTCCACCACCGACGACGGCAGTCGATTCCAATCACTCACCACCCTCTGAGTGAAAAACTTACCCCTAACATCACCTCTGTACTTCCCTCCCCGCACCTTAAATCTGTGTCCTCTCGTAGCGACCATTTCAACCCGGGGAAATAGCCTCTGAGAGTCCACCCTATCTATTCCTCTCAACATTTTATAAACTTCTATCAGGTCGCCTCTCAACCTTCGCCTCTCCAGGGAAAAGAGTCCCAGCTCCCTCAACCTATCTTCATAAGGCATGCCTCCCAGTCCAGGCAACATCCTTGTAAATCTCCTCTGCACCCTTTCAATAGCTTCTACGTCTTTCCTATAGTGAGGCGACCAGAACTGCGCACAGTACTCCAAATGAGGCCTGACGAGGGTCCTGTAAAGTTGCAGCATTACCTCCCGACTCCTAAACTCAATCCCTCGATTAATGAAGGCCAGTACACCATACGCCTTCTTGACCACCTCCTCCACCTGCGAGGCCGATTTAAGAGTCCTGTGAACCCGGACCCCGAGATCCTTCTGCTCTTCAACGCTACTAAGACCCCTGCCCTTAATAGTGTACTCGTTCATCCCGTTGGTTCTGCCGAAATGGACTACTACACATTTATCCGCGTTGAAGTCCATCTGCCACTTCTCCGCCCATTCCTGCATCCTATCTATGTCCTGCTGCAACTTTTGACATCCTTCCAGACCATCCACAACACCGCCGACCTTCTTGTCATCAGCGAACTTGCTAACCCATCCCTCCACTTCCTCATCCAGGTCATTTATGAAAATGACAAACAACAAGGGTCCCAGAACAGATCCCTGGGGCACCCCACTGGTGACTGACCTCCATTCCGAAAGACTGAGAGACTGAGAGACTGAGACACTGAGGGACTGAGACACTGAGACTCTGAGACCCTGAGACCCTGAGACACTGAGACAATGAGACACTGAGACACTGAGACACTGAGACCCTGAGACCCTGAGACACTGAGACACTGAGACCCTGAGACACTGTGACACTGAGACCCTGAGACCCTGAGAGTCTGTGACCCAGAGAACCTGAGACACTGAGATCCTGAGACCCTGAGACACTGAGACCCTGAGACAATGAGACACTGAGACACTGAGACCCTGAGACCCTGAGATCCTGAGACACTGAGACATTGAGACCCTGAGACACTGAGAGACTGAGAGACTGAGCGACTCAGAGACTGAGGGACTGAGACACTGAGACCCTGAGACACTGAGACACTGAGTCACTGACACACTGAGACCCTGAGACACTGAGAGACTGGGAGACTGAGACCCTGAGACACTGAGACACTGAGTCACTGAGACCGTGAGACCCTGAGACACTGAGACCCTGAGCAACTGAGACCCTGAGACACTTAGACCCTGAGAACCTCTGACCCTGAGACACTGAGACACTGAGAGACTGAGAGACTGATACACTGAGTGACTGAGAGACTGAGAGATTGAGCGACTCAGAGACTGAGCGACTCAGAGACTGAGAGACTGAGAGACTGAGACTCTGAGACACTGAGACACTGAGACACTGAGACCCTGAGAGACTGAGACCCTGAGCAACTGAGACCCTGAGACACTGAGACACTGAGAGACCGAGAGACTGATACACTGAGTGACTGAGAGACTGAGAGACTGAACGACTCAGAGACTGAGAGACTGAGAGACTGAGAGACTGAGACACTGAGAGACTGAGACACTGAGACACTGAGACACTGAGACACTGAGACACTGAGACCCTGAGAGACTGAGAGACTGATGCAATGAGAGTCTGAGAGACTGAGAGACTGAGAGACTGAGAGACTAAAAGCCTGATACCCTGAGACACTGAGACCCAGAGACCCTGTGACCCTGAGACACTGATACACTGAGTGGCTGAGAGACTGAGCGACTGAGCGACTCAGAGACTGAGCGACTCAGAGACTGAGAGACTGAGACACTGAGAGACTGAGCGACGGAGAGACTGAGACACTGGGACCCTGAGACACTGAGACCCTGAGTCCCTGAGACACTGAGACACTGAGAGACTGAGAGACTGAGAGACTGAGACCCTGATACACTGAGACACTGAGACCCTGAGACCCTGAGATACTGAGACAATGAGACACTGAGACCCTGAGGCACTGAGACACTTAGATACTGAGACACTGAGAACCTGAGAGACTGAGAGACTGATACAATGAGAGAATGAGAGACTGAGAGACTAAGACCCTGAGACCCTGAGACACTGAGACCCTGAGCAACTGAAACCCTGAGACCCTGGGACACTGAGACCCTGAGACCCTGAGACACTGAGACACTGAGACACTGAGAGACTGAGAGTCTGAGAGTCTGAGAGACTGAGACACTGAGACACTAACTGACTGAGAGACTGAGAGACTGAGAGACTGAGACACTGAGACACTGAGAGACTGAGACACTGAGAGACTGAGACCCTGAGGCTCTGAGACCCAGAGACCCTGAGACACTGAGACACGGAGACCCTGAGACACTGAGAGAATGAGACATTGAGACGCTGAGACACTGAGAGACTAACTGACTGAGAGACTGAGAGACTGAGAGACTGAGAGACTGAGACACTGAGAGACTGAGACCCAGAGACTCTGAGATGCTGAGACACTGAGAGACTGAGAGACAGAGTGACTGAGAGAATAAGACCCTGAGACCCTGAAACCCTGAGACCCTGAGACCCTGAGACACTGAGACACTGAGACACTGAGAGACTGAGAGACTGAGAGACTGATACACTGAGAGACTGAGAGACTGAGAGACTGAGCAACTCAGATACTGAGAGACTGAGAGACTGAGACACTGAGACCCTGAGAGACTGAAACACTGAGACCCTGAGACACTGAGACACTGAGACCCTGAGACCCTGAGACACTGAGACACTGAGACCCTGAGACACTGAGACACTGAGACCCTGAGACCCTGAGACACTGAGACACTGAGACACTGAGACCCTGAGACACTGAGACACTGAGACCCTGAGACCCTGAGACACTGAGACAATGAGACACTGAGACACTGTGACACTGAGACCCTGAGACCCTGAGACCCTGAGACACTGAGAGTCTGTGACCCAGAGACCCTGAGACACTGAGATCCTGAGACACTGAGACTCTGAGACCCTGAGACACTGAGACACTGAGACCCTGAGACACTGAGACACTGAGACCCTGAGACCCTGAGACACTGAGACAATGAGACACTGAGACACTGTGACACTGAGACCCTGAGACACTGAGACCCTGAGACAATGAGACACTGAGAGACTGAGAGACTGAGCGACTCAGAGACTGAGAGACTGAGAGACTGAGACTCTGAGACACTGACACACTGAGTCACTGACACACTGAGACCCTGAGACACTGAGAGACTGGGAGACTGAGACCCTGAGACACTGAGACACTGAGTCACTGAGACACTGAGACCCTGAGCAACTGAGACCCTGAGACACTTAGACCCTGAGACCCTGTGACCCTGAGACACTGAGACACTGAGAGACCGAGAGACTGATACACTGAGTGACTGAGAGACTGAGCGACTCAGAGACTGAGAGACTGAGACACTGAGGCACTGAGACACTGAGACCTTGAGCAACTGAGACCCTGAGACACTGAGACCGTGAGACCCTGTGACCCTGAGACACTGAGACACTGAGACCCTGAGAGACTGAGACACTGAGATGCTGAGCAACTGAGACCCTGAGACACTGAGACCCAGAGACCCTGTGACCCTGAGACACTGAGGGACTGAGAGACTGATACACTGAGTGGCTGAGAGACTGAGAGACTGAGCGACTCTGAGACTGAGCGACTCAGAGACTGAGAGACTGAGACACTGAGAGACTGAGCGACGGAGAGACTGAGACACTGGGACCCTGAGACACTGAGTCCCTGAGATACTGAGACACTGAGACACTGAGACCCTGAGACCCTGAGGCACTGAGACACTGAGAGACTGAGAGACTGAGACCCTGATACACTGTGACACTGAGACCCTGAGACCCTGAGATACTGAGACAATGAGACACTGAGACCCTGAGGCACTGAGACACTGAGATACTGAGACACTGAGAACCTGAGACACTGAGGGACTGAGAGACTGATACAATGAGAGAATGAGAGACTGAGAGACTAAGACCCTGAGACCCTGAGACACTGAGACACTGAGACCCTGAGCAACTGAGACCCTGAGACCCTGAGACCCTGAGACACTGAGACACTGAGAGACTGAGAGACTGAGAGACTGAGAGACTGAGAGACTGAGACACTGAGACACTAACGGACTGAGAGACTGAGAGACTGAGAGACTGAGACACTGAGAGACTGAGACACTGAGAGACTGAGACCCTGAGGCTCTGACACCCAGAGACCCTGAGACCCTGAGAGACTGAGACACGGAGACCCTGAGACACTGAGAGAATGAGACATTGAGACGCTGAGTCACTGAGAGACTGAGACCCAGAGACCCTGAGATGCTGAGACACTGAGAGACTGAGAGACAGAGTGACGGAGAGAATAAGACCCTGAGACCCTGAAACCCTGAGACACTGAGACCCTGAGACACTGAGACACTGAGACCTGAGACACTGAGACCTTGAGACCCTGAGACACTGAGACACTGAGACCCTGAGACACTGACACACTGAGATCCTGACACATTGAGACCCTGAAACACTGAGACACTGAGAGACTGAGACCCTGAGACACTGAGACACTGAGAGACTGAGAGACTGAGAGACTGAGTGACTGAAAGACTGAGACCCGGAGAGCCAGAGAGCCAGAGAGCCTGAGACACTGAGACACTGAGAGACTGAGAGACTGAGCGACTGAGTGACTGAGAGACTGAGAGATTGAGACACTGAGACCCTGAGACACTGAGACACTGAGAGAATGAGACTGAGAGACTGATACACAGAAAGACTGAGAGACTGAGAGACTGAGCGACTGACAGACTGAGAGACGGAGAGAATGAGACACTGGGACCCTGAGACACTGAGACCCTGAGACACTGAGACACTGAGACACTGAGACACTGAGACACTGAGACACTGAGACCCTGAGACCCGGAGACACTGAGAGACTGAGAGACTGAAAGACTGAGAGACTGAGACCCTGAGACACTGAGAGACTGAGCGACTGATACACTGATACACTGAGATACTGAGAGACTGAGAGACTGAGAGACGGAGACACTGAGACCCTGAGAGGCTGAGACACTGAGACACTGAGAGACTGAGAGACTGAAAGACTGAGAGACTGAGACCCTGAGACACTGAGACACTGAGACCGATACACTGAGAGACTGAGAGACTGACCGACTCAGAGACTGAGAGACTGAGAGACTGAGAGACTCTGAGAGACTGAGGCACTGAGAGTCTGAGAGACTGATACACTGAGAGACTTAGAGACTGAGAGACTGAGAGACTGAGACGCTGAGACACTGAGACACTGAGACCCTGAGAGACTGAGACACTGAGACCCTGAGAGTCTGAGAGTCTGAGAGACTGAGACACTGAGAGACTGAGACCCTGAGACTCTGAGACACTGAGACACTGAGACACTGAGACCCTAAGACACTGAGACACTGAGACACAGAGACACTGAGACCCTAAGATCCTGAGACACTGAGACCCTGAGACCCTGAGACACTGAGACACTGAGACACTGAGAGTCTGAGAGACAGAGAGACTGAGAGACTGAGACCCAGAGACCCTGAGACCCAGAGAGACTGAGAGACTGAGAGACTGAGAGCATGAGAGACTAAGGCCCTGACATCCTGAGACACTGAAACCCTGAGAACCTGAGACACTGAGACACTGAGACCCTGAGACACTGAGAACCTGAGACACTGAGACACTGAGAGACTGAGAGACTGATACACTGAGAGACTGAGAGACTGAGCGACTCAGATACTGAGAGACTGAGACACTGAGACACTGAGACCCTGAGAGACTGAAACACTGAGACCCTGATAGACTGAGAGACTGAGAGACTGAGACACTGAGGGACTGAGACGCTGAGACTCTGAGACCCTGAGACCCTGAGACACTGAGACACTGAGACCCTGAGACACTGAGACACTGAGACCCTGAGACCCTGAGACACTGAGACAATGAGACACTGAGACACTGAGACACTGAGACACTGAGACCCTGAGACCCTGAGACCCTGAGACACTGAGACACTGATCCCTGAGACACTGTGACACTGAGACCCTGAGACCCTGAGACCCTGAGACACTGAGAGTCTGTGACCCAGAGAACCTGAGACACTGAGATCCTGAGACCCTGAGACACTGAGACCCTGAGACAATGAGACACTGAGACACTGAGACCCTGAGACCCTGAGATCCTGAGACACTGAGACATTGAGACCCTGAGACACTGAGACACTGAGAGACTGAGAGACTGAGCGACTCAGAGACTCAGAGACTGAGAGACTGAGACACTGAGACCCTGAGACACTGAGACACTGAGTCACTGACACACTGAGACCCTGAGACACTGAGAGACTGGGAGACTGAGACCCTGAGACACTGAGACACTGAGTCACTGAGACCGTGAGACCCTGAGACACTGAGACCCTGAGCAACTGAGACCCTGAGACACTTAGACCCTGAGAACCTCTGACCCTGAGACACTGAGACACTGAGAGACTGTGAGACTGATACACTGAGTGACTGAGAGACTGAGAGATTGAGCGACTCAGAGACTGAGCGACTCAGAGACTGAGAGACTGAGAGACTGAGACTCTGAGACACTGAGACCCTGAGAGACTGAGACCCTGAGCAACTGAGACCCTGAGACACTGAGACCCTGAGACCCTGTGACCCTGAGACACTGAGACACTGAGAGACCGAGAGACTGATACACTGAGTGACTGAGAGACTGAGAGACTGAGAGACTGAACGACTCAGAGACTGAGAGACTGAGAGACTGAGAGACTGAGACACTGAGACCCTGAGAGTCTGAGAGAGTGAGAGACTGAGAGACTGAGACACTGAGAGACCGAGACCCTGAGACTCTGAGACCCTGAGACACTGAGACCCTGAGACACTGAGACACTGAGACCCTGAGAAACTGAAACACTGAGAGACTGAGACCCAGAGACCCTGAGACACTGAGACCCTGAGACACTGAGACCCTGAGACAATGAGACAGTGAGACCCTAAGATCCTGAGACACTGAGACCCTGAGACACTGAGACACTGAGACACTGAGACACTGAGAGACTGAGAGACAGAGAGACTGAGAGACTGAGACCCAGAGACCCTGAGACCCAGAGAGAATGAGAGACTGAGAGCATGAGAGACTAAGGCCCTGAGATCCTGAGACACTGAAACCCTGAGAGACTGAGACACTGAGACCCTGAGACACTGAGAACCTGAGACACTGAGACACTGAGAGACTGAGAGACTGAGACCCTGAGACACTGAGACATTGAGACCCTGAGACACTGAGAGACTGAGACCCTGAGACACTGAGACCCTGAGACACTGAAACCCTGAGACCCTGAGACTCTGAGACAGTGAGACCCTGAGACACTGAGAACCTGAGACACTGAGAGACTGAGAGACTGATGCAATGAGAGAATGAGAGAATGAGAGACTGAGACCCTGAGACCCTGAGGCACTGAGACCCTGAGTTACTGAGACAGTGAGACACTGAGAAACTGAGAGACTGAGAGACTGAGACCCAGAGACACTGAGACACTGAGACACTGAGACCCTGAGACCCTGAGACACTGAGAAACTGAGAGACTGAGACCCTGAGACCCAGAGACACTGAGACCCTGAGACACTGAGACACTGAGAGACTGAGAGACTGAGAGACTGAGACACTGATACACTGTCACCCTGAGACACTGAGACCCTGTGACACTGAGACACTGAGACCCTGCGACCCTGAGACACTGAGAAACTGAGACACTGAGAGACTGAGAGACTGAGAGACTGAGACACTGAGACACTGAAACCCTGAGACACTGAGACCTGAGACACTGAGATCTTGAGACCCTGAGACACTGAGACACTGAGAACCTGAGACCCTGAGACACTGAGACACTGAGACCCTGACACAGTGACGCACTGAGATCCTGAAACACTGAGACACTGAGACCCTGAAACACTGAGACACTGAGAGACTGAGACCCTGAGACACTGAGACACTGAGAGACTGAGAGACTGAGAGACTGAGTGACTGAGAGACTGAGACCCGGAGAGCCAGAGAGCCTGAAACACTGAGACACTGAGAGACTGAGAGACTGAGAGACTGAGCGACTGAGTGACTGAGAGACTGAGAGACTGAGAGACTGAGACACTGAGACACTGTGACCCTGGGAAACAGAGACACTGAGACCCTGAGACACTGAGACACTGAGAGAATGAGACTGAGAGACTGATACACAGAAAGACTGAGAGACTGAGAGACTGAACGACTGAGAGACTGAGAGACGGAGAGACTGAGACACTGGGACCCTGACACACTGAGACACTGAGACACTGAGACACTGAGACACTGAGACCCTGAGACCCGGAGACACTGAGAGACTGAGAGACTGAAAGACTGAGAGACTGAGAGACTGAGACCCTGAGACACTGAGAGACTGAGCGACTGATACACTGATACTCTGAGATACTGAGAGACTGAGAGACAGAGACGCTGAGACACTGAGACACTGAGACCCTGAGAGACTGAGACACTGAGACCCTGAGAGTCTGAGAGACTAAGAGACTGAGACACTGAGAGACTGAGACCCTGAGACTATGAGACCCTGAGACACTGAGACACTGAGACCCTGAAACACTGAGACACTGAGACCCTGAGACACTGAGACACTGAGACACTGAGACACTGAGACACTGAGACACTGAGAGACTGAGAGTCTGAGAGACAGAGAGACTGAGAGACTGAGACCCAGAGACCCTGAGACCCAGAGAGACTGAAACACTGAGACCCTAAGACACTGAGACACTGAGACCCTGAGACACTGAGACACTGAGACCCTGAGACACTGAGACACTGAGAGACTGAGAGTCTGAGAGACAGACAGACTGAGAGACTGAGACCCTGAGACCCAGAGAGACTGAGAGACTGAGAGCATGAAACCCTGAGACCCTGAGAAACTGAGACCCTGAGACACTGAGAACCTGAGACACTGAGACACTGAGAGAATGAGACTGAGAGACTGATACAAAGAAAGACTGAGAGACTGAAAGACTGAGCGACTAAGAGACTGAGAGACGGAGAGACTGAGACACTGCGCCCCCTGAGACTGAGAGCCTGAGACACTTAGACACTGAGACCCTGAGACACTGAGAGACTGAGAGACTGAGACCCTGAAGCACTGAGACCCTGAGACACTGAGACCCTGAGACCCTGAGACCCTGAGACTCTGAGACACTGTGACACTGACACACTGAGACCCTGAGACTCTGAGACACTGAGACACTGAGACACTGAGACCCTGAGACACTGAGAGACTGAGAGACGGAGAGACTGACCGACTCAGAGACTGAGAGACTGAGAGACTGAGACTCTGAGAGACTGAGACCCTGAGACCCTGAGAGACTGAGACACTGAGACCCTGAGAGACTGAGACACTGAGACCCTGAGAGTCTGAGAGACTGAGAGACTGAGACACTGAGAGACTGAGACCCTGAGACTCTGAGACCCTGAGACAATGAGACCCTGAGGCACTGAGACACAGAGACACTGAGACCCTAAGATCCTGAGACACTGAGACCCTGAGACCCTGAGAGACTGAGACACTGAGAGTCTGAGCGACTGATACACTGAGAGACTGAGAGACTGAGAGACTGAGACGCTGAGACACTGAGACACTGAGACCCTGAGAGACTGAGACACTGAGACCCTGAGAGTCTGAGACACTGAGACACTGAGACACAGAGACACTGAGACCCTAAGATCCTGAGACACTGAGGCCCTGAGACACTGAGACACTGAGACACTGAGAGACTGAGAGTCTGAGAGACAGAGAGACTGAGACCCAGAGACCCTGAGACCCAGAGAGACTGAGAGACTGAGAGACTGAGAGCATGACAGACTAAGGCCCTGACATCCTGAGACACTGAAACGATGAGAACCTGAGACACTGAGACACTGAGACCCTGAGACACTGAGAACCTGAGACACTGAGAGACTGAGAGACTGATGCAATGAGAGAATGAGAGAATGAGAGACTGAGAGACTGAGACCCTGAGACCCTGAGGCACTGAGACCCTGAGTTACTGAGACAGTGAGACACTGATACCCTGAGACCCTGAGACACTGATAGACTGAGAGACTGAGCGACTGAGCGACTGAGTGACTGAGACACTGAGAGACTGAGAGACTGAGACACTGAGACACTGTGACCCTGAGACACTGAGACACTGAGACCCTGAGTCACTGAGATCCTGAGACACTGAGACACTGAGACACTGAGAGAATGAGACTGAGAGACTGATACACTGAAAGACTGAGAGACTGAGAGATGGAGAGACTGAGACACTGGGACCCTGAGACACTGAGACACTGAGACCCTGAGACACTAAGACACTGAGACACTGAGAGACTGAGACACTGAGACACTGAGACACTAAGACACTGAGACACTGAGAGACTGAGACACTGAGACACTGAGACCCTGAGACACTGAGACCCTGAGACACTGATACCCTGAGACACTGAGACCCTGAGACACTGAGTCACTGAAACCCTGAAACACTGAGACCCTGAGGCACTGAGACCCTGAGACACTGAGACCCAGAGAGCCTGAGACACTGAGGCACTGAGAGACTGAGAGACTGATACACTGAGAGACTGAGACCCAGAGACCCAGAGAGACTGAGAGTCTGAGAGAATGAGACTGAGAGACTGATACACTGAAAGACTGAGAGACTGAAAGACTGAGCGACTAAGAGACTGAGAGACGGAAAGACTGAGAGACTGAGACACTGAGAGACTGAGACCCTGAGACTCTGAGACCCTGAGACCCTGAGACACTGAGACACTGAGACCCTGAGACACTGAGCCCCCTGAGACTGAGACACTGGGACACTGAGACACTTAGACACTGAGACCCTGAAGCACTGAGACCCTGAGACACTGAGACACTGAGACACTGAGAGACTGAGAGACTGAGACACTAAGACACTGAGACCCTGAGAGACTGAGACACTGAGACCCTGAGAGACTGAGAGACTGAGACTCTGAGACCCTGAGACCCTGAGACACTGAGACACTGAGACACTGAGACACTGAGAGACTGAGACCCTGAGACTCTGAGACCCTGAGACCCTGAGACACTGAGACACTGAGACCCTGAGACACTGAGACACTGAAACCCTGAGAAACTGAGACACTGAGACACTGAGACCCTGAGACACTGGGACCCTGAGACACTGAGACACTGAGATCCTGAGACACTGAGACACTGAGACACTGAGAACCTGAGACACTGAGACCTTGAGACCCTGAGACACTGAGACCCTGAGACACTGATACACTGAGAATCTGAGACCCTGAGACACTGAGTCACTGAAACCCTGAGACACTGAGACCCTGAGGCACTGAGACACTGAGACACTGAGACCCAGAGAGCCTGAGACACTGAGACACTGAGACACTGAGACCCTGAGACACTGAGACCCTGAGGCACTGAGACACTGAGACACTGAGCCCCCTGAGACTGAGACACTGAGACACTGAGAGACTGAGAGACTGAGATACTGAGACCCTGAAGCACTGAGACCCTGAGACACTGAGACACTGACGGACTGAGAGACTGAGACACTGAGAGACTGCGTCACTAAGACACTGAGACCCTGAGAGACTGAGACACTGAGACCCTGAGAGACTGAGAGACTGAGACACTGAGAGACTGAGAGACTGAGAGACTGAGACACTAAGACACTGAGACCCTGAGATCCTGAGACACTGAGACACTGAGAGACTGAGACCCTGAGACTCTGAGACCCTGAGACACTGAGACACTGAGACCCTGAGACACTGAGACACTGAGACCCTGAGACCCTGAGACACTGAGACACTGAGACCCTGAGAGACTGAGACACTGAGACACTGAGAGTCTGAGAGACTGAGAAACTGAGGGCATGAGAGAATATGGCCCTGAGATCCTGAGACACTGAGACCCTGAGACACTGAGACACTGAGACCCTGAGACACTGAGACACTGAGACCCCGAGACACTGAGACCCTGAGATCCTGAGACACTGAGACCCTGAGACCCTGAGACACTGAGACACTGAGACCCTGAGACACTGAGACACTGAGACCCCGAGACACTGATACCATGAGACACTGAGACACTGAGGCACTGAGACACTGAGACCCTGAGACCTTGAGACGATTAGACACTAAGAGACTGAGACCCAGAGACCCAGATACCCTGAGACCCTGAGACCCTGATACACTGAGACCCTGAGACAGTGAGACACTGAGACACTGAGACACTGAGACACTGAGACACTGAGACACTGAGACACTGAGACCCTGAGACACTGAGACACTGAGAGACTGAGACCCGGAGACCCAGAGACCCAGAGAGACTGAGAGACTGAGAAACTGAGGGCATGAGAGAATACGGCCCTGAGACACTGAGACCCTGAGACCCTTAGACCCTGAGACACTGAGAACCTGAGACACTGAGAGACTCATACAATGAGAGAATGAGAGACTGAGAACTGAGAGACTGAGAGACTGAGACCCTGAGACACTGAGATACTGAGACAGTGAGACACTGAGACCCTGAGACCCTGAGACCCTGAGACACTGAGACACTGAGAAACTGAGAGACTGAGACACTGAGACACTGTGACCCTGAGACACTGAGACACTGAGACCCTGAGACACTGAGACACTGAGACCCTGAGACTCTGAGATCCTGAGACACTGAGACACTGAGAGAATGAGACTGAGAGAGTGATACACTGAAAGACTGAGAGACTGAGAGATGGAGAGACTCAACACTGGGACCCTGAGACACTGAGACACTGAGACCCTGAGACACTGAGACACTGAGACCCTGCGACCCTGAGACACTGAGAGACTGAGACACTGAGAGACTGAGAGACCGAGACACTGAGACACTGAGACACTGAGACACTGAGAGACTGAGACCCTGAGACCCTGAGACACTGAGACACTGAGACACTGAGACCTGAGACACTGAGACCTTGAGACATTGAGACACTGACACACTGAGATCCTGAAACACTGAGACACTGAGACCCTGAAACACTGAGACACTGAGACCCTGAGACACTGAGACCCTGAGACACTGAGACACTGAGACCCTGAGACCCTGAGACACTGAAACCCTGAGGCACTGAGACACTGAGACACTGAGACCCTGAGACCCAGAGAGCCTGAGAGACTGAGAGACTGAGCGACTGAGAAACTGAGAGACTTAGAGTCTGAGACAGTGAGACACTGAGACACTGAGAGACTGAGAGACTGAGAGACTGAGACACTGAGACACTGAGACACTGAGACCCTGAGACACTGAGACACTGAGACCTGAGACACTGAGACCTTGAGACCCTGAGACACTGAGACACTGAGAACCTGAGACCCTGAGACACTGAGGCACTGAGACACTGAGACCCTGAGACACTGACACACTGAGATCCTGAAACACTGAGAAACTGAGACCCTGAAACACTGAGACACTGAGAGACTGAGAGACTAAGTGACTGAGAGACTGAGACCCGGAGACCCAGAGAGCCTGAGACACTGAGACACTGAGAGACTGAGAGACTGAGAGACTGAGCGACTGAGTGACTGAGAGACTGAGAGACTGAGACACTGAGACACTGTGACCCTGAGAAACAGAGACACTGAGACCCTGAGACACTGAGACACTGAGAGAATGAGACTGAGAGACTGATACACAGAAAGACTGAGAGACTGAGAGACTGAGAGACTGAGCGACTGAGAGACTGAGAGACGGAGAGACTGAGACACTGGGACCCTGAGACACTGAGACACTGAGAGACTGAGCGACTGATACACTGATACACTGAGAGACTGAGAGACTGAGAGACTGAGACGCTGAGACACTGAGACACTGAGACCCTGACAGACTGAGACACTGAGACCCTGAGAGTCTGAGAGACTGAGACACTGAGAGACTGAGACCCAGAGACCCTGAGACACTGAGACCCTAAGATCCTGAGACACTGAGACCCTGAGACACTGAGACTCTGAGACACTGAGACACTGAGAGACTGAGAGTCTGAGAGACAGAGAGACTGAGAGACTGAGACCCAGAGACCCTGAGACCCAGAGAGACTGAGAGACTGAGAGCATGAGAGACTAAGGCCCTGAGATCCTGAGACACTGAAACCCTGAGACCCGGAGACACTGAGACACTGAGACCCTGAGACACTGAGAACCTGAGACACTGAGAGACTGAGAGACTGATGCAATGAGAGAATGAGAGACTGAGAGACTGAGACCCTGAGACCCTGAGGCACTGAGACCCTGAGTTACTGAGACAGTGAGACACTGATACCCTGAGACACTGAGAAACTGAGAGCCTGAGAGACTGAGACACAGAGACACTGAGACCCGAAGGCCCAGAGACACTGAGACACTGAGACCCTGAGACACTGATAGACTGAGAGACTGAGCGACTGAGCGACTGAGTGACTGAGACAATGAGAGACTGAGACACTGAGACACTGAGAGAATGAGACTGAGAGACTGATACACTGAAAGACTGAATGACTGAGAGATGGGGAGACTGAGTCACTGGGACACTGAGACACTGAGACCCTGCGACCCTGAGACACTGAGAAACTGAGACACTGAGAGACTGAGACACTGAGACCTGAGACACTGAGACCTTGAGACCCTGAGACACTGAGACACTGAGAATCTGAGACCCTGAGACACTGATACACTGAGACACAGTGACCCTGAGACACTGACACATTGAGATCCTGAAACACTGAGACACTGAGATCCTGAAACACTGAGACACTGAGACACTGAGACCCTGAGACACTGAGACCCTGAGACACTGAGACACTGAGACCCTGAGACACTGAGACCCTGAGACCCAGAGAGCCTGAGACACTGAGACACTGAGAGACAGATACACTGAGAGACTGAGAGACTGAGAGACTGAGACCCAGAGACCCAGAGAGCCTGAGAGACTGAGAGACTGAGAGACTGAGAGACTGAGAGACTGAGAGACTGAGAGACTGAGCGACTGAGAAACTGAGAGACTGAGAGTCTGAGACACTGAGACACTGAGGAACTGTGACCCTGAGACACTGAGACACTGAGACCCTGAGACACTGAGAGAATGAGACTGAGAGATTGATACACAGAAAGACTGAGAGACTGAAAGACTGAGCGACTAAGAGACTGAGAGATGGAGAGACTGAGACACTGCGCCCCCTGAGACTGAGACCCTGCGACACTTAGACACTGAGACCCTGAGACACTGAGAGACTGAGAGACTGAGACCCTGAAGCACTGAGACTCTGAGACACTGAGGCACTGAGACTCTGAGACACTGAGACACTGAGACACTGAGACCCTGAGACACTGAGAGACTGATACACTGAGAGACTGAGAGACTGAGAGACTGAGCGACTCAGAGACTGAGAGACTGAGACACTGAGAGACTGAGAGACTGAGAGACTGAGACACTGAGAGTCTGAGAGACTGATACACTGAGAGACTGAGAGACTGAGCGACTCTGAGACTGAGACACTGAGACCCTGACAGACTGAGACACTGAGACACTGAGACCCTGAGAGACTGAGACGCTGAGAGACTGAGACCCTGAGACTCTGAGACACTGAGACCCTGGAACACTGAGACCCTGGGACACTGAGACACTGAGACACTGAGACCCTGAGACACAGAGACACTGAGACCCTGAGACCCTGAGACACTGAGACACTGAGACACTGAGAGACTGAGAGACTGATACACTGAGAGACTGAGAGACTGAGAGACTGAGAGACTGAGACACTAAGACACTGAGACACTGAGAGACTGAGACTCTGAGACCCTGAGAGACTCAGACACTGAGACCCTGAGACACTGAGACACTGAGACCCTGAGAGACTGAGACTCTGAGACCCTGAGAGACTCAGACACTGAGACCCAGAGACCCTGAGACCCAGAGAGACTGAGAGACTGAGAGCATGAGAGACTAAGGCCCTGAGATCCTGAGACACTGAAACCCTGAGACCCGGAGACACTGAGACACTGAGACCCTGAGACACTGAGAACCTGAGACACTGAGACACTGAGAGACTGAGAGACTGATGCAATGAGAGAATGAGAGAATGAGAGACTGAGAGACTGAGACCCTGAGACCCTGAGGCACTGAGACCCTGAGTTACTGAGACAGTGAGACACTGATAATCTGAGACACTGAGAAACTGAGAGCCTGAGAGACTGAGACACAGAGACACTGAGACCCGAAGGCCCAGAGACACTGAGACACTGAGACCCTGAGACACTGATAGACTGAGAGACTGAGCGACTGAGCGACTGAGTGACTGAGACAATGAGAGACTGAGACACTGAGACACTGAGAGAATGAGACTGAGAGACTGATACACTGAAAGACTGAATGACTGAGAGATGGGGAGACTGAGTCACTGGGACACTGAGACACTGAGACCCTGCGACCCTGAGACACTGAGAAACTGAGACACTGAGAGACTGAGACACTGAGACCTGAGACACTGAGACCTTGAGACCCTGAGACACTGAGACACTGAGACACAGTGACCCTGAGACACTGACACATTGAGATCCTGAAACACTGAGACACTGAGATCCTGAAACACTGAGACACTGAGACACTGAGACCCTGAGACACTGAGACCCTGAGACACTGAGACACTGAGACCCTGAGACACTGAGACCCTGAGACCCAGAGAGCCTGAGACACTGAGACACTGAGAGACAGATACACTGAGAGACTGAGAGACTGAGAGACTGAGACCCAGAGACCCAGAGAGCCTGAGAGACTGAGAGACTGAGAGACTGAGAGACTGAGAGTCTGAGACACTGAGACACTGAGGAACTGTGACCCTGAGACACTGAGACCCTGAGACACTGAGACACTGAGAGAATGAGACTGAGAGATTGATACACAGAAAGACTGAGAGACTGAAAGACTGAGTGACTAAGAGACTGAGAGATGGAGAGACTGAGACACTGCGCCCCCTGAGACTGAGACCCTGCGACACTTAGACACTGAGACCCTGAGACACTGAGAGACTGAGAGACTGAGACCCTGAAGCACTGAGACCCTGAGACACTGAGACACTGAGACCCTGAGACACTGAGACACTGAGACTCTGAGACACTGAGACACTGAGACCCTGAGACACTGAGAGACTGATGCACTGAGAGACTGAGAGACTGAGAGACTGAGTGACTGAGAGACTGAGACCCGGAGAGCCAGAGAGCCTGAAACACTGAGAGACTGAGAGACTGAGAGACTGAGCGACTGAGTGACTGAGAGACTGAGAGACTGAGAGACTGAGACACTGAGACACTGTGACCCTGGGAAACAGAGACACTGAGACCCTGAGACACTGAGACACTGAGACACTGAGACACTGAGACCCTGAGACCCGGAGACACTGAGAGACTGAGAGACTGAAAGACTGAGAGACTGAGAGACTGAGACCCTGAGACACTGAGAGACTGAGCGACTGATACACTGATACTCTGAGATACTGAGAGACTGAGAGACAGAGACGCTGAGACACTGAGACACTGAGACCCTGAGAGACTGAGACACTGAGACCCTGAGAGTCTGAGAGACTAAGAGACTGAGACACTGAGAGACTGAGACCCTGAGACTATGAGACCCTGAGACACTGAGACACTGAGACCCTGAAACACTGAGACACTGAGACCCTGAGACACTGAGACACTGAGACACTGAGACACTGAGAGACTGAGAGTCTGAGAGACAGAGAGACAGAGAGACTGAGAGACTGAGACCCAGAGACCCTGAGACACAGAGAGACTGAAACACTGAGACCCTAAGACACTGAGACACTGAGACCCTGAGACACTGAGACACTGAGACCCTGAGACACTGAGACACTGAGAGACTGAGAGTCTGAGAGGCAGACAGACTGAGAGACTGAGACCCTGAGACCCAGATAGACTGAGAGACTGAGAGCATGAAACCCTGAGACCCTGAGAAACTGAGACCCTGAGACACTGAGAACCTGAGACACTGAGACACTGAGAGAATGAGACTGAGAGACTGATACAAAGAAAGACTGAGAGACTGAAAGACTGAGCGACTAAGAGACTGAGAGACGGAGAGACTGAGACACTGCGCCCCCTGAGACTGAGAGCCTGAGACACTTAGACACTGAGACCCTGAGACACTGAGAGACTGAGAGACTGAGAGACTGAGACCCTGAAGCACTGAGACACTGAGACACTGAGACACTGAGACCCTGAGACACTGAGAGACTGAGAGACGGAGAGACTGACCGACTCAGAGACTGAGAGACTGAGAGACTGAGACTCTGAGAGACTGAGACCCTGAGACCCTGAGAGACTGAGACACTGAGACCCTGAGAGACTGAGACACTGAGACCCTGAGAGTCTGAGAGACTGAGAGACTGAGACACTGAGAGACTGAGACCCTGAGACTCTGAGACCCTGAGACAATGAGACCCTGAGACACTGAGACACAGAGACACTGAGAGTCTGAGACACTGAGACACTGAGACACAGAGACACTGAGACCCTAAGATCCTGAGACACTGAGGCCCTGAGACACTGAGACACTGAGACACTGAGACACTGAGAGACTGAGAGTCTGAGAGACAGAGAGACTGAGACCCAGAGACCCTGAAACCCAGAGAGACTGAGAGACTGAGAGACTGAGAGCATGACAGACTAAGGCCCTGACATCCTGAGACACTGAAACGATGAGAACCTGAGACACTGAGACACTGAGACACTGAGACCCTGAGACACTGAGAACCTGAGACACTGAGAGACTGAGAGACTGATGCAATGTGAGAATGAGAGAATGAGAGACTGAGAGACTGAGACCCTGAGGCACTGAGACCCTGAGTTACTGAGACAGTGAGACACTGATACCCTGAGACCCTGAGACACTGATAGACTGAGAGACTGAGCGACTGAGCGACTGAGTGACTGAGACACTGAGAGACTGAGAGACTGAGACACTGAGACACTGTGACCCTGAGACACTGAGACACTGAGACCCTGAGACACTGAGATCCTGAGACACTGAGACACTGAGACACTGAGAGAATGAGACTGAGAGACTGATACACTGAAAGACTGAGAGACTGAGAGATGGAGAGACTGAGACACTGGGACCCTGAGACACTGAGACACTGAGACCCTGAGACACTAAGACACTGAGACACTGAGAGACTGAGACACTGAGACACTGAGACACTAAGACACTGAGACACTGAGAGACTGAGACACTGAGACACTGAGACCCTGAGACACTGAGACCCTGAGACACTGATACCCTGAGACACTGAGACCCTGAGACACTGAGTTACTGAAACCCTGAAACACTGAGACCCTGAGGCACTGAGACACTGAGACACTGAGACCCAGAGAGCCTGAGACACTGAGGCACTGAGAGACTGAGAGACTGATACACTGAGAGACTGAGACCCAGAGACCCAGAGAGCCTGAGAGACTGAGAGTCTGAGAGAATGAGACTGAGAGACTGATACACTGAAAGACTGAGAGACTGAAAGACTGAGCGACTAAGAGACTGAGAGACGGAAAGACTGAGAGACTGAGACACTGAGAGACTGAGACCCTGAGACTCTGAGACCCTGAGACCCTGAGACACTGAGACACTGAGACCCTGAGACACTGAGCCCCCTGAGACTGAGACACTGGGACACTGAGACACTTAGACACTGAGACCCTGAGACACTGAGAGACTGAGAGACTGAGAGACTGAGACACTAAGACACTGAGACCCTGAGAGACTGAGACACTGAGACCCTGAGAGACTGAGAGACTGAGACTCTGAGACCCTGAGACCCTGAGACACTGAGACACTGAGACACTGAGACACTGAGAGACTGAGACCCTGAGACTCTGAGACCCTGAGACACTGAGACACTGAGACCCTGAGACACTGAGACACTGAAACCCTGAGAAACTGAGACACTGAGACACTGAGACCCTGAGACACTGGGACCCTGAGACACTGAGACACTGAGATCCTGAGACACTGAGACACTGAGACACTGAGAACCTGAGACACTGAGACCTTGAGACCCTGAGACACTGATACACTGAGAATCTGAGACCCTGAGACACTGAGTCACTGAAACCCTGAGACACTGAGAACCTGAGGCACTGAGACACTGAGACACTGAGACCCAGAGAGACTGAGACACTGAGAAACTGAGACACTGAGACCCTGAGACACTGAGACCCTGAGGCACTGCGACACTGAGACACTGAGCCCCCTGAGACTGAGACACTGAGACACTGAGGCACTTAGACACTGAGACCCTCAGACACTGAGAGACTGAGAGACTGAGATACTGAGACCCTGAAGCACTGAGAGACTGAGACACTGAGAGACTGCGTCACTAAGACACTGAGACCCTGAGAGACTGAGACACTGAGACCCTGAGAGACTGAGAGACTGAGACACTGAGAGACTGAGACCCTGAGACTCTGAGACCCTGAGACACTGAGACACTGAGAGACTGAGAGACTGAGACACTAAGACACTGAGACCCTGAGATCCTGAGACACTGAGACACTGAGAGACTGAGACCCTGAGACTCTGAGACCCTGAGACACTGAGACACTGAGACCCTGAGACACTGAGACACTGAGACCCTGAGACCCTGAGACACTGAGACACTGAGACCCTGAGAGACTGAGACACTGAGACACTGAGAGTCTGAGAGACTGAGAAACTGAGGGCATGAGAGAATATGGCCCTGAGATCCTGAGACACTGAGACCCTGAGACACTGAGACACTGAGACCCTGAGACACTTAAACACTGAGACCTCGAGACACTGAGACCCTGAGATCCTGAGACACTGAGACCCTGAGACCCTGAGACACTGAGACACTGAGACCCTGAGACACTGAGACACTGAGACCCCGAGACACTGAGACCCTGAGACACTGAGACACTGAGGCACTGAGACACTGAGACCCTGAGACCTTGAGACGATTAGACACTAAGAGACTGAGACCCAGAGACCCAGATACCCTGAGACCCTGAGACCCTGATACACTGAGACCCTGAGACAGTGAGACACTGAGACACTGAGACACTGAGACACTGAGACACTGAGACACTGAGACCCTGAGACACTGAGACACTGAGAGACTGAGAGACTGAGACCCGGAGACCCAGAGACCCAGAGAGACTGAGAGACTGAGAAACTGAGGGCATGAGAGAATACGGCCCTGAGACACTGAGACCCTGAGACCCTTAGACCCTGAGACACTGAGAACCTGAGACACTGAGAGACTCATACAATGAGAGAATGAGAGACTGAGAGACTGAGAGACTGAGAGACTGAGACCCTGAGACACTGAGATACTGAGACAGTGAGACACTGAGACCCTGAGACCCTGAGACCCTGAGACCCTGAGACACTGAGACACTGAGAAACTGAGAGACTGAGACACTGAGACACTGTGACCCTGAGACACTGAGACACTGAGACCCTGAGACACTGAGACACTGAGACCCTGAGACACTGAGATCCTGAGACACTGAGACACTGAGAGAATGAGACTGAGAGAGTGATACACTGAAAGACTGAGAGACTGAGAGATGGAGAGACTGAGACACTGGGACCCTGAGACACTGAGACACTGAGACCCTGAGACACTGAGACACTGAGACCCTGCGACCCTGAGACACTGAGAGACTGAGACACTGAGAGACTGAGAGACCGAGACACTGAGACACTGAGACACTGAGACACTGAGAGACTGAGACCCTGAGACACTGAGACACTGAGACACTGAGACCTGAGACACTGAGACCTTGAGACATTGAGACACTGACACACTGAGATCCTGAAACACTGAGACACTGAGACCCTGAAACACTGAGACACTGAGACCCTGAGACACTGAGACCCTGAGACACTGAGACACTGAGACCCTGAGACCCTGAGACACTGAAACCCTGAGGCACTGAGACTCTGAGACACTGAGACCCTGAGACCCAGAGAGCCTGAGAGACTGAGAGACTGAGCGACTGAGAAACTGAGAGACTTAGAGTCTGAGACAGTGAGACACTGAGACACTGAGAGACTGAGAGACTGAGAGACTGAGACACTGAGACACTGAGACACTGAGACCCTGAGACACTGAGACCTGAGACACTGAGACCTTGAGACCCTGAGACACTGAGACACTGAGAACCTGAGACCCTGAGACACTGAGGCACTGAGACACTGAGACCCTGAGACACTGACACACTGAGATCCTGAAACACTGAGAAACTGAGACCCTGAAACACTGAGACACTGAGAGACTGAGAGACTAAGTGACTGAGAGACTGAGACCCGGAGACCCAGAGAGCCTGAGACACTGAGACACTGAGAGACTGAGAGACTGAGAGACTGAGCGACTGAGTGACTGAGAGACTGAGAGACTGAGACACTGAGACACTGTGACCCTGAGAAACAGAGACACTGAGACCCTGAGACACTGAGACACTGAGAGAATGAGACTGAGAGACTGATACACAGAAAGACTGAGAGACTGAGAGACTGAGAGACTGAGCGACTGAGAGACTGAGAGACGGAGAGACTGAGACACTGGGACCCTGAGACACTGAGACACTGAGAGACTGAGCGACTGATACACTGATACACTGAGAGACTGAGAGACTGAGAGACTGAGAGACTGAGACGCTGAGACACTGAGACACTGAGACCCTGACAGACTGAGACACTGAGACCCTGAGAGTCTGAGAGACTGAGACACTGAGAGACTGAGACCCAGAGACCCTGAGACACTGAGACCCTAAGATCCTGAGACACTGAGACCCTGAGACACTGAGACTCTGAGACACTGAGACACTGAGAGACTGAGAGTCTGACAGACAGAGAGACTGAGAGACTGAGACCCAGAGACCCTGAGACCCAGAGAGACTGAGAGACTGAGAGCATGAGAGACTAAGGCCCTGAGATCCTGAGACACTGAAACCCTGAGACCCAGAGACACTGAGACACTGAGACCCTGAGACACTGAGAACCTGAGACACTGAGACACTGAGAGACTGAGAGACTGATGCAATGAGAGAATGAGAGACTGAGAGACTGAGACCCTGAGACCCTGAGGCACTGAGACCCTGAGTTACTGAGACAGTGAGACACTGATACCCTGAGACACTGAGAAACTGAGAGCCTGAGAGACTGAGACACAGAGACACTGAGACCCGAAGGCCCAGAGACACTGAGACACTGAGACCCTGAGACACTGATAGACTGAGAGACTGAGCGACTGAGCGACTGAGTGACTGAGACAATGAGAGACTGAGACACTGAGACACTGAGAGAATGAGACTGAGAGACTGATACACTGAAAGACTGAATGACTGAGAGATGGGGAGACTGAGTCACTGGGACACTGAGACACTGAGACCCTGCGACCCTGAGACACTGAGAAACTGAGACACTGAGAGACTGAGACACTGAGACCCTGAGACACTGAGAGACTGATACACTGAGAGACTGAGAGACTGAGAGACTGATACACTGAGAGACTGAGAGACTGAGAGACTGAGAGACTGAGCGACTCAGAGACTGAGAGACTGAGACACTGAGAGACTGAGACTCTGAGAGACTGAGACACTGAGACACTGAGACCCTGAGACACTGAGAGACTGATACACTGAGAGACTGAGAGACTGAGAGACTGAGCGACTCAAAGACTGAGAGACTGAGACACTGAGAGACTGAGAGACTGAGAGACTGAGACACTGAGAGTCTGAGAGACTGATACACTGAGAGACTGAGAGACTGAGCGACTCTGAGACTGAGACACTGAGACCCTGACAGACTGAGACACTGAGACACTGAGACCCTGAGAGACTGAGACGCTGAGAGACTGAGACCCTGAGACTCTGAGACACTGAGACCCTGGAACACTGAGACCCTGGGACACTGAGACACTGAGACACTGAGAGACTGAGACACTGAGACACTGAGAGACTGAGTGACTGAGAGAATAAGATCCTGAGACCCTGAGACACAGAGACACTGAGACCCTGAGACCCTGAGACACTGAGACACTGAGACACTGAGAGACTGAGAGACTGATACACTGAGAGACTGAGAGACTGAGCGACTCAGAGACTGAGAGACTGAGACACTAAGACACTGAGACACTGAGAGACTGAGACTCTGAGACCCTGAGAGACTCAGACACTGAGACCCTGAGACACTGAGACACTGAGACCTGAGACACTGAGACCTTGAGACCCTGAGACACTGAGACACTGAGAACCTGAGACCCTGAGACACTGAGACCCTGAGACACTGACACACTGAGATCCTGAAACACTGAGAAACTGAGACCCTGAAACACTGAGACACTGAGACACTGAGAGACTGAGAGACTAAGTGACTGAGAGACTGAGACCCGGAGACCCAGAGAGCCTGAGACACTGAGACACTGAGAGACTGAGAGACTGAGAGACTGAGCGACTGAGTGACTGAGAGACTGAGAGACTGAGACACTGAGACACTGTGACCCTGAGAAACAGAGACACTGAGACCCTGAGACACTGAGACACTGAGAGAATGAGACTGAGAGACTGATACACAGAAAGACTGAGAGACTGAGAGACTGAGAGACTGAGCGACTGAGAGACTGAGAGACGGAGAGACTGAGACACTGGGACCCTGAGACACTGAGAGACTGTGCGACTGATACACTGATACACTGATACACTGAGAGACTGAGAGACTGAGAGACTGAGACGCTGAGACACTGAGACACTGAGACCCTGACAGACTGAGACACTGAGACCCTGAGAGTCTGAGAGACTGAGACACTGAGAGACTGAGACCCAGAGACCCTGAGACACTGAGACCCTAAGATCCTGAGACACTGAGACCCTGAGACACTGAGACTCTGAGACACTGAGACACTGAGAGACTGAGAGTCTGAGAGACAGAGAGACTGAGAGACTGAGACCCAGAGACCCTGAGACCCAGAGAGACTGAGAGACTGAGAGCATGAGAGACTAAGGCCCTGAGATCCTGAGACACTGAAACCCTGAGACCCGGAGACACTGAGACACTGAGACCCTGAGACACTGAGAACCTGAGACACTGAGACACTGAGAGACTGAGAGACTGATGCAATGAGAGAATGAGAGAATGAGAGACTGAGAGACTGAGACCCTGAGACCCTGAGGCACTGAGACCCTGAGTTACTGAGACAGTGAGACACTGATACCATGAGACACTGAGAAACTGAGAGCCTGCGAGACTGAGACACAGAGACACTGAGACCCGAAGGCCCAGAGACACTGAGACACTGAGACCCTGAGACACTGATAGACTGAGAGACTGAGCGACTGAGCGACTGAGTGACTGAGACAATGAGAGACTGAGACACTGAGACACTGAGAGAATGAGACTGAGAGACTGATACACTGAAAGACTGAATGACTGAGAGATGGGGAGACTGAGTCACTGGGACACTGAGACACTGAGACCCTGCGACCCTGAGACACTGAGAAACTGAGACACTGAGACACTGAGAGACTGAGACACTGAGACCTGAGACACTGAGACCTTGAGACCCTGAGACACTGAGACACTGAGAATCTGAGACCCTGAGACACTGATACACTGAGACACAGTGACCCTGAGACACTGACACATTGAGATCCTGAAACACTGAGACACTGAGACCCTGAGACACTGAGACCCTGAGACACTGAGACACTGAGACCCTGAGACACTGAGACCCTGAGACCCAGAGAGCCTGAGACCCAGAGACACTGAGACACTGAGAGTCTGAGAGACTGAGAAACTGAGGGCATGAGAGAATATGGCCCTGAGATCCTGAGACACTGAGACCCTGAGACACTGAGACACTGAGACCCTGAGACACTGAGACACTGAAACCCCGAGACACTGAGACCCTGAGATCCTGAGACACTGAGACCCTGAGACACTGAGACACTGAGACCCTGAGACACTGAGACACTGAGACCCCGAGACACTGAGACCCTGAGACACTGAGACACTGAGGCACTGAGACACTGAGACCCTGAGACCTTGAGACGATTAGACACTAAGAGACTGAGACCCAGAGACCCAGATACCCTGAGACCCTGAGACCCTGATACACTGAGACCCTGAGACAGTGAGACACTGAGACACTGAGACACTGAGACACTGAGACACTGAGACACTGAGACCCTGAGACCCTGAGATCCTGAGACACTGAGACCCTGAGACACTGAGACACTGAGAGACTGAGAGACTGAGACCCGGAGACCCAGAGACCCAGAGAGACTGAGAGACTGAGAAACTGAGGGCATGAGAGAATACGGCCCTGAGACACTGAGACCCTGAGACCCTGAGACCCTGAGACACTGAGAACCTGAGACACTGAGAGACTGAGAGACTGAGACACTGAGACACTGTGACCCTGAGACACTGAGACACTGAGACCCTGAGACACTGAGACACTGAGACCCTGAGACACTGAGACACTGAGACCCTGAGACACTGAGATCCTGAGACACTGAGACACTGAGACCCTGAGACCCTGAGACCCTGAGACACTGAGACACTGAGAAACTGAGAGACTGAGACACTGAGACACTGTGACCCTGAGACACTGAGACACTGAGACCCTGAGACACTGAGACACTGAGACCCTGAGACACTGAGATCCTGAGACACTGAGACACTGAGAGAATGAGACTGAGAGAGTGATACACTGAAAGACTGAGAGACTGAGAGATGGAGAGACTGAGACACTGGGACCCTGAGACATTGAGACACTGAGACCCTGAGACACTGAGACACTGAGACCCTGCGACCCTGAGACACTGAGAGACTGAGAGACTGAGAGACCGAGACACTGAGACACTGAGACACTGAGACACTGAGACACTGAGAGACTGAGACCCTGAGACACTGAGACACTGAGACACTGAGACCTGAGACACTGAGACCTTGAGACATTGAGACACTGACACACTGAGATCCTGAAACACTGAGACACTGAGACCCTGAAACACTGAGACACTGAGACCCTGAGACACTGAGACCCTGAGACCCTGAGACACTGAAACCCTGAGGCACTGAGACACTGAGAATCTGAGACCCTGAGACACTGATACACTGAGACACAGTGACCCTGAGACACTGACACATTGAGATCCTGAAACACTGAGACACTGAGACCCTGAGACACTGAGACCCTGAGACACTGAGACACTGAGACCCTGAGACACTGAGACCCTGAGACCCAGAGAGCCTGAGACCCAGAGACACTGAGACACTGAGACACTGAGAGTCTGAGAGACTGAGAAACTGAGGGCATGAGAGAATATGGCTCTGAGATCCTGAGACACTGAGACCCTGAGACACTGAGACACTGAGACCCTGAGACACTGAGACACTGAGACCCCGAGACACTGAGACCCTGAGATCCTGAGACACTGAGACCCTGAGACCCTGAGACACTGAGACACTGAGACCCTGAGACACTGAGACACTGAGACCCCGAGACACTGAGACCCTGAGACACTGAGACACTGAGGCACTGAGACACTGAGACCCTGAGACCTTGAGACGATTAGACACTAAGAGACTGAGACCCAGAGACCCAGATACCCTGAGACCCTGAGACCCTGATACACTGAGACCCTGAGACAGTGAGACACTGAGACACTGAGACACTGAGACACTGAGACACTGAGACCCTGAGACCCTGAGATCCTGAGACACTGAGACCCTGAGACACTGAGACACTGAGAGACTGAGAGACTGAGACCCGGAGACCCAGAGACCCAGAGAGACTGAGAGACTGAGAAACTGAGGGCATGAGAGAATACGGCCCTGAGACACTGAGACCCTGAGACCCTGAGACCCTGAGACACTGAGAACCTGAGACACTGAGAGACTGATACAATGAGAGAATGAGAGACTGAGAGACTGAGAGACTGAGAGACTGAGACCCTGAGACACTGAGATACTGAGACAGTGAGACACTGAGACCCTGAGACCCTGAGACCCTGAGACACTGAGACACTGAGAAACTGAGAGACTGAGACACTGAGACACTGAGACACTGAGACCCTGAGACACTGAGATCCTGAGACACTGAGACACTGAGAGAATGAGACTGAGAGAGTGATACACTGAAAGACTGAGAGACTGAGAGATGGAGAGACTGAGACACTGGGACCCTGAGACATTGATACACTGAGACCCTGAGACACTGAGACACTGAGACCCTGCGACCCTGAGACACTGAGAGACTGAGAGACTGAGAGACTGAGAGACTGAGACACTGAGACACTGAGACACTGAGACACTGAGAGACTGAGACCCTGAGACACTGAGACACTGAGACACTGAGACCTGAGACACTGAGACCTTGAGACATTGAGACACTGACACACTGAGATCCTGAAACACTGAGACACTGAGACCCTGAAACACTGAGACACTGAGACCCTGAGACACTGAGACCCTGAGACACTGAGACACTGAGACCCTGAGACCCAGAGAGCCTGAGAGACTGAGAGACTTTGCGACTGAGAAACTGAGAGACTTAGAGTCTGAGACAGTGAGACACTGAGACACTGAGAGACTGAGAGACTGAGAGACTGAGAGACTGAGAGACTGAGACACTGAGACACTGAGACCCTGAGACACTGAGACACTGAGACCTGAGACACTGAGACCTTGAGACCCTGAGACACTGAGACACTGAGAACCTGAGACCCTGAGACACTGAGGCACTGAGACACTGAGACCCTGAGACACTGACACACTGAGATCCTGAAACACTGAGAAACTGAGACCCTGAAACACTGAGACACTGAGACACTGAGAGACTGAGAGACTAAGTGACTGAGAGACTGAGACCCGGAGACCCAGAGAGCCTGAGACACTGAGACACTGAGAGACTGAGAGACTGAGAGACTGAGCGACTGAGTGACTGAGAGACTGAGAGACTGAGACACTGAGACACTGTGACCCTGAGAAACAGAGACACTGAGACCCTGAGACACTGAGACACTGAGAGAATGAGACTGAGAGACTGATACACAGAAAGACTGAGAGACTGAGCGACTGAGAGACTGAGAGACGGAGAGACTGAGACACTGGGACCCTGAGACACTGAGACACTGAGAGACTGAGCGACTGATACACTGATACACTGAGAGACTGAGAGACTGAGAGACTGAGACGCTGAGACACTGAGACACTGAGACCCTGACAGACTGAGACACTGAGACCCTGAGAGTCTGAGAGACTGAGACACTGAGAGACTGAGACCCAGAGACCCTGAGACACTGAGACCCTAAGATCCTGAGACACTGAGACCCTGAGACACTGAGACTCTGAGACACTGAGACACTGAGAGACTGAGAGTCTGAGAGACAGAGAGACTGAGAGACTGAGACCCAGAGACCCTGAGACCCAGAGAGACTGAGAGACTGAGAGCATGAGAGACTAAGGCCCTGAGATCCTGAGACACTGAAACCCTGAGACCCGGAGACACTGAGACACTGAGACCCTGAGACACTGAGAACCTGAGACACTGAGACACTGAGAGACTGAGAGACTGATGCAATGAGAGAATGAGAGAATGAGAGACTGAGAGACTGAGACCCTGAGACCCTGAGGCACTGAGACCCTGAGTTACTGAGACAGTGAGACACTGATAATCTGAGACACTGAGAAACTGAGAGCCTGAGAGACTGAGACACAGAGACACTGAGACCCGAAGGCCCAGAGACACTGAGACACTGAGACCCTGAGACACTGATAGACTGAGAGACTGAGCGACTGAGCGACTGAGTGACTGAGACAATGAGAGACTGAGACACTGAGACACTGAGAGAATGAGACTGAGAGACTGATACACTGAAAGACTGAATGACTGAGAGATGGGGAGACTGAGTCACTGGGACACTGAGACACTGAGACCCTGCGACCCTGAGACACTGAGAAACTGAGACACTGAGAGACTGAGACACTGAGACCCTGAGACACTGAGAACCTGAGACACTGAGAGACTGAGAGACTGATGCAATGTGAGAATGAGAGAATGAGAGACTGAGAGACTGAGACCCTGAGACCCTGAGGCACTGAGACCCTGAGTTACTGAGACAGTGAGACACTGATACCCTGAGACCCTGAGACACTGATAGACTGAGAGACTGAGCGACTGAGCGACTGAGTGACTGAGACACTGAGAGACTGAGAGACTGAGACACTGAGACACTGTGACCCTGAGACACTGAGACACTGAGACCCTGAGACACTGAGATCCTGAGACACTGAGACACTGAGACACTGAGAGAATGAGACTGAGAGACTGATACACTGAAAGACTGAGAGACTGAGAGATGGAGAGACTGAGACACTGGGACCCTGAGACACTGAGACACTGAGACCCTGAGACACTAAGACACTGAGACACTGAGAGACTGAGACACTGAGACACTGAGACACTAAGACACTGAGACACTGAGAGACTGAGACACTGAGACACTGAGACCCTGAGACACTGAGACCCTGAGACACTGATACCCTGAGACACTGAGACCCTGAGACACTGAGTCACTGAAACCCTGAAACACTGAGACCCTGAGGCACTGAGACACTGAGACACTGAGACCCAGAGAGCCTGAGACACTGAGGCACTGAGAGACTGAGAGACTGATACACTGAGAGACTGAGACCCAGAGACGCAGAGAGCCTGAGAGACTGAGAGTCTGAGAGAATGAGACTGAGAGACTGATACACTGAAAGACTGAGAGACTGAAAGACTGAGCGACTAAGAGACTGAGAGACGGAAAGACTGAGAGACTGAGACACTGAGAGACTGAGACCCTGAGACTCTGAGACCCTGAGACCCTGAGACACTGAGACACTGAGACCCTGAGACACTGAGCCCCCTGAGACTGAGACACTGGGACACTGAGACACTTAGACACTGAGACCCTGAGACACTGAGAGACTGAGAGACTGAGAGACTGAGAGACTGAGACACTGAGACACTGAGACCCTGAGAGACTGAGACACTGAGACCCTGAGAGACTGAGAGACTGAGACTCTGAGACCCTGAGACCCTGAGACACTGAGACACTGAGACACTGAGACACTGAGAGACTGAGACCCTGAGACTCTGAGACCCTGAGACACTGAGACACTGAGACCCTGAGACACTGAGACACTGAAACCCTGAGAAACTGAGACACTGAGACACTGAGACCCTGAGACACTGGGACCCTGAGACACTGAGACACTGAGATCCTGAGACACTGAGACACTGAGACACTGAGAACCTGAGACACTGAGACCTTGAGACCCTGAGACACTGATACACTGAGAATCTGAGACCCTGAGACACTGAGTCACTGAAACCCTGAGACACTGAGACCCTGAGGCACTGAGACACTGAGACACTGAGACCCAGAGAGCCTGAGACACTGAGACACTGAGACACTGAGACCCTGAGACACTGAGACCCTGAGGCACTGAGACACTGAGACACTGAGCCCCCTGAGACTGAGACACTGAGACACTGAGGCACTTAGACACTGAGACCCTCAGACACTGAGAGACTGAGAGACTGAGATACTGAGACCCTGAAGCACTGAGAGACTGAGACACTGAGAGACTGCGTCACTAAGACACTGAGACCCTGAGAGACTGAGACACTGAGACCCTGAGAGACTGAGAGACTGAGACACTGAGAGACTGAGACCCTGAGACTCTGAGACCCTGAGACACTGAGACACTGAGAGACTGAGAGACTGAGACACTAAGACACTGAGACCCTGAGATCCTGAGACACTGAGACACTGAGAGACTGAGACCCTGAGACTCTGAGACCCTGAGACACTGAGACACTGAGACCCTGAGACACTGAGACACTGAGACCCTGAGACCCTGAGACACTGAGACACTGAGACCCTGAGAGACTGAGACACTGAGACACTGAGAGTCTGAGAGACTGAGAAACTGAGGGCATGAGAGAATATGGCCCTGAGATCCTGAGACACTGAGACCCTGAGACACTGAGACACTGAGACCCTGAGACACTGAGACACTGAGACCCCGAGACACTGAGACCCTGAGATCCTGAGACACTGAGACCCTGAGACCCTGAGACACTGAGACACTGAGACCCTGAGACACTGAGACACTGAGACCCCGAGACACTGAGACCCTGAGACACTGAGACACTGAGGCACTGAGACACTGAGACCCTGAGACCTTGAGACGATTAGACACTAAGAGACTGAGACCCAGAGACCCAGATACCCTGAGACCCTGAGACCCTGATACACTGAGACCCTGAGACAGTGAGACACTGAGACACTGAGACACTGAGACACTGAGACACTGAGACACTGAGACCCTGAGACACTGAGACACTGAGAGACTGAGAGACTGAGACCCGGAGACCCAGAGACCCAGAGAGACTGAGAGACTGAGAAACTGAGGGCATGAGAGAATACGGCCCTGAGACACTGAGACCCTGAGACCCTTAGACCCTGAGACACTGAGAACCTGAGACACTGAGAGACTCATACAATGAGAGAATGAGAGACTGAGAGACTGAGAGACTGAGAGACTGAGACCCTGAGACACTGAGATACTGAGACAGTGAGACACTGAGACCCTGAGACCCTGAGACCCTGAGACCCTGAGACACTGAGACACTGAGAAACTGAGAGACTGAGACACTGAGACACTGTGACCCTGAGACACTGAGACACTGAGACCCTGAGACACTGAGACACTGAGACCCTGAGACACTGAGATCCTGAGACACTGAGACACTGAGAGAATGAGACTGAGAGAGTGATACACTGAAAGACTGAGAGACTGAGAGATGGAGAGACTGAGACACTGGGACCCTGAGACACTGAGACACTGAGACCCTGAGACACTGAGACACTGAGACCCTGCGACCCTGAGACACTGAGAGACTGAGACACTGAGAGACTGAGAGACCGAGACACTGAGACACTGAGACACTGAGACACTGAGAGACTGAGACCCTGAGACACTGAGACACTGAGACACTGAGACCTGAGACACTGAGACCTTGAGACATTGAGACACTGACACACTGAGATCCTGAAACACTGAGACACTGAGACCCTGAAACACTGAGACACTGAGACCCTGAGACACTGAGACCCTGAGACACTGAGACACTGAGACCCTGAGACCCTGAGACACTGAAACCCTGAGGCACTGAGACTCTGAGACACTGAGACCCTGAGACCCAGAGAGCCTGAGAGACTGAGAGACTGAGCGACTGAGAAACTGAGAGACTTAGAGTCTGAGACAGTGAGACACTGAGACACTGAGAGACTGAGAGACTGAGAGACTGAGACACTGAGACACTGAGACACTGAGACCCTGAGACACTGAGACACTGAGACCTGAGACACTGAGACCTTGAGACCCTGAGACACTGAGACACTGAGAACCTGAGACCCTGAGACACTGAGGCACTGAGACACTGAGACCCTGAGACACTGACACACTGAGATCCTGAAACACTGAGAAACTGAGACCCTGAAACACTGAGACACTGAGAGACTGAGAGACTAAGTGACTGAGAGACTGAGACCCGGAGACCCAGAGAGCCTGAGACACTGAGACACTGAGAGACTGAGAGACTGAGAGACTGAGCGACTGAGTGACTGAGAGACTGAGAGACTGAGACACTGAGACACTGTGACCCTGAGAAACAGAGACACTGAGACCCTGAGACACTGAGACACTGAGAGAATGAGACTGAGAGACTGATACACAGAAAGACTGAGAGACTGAGAGACTGAGAGACTGAGCGACTGAGAGACTGAGAGACGGAGAGACTGAGACACTGGGACCCTGAGACACTGAGACACTGAGAGACTGAGCGACTGATACACTGATACACTGAGAGACTGAGAGACTGAGAGACTGAGAGACTGAGACGCTGAGACACTGAGACACTGAGACCCTGACAGACTGAGACACTGAGACCCTGAGAGTCTGAGAGACTGAGACACTGAGAGACTGAGACCCAGAGACCCTGAGACACTGAGACCCTAAGATCCTGAGACACTGAGACCCTGAGACACTGAGACTCTGAGACACTGAGACACTGAGAGACTGAGAGTCTGACAGACAGAGAGACTGAGAGACTGAGACCCAGAGACCCTGAGACCCAGAGAGACTGAGAGACTGAGAGCATGAGAGACTAAGGCCCTGAGATCCTGAGACACTGAAACCCTGAGACCCAGAGACACTGAGACACTGAGACCCTGAGACACTGAGAACCTGAGACACTGAGACACTGAGAGACTGAGAGACTGATGCAATGAGAGAATGAGAGACTGAGAGACTGAGACCCTGAGACCCTGAGGCACTGAGACCCTGAGTTACTGAGACAGTGAGACACTGATACCCTGAGACACTGAGAAACTGAGAGCCTGAGAGACTGAGACACAGAGACACTGAGACCCGAAGGCCCAGAGACACTGAGACACTGAGACCCTGAGACACTGATAGACTGAGAGACTGAGCGACTGAGCGACTAAGTGACTGAGACAATGAGAGACTGAGACACTGAGACACTGAGAGAATGAGACTGAGAGACTGATACACTGAAAGACTGAATGACTGAGAGATGGGGAGACTGAGTCACTGGGACACTGAGACACTGAGACCCTGCGACCCTGAGACACTGAGAAACTGAGACACTGAGAGACTGAGACACTGAGACCCTGAGACACTGAGAGACTGATACACTGAGAGACTGAGAGACTGAGAGACTGATACACTGAGAGACTGAGAGACTGAGAGACTGAGAGACTGAGAGACTGAGCGACTCAGAGACTGAGAGACTGAGACACTGAGAGACTGAGACTCTGAGACACTGAGACACTGAGACACTGAGACCCTGAGACACTGAGAGACTGATACACTGAGAGACTGAGAGACTGAGAGACTGAGCGACTCAGAGACTGAGAGACTGAGACACTGAGAGACTGAGAGACTGAGAGACTGAGACACTGAGAGTCTGAGAGACTGATACACTGAGAGACTGAGAGACTGAGCGACTCTGAGACTGAGACACTGAGACCCTGACAGACTGAGACACTGAGACACTGAGACCCTGAGAGACTGAGACGCTGAGAGACTGAGACCCTGAGACTCTGAGACACTGAGACCCTGGAACACTGAGACCCTGGGACACTGAGACACTGAGACACTGAGAGACTGAGACACTGAGACACTGAGAGACTGAGTGACTGAGAGAATAAGATCCTGAGACCCTGAGACACAGAGACACTGAGACCCTGAGACCCTGAGACACTGAGACACTGAGACACTGAGAGACTGAGAGACTGATACACTGAGAGACTGAGAGACTGAGTGACTCAGAGACTGAGAGACTGAGACACTAAGACACTGAGACACTGAGAGACTGAGACTCTGAGACCCTGAGAGACTCAGACACTGAGACCCTGAGACACTGAGACACTGAGACCTGAGACACTGAGACCTTGAGACCCTGAGACACTGAGACACTGAGAACCTGAGACCCTGAGACACTGAGACCCTGAGACACTGACACACTGAGATCCTGAAACACTGAGAAACTGAGACCCTGAAACACTGAGACACTGAGACACTGAGAGACTGAGAGACTAAGTGACTGAGAGACTGAGACCCGGAGACCCAGAGAGCCTGAGACACTGAGACACTGAGAGACTGAGAGACTGAGAGACTGAGCGACTGAGTGACTGAGAGACTGAGAGACTGAGACACTGAGACACTGTGACCCTGAGAAACAGAGACACTGAGACCCTGAGACACTGAGACACTGAGAGAATGAGACTGAGACACTGATACGCAGAAAGACTGAGAGACTGAGAGACTGAGAGACTGAGCGACTGAGAGACTGAGAGACGGAGAGACTGAGACACTGGGACCCTGAGACACTGAGAGACTGTGCGACTGATACACTGATACACTGATACACTGAGAGACTGAGAGACTGAGAGACTGAGACGCTGAGACACTGAGACACTGAGACCCTGACAGACTGAGACACTGAGACCCTGAGAGTCTGAGAGACTGAGACACTGAGAGACTGAGACCCAGAGACCCTGAGACACTGAGACCCTAAGATCCTGAGACACTGAGACCCTGAGACACTGAGACTCTGAGACACTGAGACACTGAGAGACTGAGAGTCTGACAGACAGAGAGACTGAGAGACTGAGACCCAGAGACCCTGAGACCCAGAGAGACTGAGAGACTGAGAGCATGAGAGACTAAGGCCCTGAGATCCTGAGACACTGAAACCCTGAGACCCGGAGACACTGAGACACTGAGACCCTGAGACACTGAGAACCTGAGACACTGAGACACTGAGAGACTGAGAGACTGATGCAATGAGAGAATGAGAGAATGAGAGACTGAGAGACTGAGACCCTGAGACCCTGAGGCACTGAGACCCTGAGTTACTGAGACAGTGAGACACTGATACCATGAGACACTGAGAAACTGAGAGCCTGCGAGACTGAGACACAGAGACACTGAGACCCGAAGGCCCAGAGACACTGAGACACTGAGACCCTGAGACACTGATAGACTGAGAGACTGAGCGACTGAGCGACTGAGTGACTGAGACAATGAGAGACTGAGACACTGAGACACTGAGAGAATGAGACTGAGAGACTGATACACTGAAAGACTGAATGACTGAGAGATGGGGAGACTGAGTCACTGGGACACTGAGACACTGAGACCCTGCGACCCTGAGACACTGAGAAACTGAGACACTGAGACACTGAGAGACTGAGACACTGAGACCTGAGACACTGAGACCTTGAGACCCTGAGACACTGAGACACTGAGAATCTGAGACCCTGAGACACTGATACACTGAGACACAGTGACCCTGAGACACTGACACATTGAGATCCTGAAACACTGAGACACTGAGACCCTGAGACACTGAGACCCTGAGACACTGAGACACTGAGACCCTGAGACACTGAGACCCTGAGACCCAGAGAGCCTGAGACCCAGAGACACTGAGACACTGAGAGTCTGAGAGACTGAGAAACTGAGGGCATGAGAGAATATGGCCCTGAGATCCTGAGACACTGAGACCCTGAGACACTGAGACACTGAGACCCTGAGACACTGAGACACTGAAACCCCGAGACACTGAGACCCTGAGATCCTGAGACACTGAGACCCTGAGACCCTGAGACACTGAGACCCTGAGACACTGAGACACTGAGACCCCGAGACACTGAGACCCTGAGACACTGAGACACTGAGGCACTGAGACACTGAGACCCTGAGACCTTGAGACGATTAGACACTAAGAGACTGAGACCCAGAGACCCAGATACCCTGAGACCCTGAGACCCTGATACACTGAGACCCTGAGACAGTGAGACACTGAGACACTGAGACACTGAGACACTGAGACACTGAGACACTGAGACCCTGAGACCCTGAGATCCTGAGACACTGAGACCCTGAGACACTGAGACACTGAGAGACTGAGAGACTGAGACCCGGAGACCCAGAGACCCAGAGAGACTGAGAGACTGAGAAACTGAGGGCATGAGAGAATACGGCCCTGAGACACTGAGACCCTGAGACCCTGAGACCCTGAGACACTGAGAACCTGAGACACTGAGAGACTGAGAGACTGAGACACTGAGACACTGTGACCCTGAGACACTGAGACACTGAGACCCTGAGACACTGAGACACTGAGACCCTGAGACACTGAGACACTGAGACCCTGAGACACTGAGATCCTGAGACACTGAGACACTGAGACCCTGAGACCCTGAGACCCTGAGACACTGAGAAACTGAGAGACTGAGACACTGAGACACTGTGACCCTGAGACACTGAGACACTGAGACCCTGAGACACTGAGACACTGAGACCCTGAGACACTGAGATCCTGAGACACTGAGACACTGAGAGACTGAGACACTGAGATCCTGAGACACTGAGACACTGAGAGAATGAGACTGAGAGAGTGATACACTGAAAGACTGAGAGACTGAGAGATGGAGAGACTGAGACACTGAGACCCTGAGACATTGAGACACTGAGACCCTGAGACACTGAGACACTGAGACCCTGCGACCCTGAGACACTGAGAGACTGAGAGACTGAGAGACCGAGACACTGAGACACTGAGACACTGAGACACTGAGAGACTGAGACCCTGAGACACTGAGACACTGAGACACTGAGACCTGAGACACTGAGACCTTGAGACATTGAGACACTGACACACTGAGATCCTGAAACACTGAGACACTGAGACCCTGAAACACTGAGACACTGAGACCCTGAGACACTGAGACCCTGAGACCCTGAGACACTGAAACCCTGAGGCACTGAGACACTGAGAATCTGAGACCCTGAGACACTGATACACTGAGACACAGTGACCCTGAGACACTGACACATTGAGATCCTGAAACACTGAGACACTGAGACCCTGAGACACTGAGACCCTGAGACACTGAGACACTGAGACCCTGAGACACTGAGACCCTGAGACCCTGAGACCCAGAGAGCCTGAGACCCAGAGACACTGAGACACTGAGACACTGAGAGTCTGAGAGACTGAGAAACTGAGGGCATGAGAGAATATGGCTCTGAGATCCTGAGACACTGAGACCCTGAGACACTGAGACACTGAGACCCTGAGACACTGAGACACTGAGACCCCGAGACACTGAGACCCTGAGATCCTGAGACACTGAGACCCTGAGACCCTGAGACACTGAGACACTGAGACCCTGAGACACTGAGACACTGAGACCCCGAGACACTGAGACCCTGAGACACTGAGACACTGAGGCACTGAGACACTGAGACCCTGAGACCTTGAGACGATTAGACACTAAGAGACTGAGACCCAGAGACCCAGATACCCTGAGACCCTGAGACCCTGATACACTGAGACCCTGAGACAGTGAGACACTGAGACACTGAGACACTGAGACACTGAGACACTGAGACCCTGAGACCCTGAGATCCTGAGACACTGAGACCCTGAGACACTGAGACACTGAGAGACTGAGAGACTGAGACCCGGAGACCCAGAGACCCAGAGAGACTGAGAGACTGAGAAACTGAGGGCATGAGAGAATACGGCCCTGAGACACTGAGACCCTGAGACCCTGAGACCCTGAGACACTGAGAACCTGAGACACTGAGAGACTGATACAATGAGAGAATGAGAGACTGAGAGACTGAGAGACTGAGAGACTGAGACCCTGAGACACTGAGATACTGAGACAGTGAGACACTGAGACCCTGAGACCCTGAGACCCTGAGACACTGAGACACTGAGAAACTGAGAGACTGAGACACTGAGACACTGAGACACTGAGACCCTGAGACACTGAGATCCTGAGACACTGAGACACTGAGAGAATGAGACTGAGAGAGTGATACACTGAAAGACTGAGAGACTGAGAGATGGAGAGACTGAGACACTGGGACCCTGAGACATTGATACACTGAGACCCTGAGACACTGAGACACTGAGACCCTGCGACCCTGAGACACTGAGAGACTGAGAGACTGAGAGACCGAGACACTGAGACACTGAGACACTGAGACACTGAGAGACTGAGACCCTGAGACACTGAGACACTGAGACACTGAGACCTGAGACACTGAGACCTTGAGACATTGAGACACTGACACACTGAGATCCTGAAACACTGAGACACTGAGACCCTGAAACACTGAGACACTGAGACCCTGAGACACTGAGACCCTGAGACACTGAGACACTGAGACCCTGAGACCCAGAGAGCCTGAGAGACTGAGAGACTGAGCGACTCAGAAACTGAGAGACTTAGAGTCTGAGACAGTGAGACACTGAGACACTGAGAGACTGAGAGACTGAGAGACTGAGAGACTGAGACACTGAGACACTGAGACCCTGAGACACTGAGACACTGAGACCTGAGACACTGAGACCTTGAGACCCTGAGACACTGAGACACTGAGAACCTGAGACCCTGAGACACTGAGGCACTGAGACACTGAGACCCTGAGACACTGACACACTGAGATCCTGAAACACTGAGAAACTGAGACCCTGAAACACTGAGACACTGAGACACTGAGACACTGAGAGACTGAGAGACTAAGTGACTGAGAGACTGAGACCCGGAGACCCAGAGAGCCTGAGACACTGAGACACTGAGAGACTAAGAGACTGAGAGACTGAGCGACTGAGTGACTGAGAGACTGAGAGACTGAGACACTGAGACACTGTGACCCTGAGAAACAGAGACACTGAGACCCTGAGACACTGAGACACTGAGAGAATGAGACTGAGAGACTGATACACAGAAAGACTGAGAGACTGAGCGACTGAGAGACTGAGAGACGGAGAGACTGAGACACTGGGACCCTGAGACACTGAGACACTGAGAGACTGAGCGACTGATACACTGATACACTGAGAGACTGAGAGACTGAGAGACTGAGACGCTGAGACACTGAGACACTGAGACCCTGACAGACTGAGACACTGAGACCCTGAGAGTCTGAGAGACTGAGACACTGAGAGACTGAGACCCAGAGACCCTGAGACACTGAGACCCTAAGATCCTGAGACACTGAGACCCTGAGACACTGAGACTCTGAGACACTGAGACACTGAGAGACTGAGAGTCTGAGAGACAGAGAGACTGAGAGACTGAGACCCAGAGACCCTGAGACCCAGAGAGACTGAGAGACTGAGAGCATGAGAGACTAAGGCCCTGAGATCCTGAGACACTGAAACCCTGAGACCCGGAGACACTGAGACACTGAGACCCTGAGACACTGAGAACCTGAGACACTGAGACACTGAGAGACTGAGAGACTGATGCAATGAGAGAATGAGAGAATGAGAGACTGAGAGACTGAGACCCTGAGACCCTGAGGCACTGAGACCCTGAGTTACTGAGACAGTGAGACACTGATAATCTGAGACACTGAGAAACTGAGAGCCTGAGAGACTGAGACACAGAGACACTGAGACCCGAAGGCCCAGAGACACTGAGACACTGAGACCCTGAGACACTGATAGACTGAGAGACTGAGCGACTGAGCGACTGAGTGACTGAGACAATGAGAGACTGAGACACTGAGACACTGAGAGAATGAGACTGAGAGACTGATACACTGAAAGACTGAATGACTGAGAGATGGGGAGACTGAGTCACTGGGACACTGAGACACTGAGACCCTGCGACCCTGAGACACTGAGAAACTGAGACACTGAGAGACTGAGACACTGAGACCTGAGACACTGAGACCTTGAGACCCTGAGACACTGAGACACTGAGAATCTGAGACCCTGAGACACTGATACACTGAGACACAGTGACCCTGAGACACTGACACATTGAGATCCTGAAACACTGAGACACTGAGATCCTGAAACACTGAGACACTGAGACACTGAGACCCTGAGACACTGAGACCCTGAGACACTGAGACACTGAGACCCTGAGACACTGAGACCCTGAGACCCAGAGAGCCTGAGACACTGAGACACTGAGAGACAGATACACTGAGAGACTGAGAGACTGAGAGACTGAGACCCAGAGACCCAGAGAGCCTGAGAGACTGAGAGACTGAGAGACTGAGAGACTGAGAGACTGAGAGTCTGAGACACTGAGACACTGAGGAACTGTGACCCTGAGACACTGAGACCCTGAGACACTGAGAGAATGAGACTGAGAGATTGATACACAGAAAGACTGAGAGACTGAAAGACTGAGTGACTAAGAGACTGAGAGATGGAGAGACTGAGACACTGCGCCCCCTGAGACTGAGACCCTGCGACACTTAGACACTGAGACCCTGAGACACTGAGAGACTGAGAGACTGAGACCCTGAAGCACTGAGACCCTGAGACACTGAGACACTGAGACCCTGAGACACTGAGACACTGAGACTCTGAGACACTGAGACACTGAGACCCTGAGACACTGAGAGAGTGATGCACTGAGAGACTGAGAGACTGAGAGACTGAGCGACTCAGAGACTGAGAGACTGAGACACTGAGAGACTGAGAGACTGAGACACTGAGAGTCTGAGAGACTGATACACTGAGAGACTGAGAGACTGAGCGACTCAGAGACTGAGAGACTGAGACACTGAGAGACTGAGAGACTGAGACACTGAGAGTCTGAGAGACTGATACACTGAGAGACTGGGAGACTGAGCGACTCTGAGACTGAGACACTGAGACCCTGACAGACTGAGACACTGAGACACTGAGACCCTGAGAGACTGAGACGCTGAGAGACTGAGACCCTGAGACTCTGAGACACTGAGACCCTGGAACACTGAGACCCTGGGACACTGAGACACTGAGACACTGAGAGACTGAGACACTGAGACACTGAGAGACTGAGTGACTGAGAGAATAAGATCCTGAGACCCTGAGACACAGAGACACTGAGACCCTGAGACCCTGAGACACTGAGAGACTGAGAGACTGATACACTGAGAGACTGAGAGACTGAGAGACTGAGCGACTCAGAGACTGAGAGACTGAGACACTAAGACACTGAGACACTGAGAGACTGAGACTCTGAGACCCTGAGAGACTCAGAGACTGAGAGACTGAGACACTGAGAGACTGAGACCCTGAGACTCTGAGAACCTGAGACCCTGAGACACTGAGACACTGAGACCCTGAGACACTGAGACACTGAGACCCTGAGACCCTGAGACACTGAGACACTGAGACCCTGAGACACTGAGACACTGAGAGACTGAGAGACTGAAAGACTGAGTGACTGAGAGACTGAGACCCGGAGACCCAGAGAGCCTGAGACACTGAGACACTGAGACACTGAGACCCTGAGACACTGAGACACTGAGACCTGAGACACTGAGACCTTGAGACCCTGAGACACTGAGAACCTGAGACCCTGAGACACTGAGGCACTGAGACACTGAGACCCTGAGACACTGACACACTGAGATCCTGAAACACTGAGAAACTGAGACCCTGAAACACTAAGACACTGAGACACTGAGACACTGAGAGACTGAGAGACTAAGTGACTGAGAGACTGAGACCCGGAGACCCAGAGAGCCTGAGACACTGAGACACTGAGAGACTGAGAGACTGAGAGACTGAGCGACTGAGTGACTGAGAGACTGAGAGACTGAGACACCGAGACACTGTGACCCTGAGAAACAGAGACACTGAGACCCTGAGACACTGAGACACTGAGAGAATGAGACTGAGAGACTGATACACAGAAAGACTGAGAGACTGAGAGACTGAGAGACTGAGCGACTGAGAGACTGAGAGACGGAGAGACTGAGACACTGGGACCCTGAGACACTGAGACACTGAGAGACTGAGCGACTGATACACTGATACACTGAGAGACTGAGAGACTGAGACGCTGAGATACTGAGACACTGAGACCCTGACAGACTGAGACACTGAGACCCTGAGAGTCTGAGAGACTGAGACACTGAGAGACTGAGACCCAGAGACCCTGAGACACTGAGACCCTAAGATCCTGAGACACTGAGACCCTGAGACACTGAGACTCTGAGACACTGAGACACTGAGAGACTGAGAGTCTGAGAGACAGAGAGACTGAGAGACTGAGACCCAGAGACCCTGAGACCCAGAGAGACTGAGAGACTGAGAGCATGAGAGACTAAGGCCCTGAGATCCTGAGACACTGAAACCCTGAGACCCGGAGACACTGAGACACTGAGACCCTGAGACACTGAGAACCTGAGACACTGAGACACTGAGAGACTGAGAGACTGATGCAATGAGAGAATGAGAGACTGAGAGACTGAGACCCTGAGACCCTGAGGCACTGAGACCCTGAGTTACTGAGACAGTGAGACACTGATACCCTGAGACACTGAGAAACTGAGAGCCTGAGAGACTGAGACACAGAGACACTGAGACCCGAAGGCCCAGAGACACTGAGACACTGAGACCCTGAGACACTGATAGACTGAGAGACTGAGCGACTGAGCGACTGAGTGACTGAGACAATGAGAGACTGAGACACTGAGACACTGAGAGAATGAGACTGAGAGACTGATACACTGAAAGACTGAATGACTGAGAGATGGGGAGACTGAGTCACTGGGACACTGAGACACTGAGACCCTGCGACCCTGAGACACTGAGAAACTGAGACACTGAGAGACTGAGACACTGAGACCTGAGACACTGAGACCTTGAGACCCTGAGACCCTGAGACACTGAGACACTGAGAATCTGAGACCCTGAGACACTGATACACTGAGACACAGTGACCCTGAGACACTGACACATTGAGATCCTGAAACACTGAGACACTGAGATCCTGAAACACTGAGACACTGAGACACTGAGACCCTGAGACACTGAGACCCTGAGACACTGAGACACTGAGACCCTGAGACACTGAGACCCTGAGACCCAGAGAGCCTGAGACACTGAGACACTGAGAGACAGATACATAGAGAGACTGAGAGACTGAGAGACTGAGACCCAGAGACCCAGAGAGCCTGAGAGACTGAGAGACTGAGAGACTGAGAGACTGAGAGACTGAGAGACTGAGAGACTGAGAAACTGAGAGACTGAGAGTCTGAGACACTGAGACACTGAGGAACTGTGACCCTGAGACACTGAGACACTGAGACCCTGAGACACTGAGACACTGAGAGAATGAGACTGAGAGATTGATACACAGAAAGACTGAGAGACTGAAAGACTGAGCGACTAAGAGACTGAGAGATGGAGAGACTGAGACACTGCGCCCCCTGAGACTGAGACCCTGCGACACTTAGACACTGAGACCCTGAGACACTGAGAGACTGAGAGACTGAGACCCTGAAGCACTGAGACCCTGAGACACTGAGACCCTGAGAGCCTGAGACACTGAGACTCTGAGACACTGAGACACTGAGACACTGAGACCCTGAGACACTGAGAGACTGATACACTGAGAGACTGAGAGACTGAGAGACTGAGCGACTCAGAGACTGAGAGACTGAGACACTGAGAGACTGAGAGACTGAGAGTCTGAGACACTGAGACACTGAGGAACTGTGACCCTGAGACACTGAGACCCTGAGACACTGAGAGAATGAGACTGAGAGATTGATACACAGAAAGACTGAGAGACTGAAAGACTGAGTGACTAAGAGACTGAGAGATGGAGAGACTGAGACACTGCGCCCCCTGAGACTGAGACCCTGCGACACTTAGACACTGAGACCCTGAGACACTGAGAGACTGAGAGACTGAGACCCTGAAGCACTGAGACCCTGAGACACTGAGACACTGAGACCCTGAGACACTGAGACACTGAGACTCTGAGACACTGAGACACTGAGACCCTGAGACACTGAGAGAGTGATGCACTGAGAGACTGAGAGACTGAGAGACTGAGCGACTCAGAGACTGAGAGACTGAGACACTGAGAGACTGAGAGACTGAGACACTGAGAGTCTGAGAGACTGATACACTGAGAGACTGAGAGACTGAGCGACTCAGAGACTGAGAGACTGAGACACTGAGAGACTGAGAGACTGAGACACTGAGAGTCTGAGAGACTGATACACTGAGAGACTGGGAGACTGAGCGACTCTGAGACTGAGACACTGAGACCCTGACAGACTGAGACACTGAGACACTGAGACCCTGAGAGACTGAGACGCTGAGAGACTGAGACCCTGAGACTCTGAGACACTGAGACCCTGGAACACTGAGACCCTGGGACACTGAGACACTGAGACACTGAGAGACTGAGACACTGAGACACTGAGAGACTGAGTGACTGAGAGAATAAGATCCTGAGACCCTGAGACACAGAGACACTGAGACCCTGAGACCCTGAGACACTGAGAGACTGAGAGACTGATACACTGAGAGACTGAGAGACTGAGAGACTGAGCGACTCAGAGACTGAGAGACTGAGACACTAAGACACTGAGACACTGAGAGACTGAGACTCTGAGACCCTGAGAGACTCAGAGACTGAGAGACTGAGACACTGAGAGACTGAGACCCTGAGACTCTGAGAACCTGAGACCCTGAGACACTGAGACACTGAGACCCTGAGACACTGAGACACTGAGACCCTGAGACCCTGAGACACTGAGACACTGAGACCCTGAGACACTGAGACACTGAGAGACTGAGAGACTGAAAGACTGAGTGACTGAGAGACTGAGACCCGGAGACCCAGAGAGCCTGAGACACTGAGACACTGAGACACTGAGACCCTGAGACACTGAGACACTGAGACCTGAGACACTGAGACCTTGAGACCCTGAGACACTGAGAACCTGAGACCCTGAGACACTGAGGCACTGAGACACTGAGACCCTGAGACACTGACACACTGAGATCCTGAAACACTGAGAAACTGAGACCCTGAAACACTAAGACACTGAGACACTGAGACACTGAGAGACTGAGAGACTAAGTGACTGAGAGACTGAGACCCGGAGACCCAGAGAGCCTGAGACACTGAGACACTGAGAGACTGAGAGACTGAGAGACTGAGCGACTGAGTGACTGAGAGACTGAGAGACTGAGACACCGAGACACTGTGACCCTGAGAAACAGAGACACTGAGACCCTGAGACACTGAGACACTGAGAGAATGAGACTGAGAGACTGATACACAGAAAGACTGAGAGACTGAGAGACTGAGAGACTGAGCGACTGAGAGACTGAGAGACGGAGAGACTGAGACACTGGGACCCTGAGACACTGAGACACTGAGAGACTGAGCGACTGATACACTGATACACTGAGAGACTGAGAGACTGAGACGCTGAGATACTGAGACACTGAGACCCTGACAGACTGAGACACTGAGACCCTGAGAGTCTGAGAGACTGAGACACTGAGAGACTGAGACCCAGAGACCCTGAGACACTGAGACCCTAAGATCCTGAGACACTGAGACCCTGAGACACTGAGACTCTGAGACACTGAGAGACTGAGAGTCTGAGAGACAGAGAGACTGAGAGACTGAGACCCAGAGACCCTGAGACCCAGAGAGACTGAGAGACTGAGAGCATGAGAGACTAAGGCCCTGAGATCCTGAGACACTGAAACCCTGAGACCCGGAGACACTGAGACACTGAGACCCTGAGACACTGAGAACCTGAGACACTGAGACACTGAGAGACTGAGAGACTGATGCAATGAGAGAATGAGAGACTGAGAGACTGAGACCCTGAGACCCTGAGGCACTGAGACCCTGAGTTACTGAGACAGTGAGACACTGATACCCTGAGACACTGAGAAACTGAGAGCCTGAGAGACTGAGACACAGAGACACTGAGACCCGAAGGCCCAGAGACACTGAGACACTGAGACCCTGAGACACTGATAGACTGAGAGACTGAGCGACTGAGCGACTGAGTGACTGAGACAATGAGAGACTGAGACACTGAGACACTGAGAGAATGAGACTGAGAGACTGATACACTGAAAGACTGAATGACTGAGAGATGGGGAGACTGAGTCACTGGGACACTGAGACACTGAGACCCTGCGACCCTGAGACACTGAGAAACTGAGACACTGAGAGACTGAGACACTGAGACCTGAGACACTGAGACCTTGAGACCCTGAGACCCTGAGACACTGAGACACTGAGAATCTGAGACCCTGAGACACTGATACACTGAGACACAGTGACCCTGAGACACTGACACATTGAGATCCTGAAACACTGAGACACTGAGACCCTGAGACACTGAGACCCTGAGACCCAGAGAGCCTGAGACACTGAGACACTGAGAGACAGATACATAGAGAGACTGAGAGACTGAGAGACTGAGACCCAGAGACCCAGAGAGCCTGAGAGACTGAGAGACTGAGAGACTGAGAGACTGAGAGACTGAGAGACTGAGAGACTGAGAAACTGAGAGACTGAGAGTCTGAGACACTGAGACACTGAGGAACTGTGACCCTGAGACACTGAGACACTGAGACCCTGAGACACTGAGACACTGAGAGAATGAGACTGAGAGATTGATACACAGAAAGACTGAGAGACTGAAAGACTGAGCGACTAAGAGACTGAGAGATGGAGAGACTGAGACACTGCGCCCCCTGAGACTGAGACCCTGCGACACTTAGACACTGAGACCCTGAGACACTGAGAGACTGAGAGACTGAGACCCTGAAGCACTGAGACCCTGAGACACTGAGACCCTGAGAGCCTGAGACACTGAGACTCTGAGACACTGAGACACTGAGACACTGAGACCCTGAGACACTGAGAGACTGATACACTGAGAGACTGAGAGACTGAGAGACTGAGCGACTCAGAGACTGAGAGACTGATACACTGAGAGACTGAGAGACTGAGAGACTGAGACACTGAGAGACTGAGAGACTGAGAGACTGAGCGACTCAGAGACTGAGAGACTGAGACACTGAGACACTGAGAGTCTGAGAGACTGATACACTGAGAGACTGAGAGACTGAGCGACTCTGAGACTGAGACACTGAGACCCTGACAGACTGAGACACTGAGACACTGAGACCCTGGGACACTGAGACACTGAGACACTGAGAGACTGAGTGACTGAGAGAATAAGATCCTGAGACCCTGAGACCCTGAGACACAGAGACACTGAGACCCTGAGACCCTGAGACACTGAGACACTGAGAGACTGAGAGACTGATACACTGAGAGACTGAGAGACTGAGCGACTCAGAGACTGAGAGACTGAGACACTAAGACACTGAGACACTGAGAGACTGAGACTCTGAGACCCTGAGAGACACAGACACTGAGACCCTGAGACACTGAGACACTGAGACCTGAGACACTGAGACCTTGAGACCCTGAGACACTGAGACACTGAGAACCTGAGACCCTGAGACACTGAGGCACTGAGACACTGAGACCCTGAGACACTGACACACTGAGATCCTGAAACACTGAGAAACTGAGACCCTGAAACACTGAGACACTGAGACACTGAGACACTGAGAGACTGAGAGACTAAGTGACTGAGAGACTGAGACCCGGAGACCCAGAGAGCCTGAGACACTGAGACACTGAGAGACTGAGAGACTGAGCGACTGAGTGACTGAGAGACTGAGACACTGAGACACTGTGACCCTGAGAAACAGAGACACTGAGACCCTGAGACACTGAGACACTGAGAGAATGAGACTGAGAGACTGATACACAGAAAGACTGAGAGACTGAGAGACTGAGCGACTGAGAGACTGAGAGACGGAGAGACTGAGACACTGGGACCCTGAGACACTGAGAGACTGTGCGACTGATACACTGATACACTGATACACTGAGAGACTGAGAGACTGAGAGACTGAGACGCTGAGACACTGAGACACTGAGACCCTGACAGACTGAGACACTGAGACCCTGAGAGTCTGAGAGACTGAGACACTGAGAGACTGAGACCCAGAGACCCTGAGACACTGAGACCCTAAGATCCTGAGACACTGAGACCCTGAGACACTGGGACTCTGAGACACTGAGACACTGAGAGACTGAGAGTCTGAGAGACAGAGAGACTGAGAGACTGAGACCCAGAGACCCTGAGACCCAGAGAGACTGAGAGACTGAGAGCATGAGAGACTAAGGCCCTGAGATCCTGAGACACTGAAACCCTGAGACCCGGAGACACTGAGACACTGAGACCCTGAGACACTGAGAACCTGAGACACTGAGACACTGAGAGACTGAGAGACTGATGCAATGAGAGAATGAGAGAATGAGAGAATGAGAGACTGAGAGACTGAGACCCTGAGACCCTGAGGCACTGAGACCCTGAGTTACTGAGACAGTGAGACACTGATACCATGAGACACTGAGAAACTGAGAGCCTGCGAGACTGAGACACAGAGACACTGAGACCCGAAGGCCCAGAGACACTGAGACACTGAGACCCTGAGACACTGATAGACTGAGAGACTGAGCGACTGAGCGACTGAGTGACTGAGACAATGAGAGACTGAGACACTGAGACACTGAGAGAATGAGACTGAGAGACTGATACACTGAAAGACTGAATGACTGAGAGATGGGGAGACTGAGTCACTGGGACACTGAGATACTGAGACCCTGCGACCCTGAGACACTGAGAAACTGAGACACTGAGACACTGAGAGACTGAGACACTGAGACCTGAGACACTGAGACCTTGAGACCCTGAGACACTGAGACACTGAGAATCTGAGACCCTGAGACACTGATACACTGAGACACAGTGACCCTGAGACACTGACACATTGAGATCCTGAAACACTGAGACACTGAGACCCTGAGACACTGAGACCCTGAGACACTGAGACACTGAGACCCTGAGACACTGAGACCCTGAGACCCAGAGAGCCTGAGACCCAGAGACACTGAGACACTGAGAGTCTGAGAGACTGAGAAACTGAGGGCATGAGAGAATATGGCCCTGAGATCCTGAGACACTGAGACCCTGAGACACTGAGACACTGAGACACTGAGACCCTGAGACACTGAGACACTGAGACCCCGAGACACTGAGACCCTGAGATCCTGAGACACTGAGACCCTGAGACCCTGAGACACTGAGACACTGAGACCCTGAGACACTGAGACACTGAGACCCCGAGACACTGAGACCCTGAGACACTGAGACACTGAGGCACTGAGACACTGAGACCCTGAGACCTTGAGACGATTAGACACTAAGAGACTGAGACCCAGAGACCCAGATACCCTGAGACCCTGAGACCCTGACACACTGAGACCCTGAGACAGTGAGACACTGAGACACTGAGACACTGAGACACTGAGACACTGAGACCCTGAGACCCTGAGATCCTGAGACACTGAGACCCTGAGACACTGAGACACTGAGAGACTGAGAGACTGAGACCCGGAGACCCAGACACCCAGAGAGACTGAGAGACTGAGAAACTGAGGGCATGAGAGAATACGGCCCTGAGACACTGAGACCCTGAGACCCTGAGACCCTGAGACACTGAGAACCTGAGACACTGAGAGACTGATACAATGAGAGAATGAGAGACTGAGAGACTGAGAGACTGAGAGACTGAGAGACTGAGACCCTGAGACACTGAGATACTGAGACAGTGAGACACTGAGACCCTGAGACCCTGAGACCCTGAGACACTGAGACACTGAGAAACTGAGAGACTGAGACACTGAGACACTGTGACCCTGAGACACTGAGACACTGAGACACTGAGACCCTGAGACACTGAGACACTGAGACCCTGAGACACTGAGATCCTGAGACACTGAGACACTGAGACACTGAGAGAATGAGACTGAGAGACTGATAAACTGAAAGACTGAGAGACTGAGAGATGGAGAGACTGAGACACTGGGACCCTGAGACATTGAGACACTGAGACCCTGAGACACTGAGACACTGAGACCCTGCGACCCTGAGACACTGAGAGACTGAGAGACTGAGAGACCGAGACACTGAGACACTGAGACACTGAGAGACTGAGACCCTGAGACACTGAGACACTGAGACACTGAGACCTGAGACACTGAGACCTTGAGACATTGAGACACTGACACACTGAGATCCTGAAACACTGAGACACTGAGACCCTGAAACACTGAGACACTGAGACCCTGAGACACTGAGACCCTGAGACACTGAGACACTGAGACCCTGAGACCCTGAGACACTGAAACCCTGAGGCACTGAGACACTGAGACACTGAGACCCTGAGACCCAGAGAGCCTGAGAGACTGAGAGACTGAGCGACTGAGAAACTGAGAGACTTAGAGTCTGAGACAGTGAGACACTGAGACACTGAGAGACTGAGAGACTGAGAGACTGAGAGACTGAGACACTGAGACACTGAGACACTGAGACCCTGAGACACTGAGACACTGAGACCTGAGACACTGAGACCTTGAGACCCTGAGACACTGAGACACTGAGAACCTGAGACCCTGAGACACTGAGGCACTGAGACACTGAGACCCTGAGACACTGACACACTGAGATCCTGAAACACTGAGAAACTGAGACCCTGAAACACTGAGACACTGAGACACTGAGACACTGAGAGACTGAGAGACTAAGTGACTGAGAGACTGAGACCCGGAGACCCAGAGAGCCTGAGACACTGAGACACTGAGAGACTGAGAGACTGAGAGACTGAGCGACTGAGTGACTGAGAGACTGAGAGACTGAGACACTGAGACACTGTGACCCTGAGAAACAGAGACACTGAGACCCTGAGACACTGAGACACTGAGAGAATGAGACTGAGAGACTGATACACAGAAAGACTGAGAGACTGAGAGACTGAGCGACTGAGAGACTGAGAGACGGAGAGACTGAGACACTGGGACCCTGAGACACTGAGACACTGAGAGACTGAGCGACTGATACACTGATACACTGAGAGACTGTGAGACTGAGAGACTGAGACGCTGAGACACTGAGACACTGAGACCCTGACAGACTGAGACACTGAGACCCTGAGACACTGAGACCTTGAGACCCTGAGACACTGAGACACTGAGAATCTGAGACCCTGAGACACTGATACACTGAGACACAGTAACCCTGAGACACTGACACATTGAGATCCTGAAACACTGAGACACTGAGATCCTGAAACACTGAGACACTGAGACACTGAGACCCTGAGACACTGAGACCCTGAGACACTGAGACACTGAGACCCTGAGACACTGAGACCCTGAGACCCAGAGAGCCTGAGACACTGAGACACTGAGAGACAGATACACTGAGAGACTGAGAGACTGAGAGACTGAGACCCAGAGACCCAGAGAGCCTGAGAGACTGAGAGACTGAGAGACTGAGCGACTGAGAAACTGAGAGACTGAGAGTCTGAGACACTGAGACACTGAGGAACTGTGACCCTGAGACACTGAGACCCTGAGACACTGAGACACTGAGAGAATGAGACTGAGAGATTGATACACAGAAAGACTGAGAGACTGAAAGACTGAGCGACTAAGAGACTGAGAGATGGAGAGACTGAGACACTGCGCCCCCTGAGACTGAGACCCTGCGACACTTAGACACTGAGACCCTGAGACACTGAGAGACTGAGAGACTGGGACCCTGAAGCACTGAGACCTTGAGACACTGAGACCCTGAGACCCTGAGACACTGAGACTCTGAGACACTGAGACACTGAGACCCTGAGACACTGAGAGACTGATACACTGAGAGACTGAGAGACTGAGAGACTGAGCGACTCAGAGACTGAGAGACTGAGACACTGAGAGACTGAGAGACTGAGAGACTGAGACACTGAGAGTCTGAGAGACTGATACACTGAGAGACTGAGAGACTGAGCGACTCTGAGACTGAGACACTGAGACCCTGACAGACTGAGACACTGAGACACTGAGACCCTGAGACTCTGAGACACTGAGACCCTGGAACACTGAGACCCTGAGAGACTGAGAGACTGATACACTGAGAGACTGAGAGACTGAGAGACTGAGAGTCTGAGACACTAAGACACTGAGACACTGAGACACTGAGAGACTGAGACACTGAGACACTGAGAGACTGAGTGACTGAGAGAATAAGATCCTGAGACCCTGAGACCCTGAGACACAGAGACACTGAGACCCTGAGACCCTGAGACACTGAGACACTGAGAGACTGAGAGACTGATACACTGAGAGACTGAGAGACTGAGAGACTGAGAGTCTGAGACACTAAGACACTGAGACACTGAGAGACTGAGACTCTGAGACCCTGAGAGACTCAGAGACTGAGAGACTGAGACACTGAGAGACTGAGACCCTGAGACTCTGAGAACCTGAGACCCTGAGACACTGAGACACTGAGACCCTGAGACATTGAGACACTGAGACCCTGAGACCCTGAGACACTGAGACACTGAGACCCTGAGACACTGAGACACTGAGACACTGAGAGACTGAGAGACTGAGAGACTGAGTGACTGAGAGACTGAGACCCGGAGACCCAGAGAGCCTGAGACACTGAGACACTGAGACCCTGAGACACTGAGACCTGAGACACTGAGACCTTGAGACCCTGAGACACTGAGACACTGAGAACCTGAGACCCTGAGACACTGAGGCACTGAGACACTGAGACCCTGAGACACTGACACACTGAGATCCTGAAACACTGAGAAACTGAGACCCTGAAACACTAAGACACTGAGACACTGAGAGACTGAGAGACTAAGTGACTGAGAGACTGAGACCCGGAGACCCAGAGAGCCTGAGACACTGAGACACTGAGACACTGAGAGACTGAGAGACTGAGCGACTGAGTGACTGAGAGACTGAGAGACTGAGAGACTGAGACACTGAGACACTGTGACCCTGAGAAACAGAGACACTGAGACCCTGAGACACTGAGACACTGAGAGAATGAGACTGAGAGACTGATACACAGAAAGACTGAGAGACTGAGAGACTGAGAGACTGAGAGACTGAGCGACTGAGAGACTGAGAGACGGAGAGACTGAGACACTGGGACCCTGAGACACTGAGAGACTGTGCGACTGATACACTGATACACTGAGAGACTGAGAGACTGAGAGACTGAGACGCTGAGACACTGAGACACTGAGACCCTGACAGACTGAGACACTGAGACCCTGAGAGTCTGAGAGACTGAGACACTGAGAGACTGAGACCCAGAGACCCTGAGACACTGAGACCCTAAGATCCTGAGACACTGAGACCCTGAGACACTGAGACTCTGAGACACTGAGACACTGAGAGACTGAGAGTCTGAGAGACAGAGAGACTGAGAGACTGCGACCCAGAGACCCTGAGACCCAGAGAGACTGAGAGACTGAGAGCATGAGAGACTAAGGCCCTGAGATCCTGAGACACTGAAACCCTGAGACCCGGAGACACTGAGACACTGAGACCCTGAGACACTGAGAACCTGAGACACTGAGACACTGAGAGACTGAGAGACTGATGCAATGAGAGAATGAGAGAATGAGAGACTGAGAGACTGAGACCCTGAGACCCTGAGGCACTGAGACCCTGAGTTACTGAGACAGTGAGACACTGATACCATGAGACACTGAGAAACTGAGAGCCTGAGAGACTGAGACACAGAGAATCTGAGACCCGAAGGCCCAGAGACACTGAGACACTGAGACCCTGAGACACTGATAGACTGAGAGACTGAGCGACTGAGCGACTGAGTGACTGAGACAATGAGAGACTGAGAGACTGAGACACTGAGAGAATGAGACTGAGAGACTGATACACTGAAAGACTGAATGACTGAGAGATGGGGAGACTGAGTCACTGGGACACTGAGACACTGAGACCCTGCGACCCTGAGACACTGAGAAACTGAGACACTGAGAGACTGAGACACTGAGACCTGAGACACTGAGACCTTGAGACCCTGAGACACTGAGACACTGAGACACTGAGAATCTGAGACCCTGAGACACTGATACACTGAGACACAGTGACACTGAGACACTGACACATTGAGATCCTGAAACACTGAGACACTGAGACACTGAGATCCTGAAACACTGAGACACTGAGACACTGAGACCCTGAGACACTGAGACCCTGAGACCCAGAGAGCCTGAGACACTGAGACACTGAGAGACAGATACACTGAGAGACTGAGACCCAGAGACCCAGAGAGCCTGAGAGACTGAGAGACTGAGCGACTGAGAAACTGAGAGACTGAGAGTCTGAGACACTGAGACACTGAGGAACTGTGACCCTGAGACACTGAGACACTGAGACCCTGAGACACTGAGACACTGAGAGAATGAGACTGAGAGATTGATACACAGAAAGACTGAGAGACTGAAAGACTGAGCGACTAAGAGACTGAGAGATGGAGAGACTGAGACACTGCGCCCCCTGAGACTGAGACCCTGCGACACTTAGACACTGAGACCCTGAGACACTGAGAGACTGACACCCTGAAGCACTGAGACCTTGAGACACTGAGACCCTGAGACCCTGAGACCCTGAGACACTGAGACTCTGAGACACTGAGACACTGAGACACTGAGACCCTGAGACACTGAGAGACTGAGAGACTGATACACTGAGAGACTGAGAGACTGAGCGACTCAGAGACTGAGAGACTGAGACACTGAGAGACTGAGAGACTGAGACACTGAGAGTCTGAGAGACTGATACACTGAAAGACTGAGAGACTGAGCGACTCTGAGACTGAGACACTGAGACCCTGACAGACTGAGACACTGAGACACTGAGACCCTGAGAGACTGAGAGACTGAGACGCTGAGAGACTGAGACCCTGAGACTCTAAGACACTGAGACCCTGGAACACTGAGACCCTGAGAGACTGAGACACTGAGACACTGAGAGACTGAGTGACTGAGAGAATAAGATCCTGAGACCCTGAGACCCTGAGACACTGAGACACTGAGACCCTGAGACCCTGAGACACTGAGACACTGAGAGACTGAGAGACTGATACACTGAGAGACTGAGAGACTGAGAGACTGAGCGACTCAGAGACTGAGAGACTGAGACACTAAGACACTGAGACACTGAGAGACTGAGACTCTGAGACCCTGAGAGACTCAGAGACTGAGAGACGGAGACACTGAGAGACTGAGACCCTGAGACTCTGAGAACCTGAGACCCTGAGACACTGAGACCCTGAGACCCTGAGACACTGAGACACTGAGACACTGAGAGACTGAGAGACTGAGAGACTGAGTGACTGAGAGACTGAGACCCGGAGACCCAGAGAGCCTGAGACACTGAGACACTGAGACACTGAGAGACTGGGAGATTGAGAGACTGAGACACTGAGACCCTGAGACACTGTGACCCTGAGAAACAGAGACACTGAGACCCTGAGACACTGAGACACTGAGACAATGAGACTGAGAGACTGATACACAGAAAGACTGAGAGCCTGAGAGACTGAGCGACTGAGAGACGGAGAGACTGAGACACTGGGACCCTGAGACACTGAAACCCTGAGACACTGAGACCCTGAGACCCGGAGGCACTGAGAGACTGAGACCCTGGGACACTGAGAGACTGAGCGACTGAGAGACTGAGCGACTCAGAGACTGAGAGACTGAGACACTGAGACACTGAGACACTGAGAGAATGAGACTGAGAGACTGATACACTGAAAGACTGAGAGACTGAAAGACTGAGACCCTGAGACTCTGAGACCCTGAGACACTGAGACCCTGAGACACTGAGCCCCCTGAGACTGAGACACTGAGACACTGAGACACTTAGACACTGAGACCCTGAGACACTGAGAGACTGAGAGACTGAGAGACTGAGACCCTGAAGCACTGAGACCCTGAGACACTGAGACACTGAGAGACTGAGACACTAAGACACTGAGACCCTGAGAGACTGAGACACTGAGAGATTAAAACCTGAGACTCTGAGACCCTGAGACACTGAGACACTGAGAGACTGAGAGACTGAGACACTAAGACACTGAGACCCTGAGAGACTGAGACACTGAGACCCTGAGAGACTGAGAGACTGAGACACTGAGAGACTGAGACCCTGAGACTCTGAGACCCTGAGACACTGAGACACTGAGACACTAATACCCTGAGACACTGAGACACTGAGAACCTGAGACCCTGAGACACTGAGACACTGAAACCCTGAGAAACTGAGACACTGAGACACTGAGACCCTGAGACACTGGGACCCTGAGACACTGAGACACTGAGATCCTGAGACACTGAGACACTGAGACACTAATACCCTGAGACACTGAGACACTGAGAACCTGAGACCCTGAGACACTGAGACACTGAAACCCTGAGAAACTGAGACACTGAGACACTGAGACCCTGAGACACTGGGACCCTGAGACACTGAGACACTGAGATCCTGAGACACTGAGACACTGAGACCCTGCGACCCTGAGACACTGAGACTCTGAGAGACTGAGACACTGAGACACTGAGACCCTGAGACAATTAGACACTGAGACCTGAGACACTGAGACCTTGAGACCCTGAGACACTGATACACTGAGAATCTGAGACCCTGAGACACTGAGTCACTGAAACACTGAGACACTGAGACACTGAGACCCTGAGACACTGAGACCCTGAGGCACTGAGACACTGAGACACTGAGACCCAGAGAGCCTGAGACACTGAGACACTGAGAGACTGAGAGACTGATACACTGAGACACTGAGACACTGAGAGACTGAGACTCTGAGACACTGAGAGAATGCGACTGAGAGACTGATACACAGAAAGACTGAGAGACTGAAAGACTGAGCGACTAAGAGACTGAGAGACGGAAAGACTGAGACACTGAGCCCCCTGAGACTGAGACACTGAGACACTGAGACACTTAGACACTGAGACCCTCAGACACTGAGAGACTGAGAGACTGAGATACTGAGACCCTGAAGCACTGAGACCCTGAGACACTGAGACACTGAGGGACTGAGAGACTGAGACACTGAGAGACTGAGACACTGAGACCCTGAGAGACTGAGACACTGAGAGACTGAGACCCTGAGACTCTGAGACCCTGAGACACTGAGACACTGAGAGACTGAGACACTGAGACACTGAGACACTGAGACCCTGAGACCCTGAGACACTGAGACACTGAGACCCTGAGAGACTGAGACACTGAGACACTGAGAGTCTGAGAGACTGAGAAACTGAGGGCATGAGACACTGAGACACTGAGAGACTGAGACACTGAGACCCTGAGACACTGAGACACTGAGACCCCGAGACACTGAGACCCTGAGATCCTGAGACACTGAGACCCTGAGACCCTGAGACACTGAGACACTGAGACCCTGAGACACTGAGACACTGCGACCCCGAGACACTGAGACCCTGAGACACTGAGACACTGAGGCACTGAGACACTGAGACCCTGAGACCTTGAGACGATTAGACACTAAGAGACTGAGACCCAGAGACCCAGAGACCCTGAGACCCTGAGACCCTGATACACTGAGACCCTGAGACCCTGAGACAGTGAGACACTGAGACACTGAGACACTGAGACCCTGAGACCCTGAGATCCTGAGACACTTAGACCCTGAGACACTGAGACACTGAGAGACTGAGAGACTGAGACCCGGAGACCCAGAGACCCAGAGAGACTGAGAGACTGAGAAACTGAGGGCATGAGAGAATATGGCCCTGAGACACTGAGACCCTGAGACCCTGAGACCCTGAGACACTGAGAACCTGAGACACTGAGACACTGAGATACTGAGACAGTGAGACCCTGAGACCCTGAGACACTGAGACACTGTGAAACTGAGAGACTGAGACACTGTGACCCTGAGACACTGAGACACTGAGACCCTGAGACACTGGGACACTGAGACCCTGAGACACTGAGATCCTGAGACACTGAGACACTGAGAGAATGAGACTGAGAGAGTGATACACTGAAAGACTGAGAGACTGAGAGATGGAGAGACTGAGACACTGGGACCCTGAGACACTGAGACACTGAGACCCTGAGACACTGAGACACTGAGACCCTGCGACCCTGAGACACTGAGAGACTGAGACACTGAGAGACTGAGAGACTGAGACACTGAGACACTGAGACCTTGAGACCCTGAGACACTGATACACTGATTATCTGAGACCCTGAGACACTGATACCCTGAGACATTGAGACACTGACACACTGAGATCCTGAAACACTGAGACACTGAGACCCTGAAACACTGAAACACTGAGACCCTGAGACCCTGAGACACTGAAACCCTGAGGCACTGAGACACTGAGACACTGAGACCCTGAGACCCAGAGAGCCTGAGAGACTGAGAGACTGAGAGACTGAGCGACTGAGAAACTGAGAGACTTAGAGTCTGAGACAGTGAGACACAGAGAGACTGAGAGACTGAGAGACTGAGACACTGAGACACTGAGACACTGAGACACTGAGACCCTGAGACACTGAGACACTGAGACCTGAGACACTGAGACCTTGAGACCCTGAGACACTGAGACACTGAGAACCTGAGACCCTGAGACACTGAGGCACTGAGACACTGAGACACTGAGACACTGAGACACTGACACACTGAGACCCTGAAACACTGAGACACTGAGACACTGAGACACTGAGAGACTGAGAGACTAAGTGACTGAGAGACTGAGACCCGGAGACCCAAAGAGCCCGAGACACTGAGACACTGAGAGACTGAGAGACTGAGCGACTGAGTGACTGAGAGACTGAGAGACTGAGACACTGAGACACTGTGACCCTGAGAAACAGAGACACTGAGACCCTGAGACACTGAGACACTGAGAGAATGAGACTGAGAGACTGATACACAGAAAGACTGAGAGACTGAGAGACTGAGAGACTGAGCGACTGAGAGACTGAGAGACGGAGAGACTGAGAGACTGGGACCCTGAGACACTGAGAGACTGAGCGACTGATACACTGATACACTGAGAGACTGAGAGACTGAGACGCTGAGACACTGAGACACTGAGACCCTGACAGACTGAGACACTGAGACCCTGAGAGTCTGAGAGACTGAGACACTGAGAGACTGAGACCCAGAGACCCTGAGACACTGAGACCCTAAGATCCTGAGACACTGAGACCCTGAGACACTGAGACTCTGAGACACTGAGACACTGAGAGACTGAGAGTCTGAGAGACAGAGAGACTGAGAGACTGAGACCCAGAGACCCTGAGACCCAGAGAGACTGAGAGACTGAGAGCATGAGAGACTAAGGCCCTGAGATCCTGAGACACTGAAACCCTGAGACCCGGAGACACTGAGACACTGAGACCCTGAGACACTGAGAACCTGAGACACTGAGAGACTGAGAGACTGATGCAATGAGAGAATGAGAGAATGAGAGACTGAGAGACTGAGACCCTGAGACCCTGAGGCACTGAGATCCTGAGTTACTGAGACAGTGAGACACTGATACCCTGAGACACTGAGAAACTGAGAGCCTGAGAGACTGAGACACAGAGACACTGAGACCCGAAGGCCCAGAGACACTGAGACACTGAGACGCTGAGACACTGATAGACTGAGAGACTGAGCGACTGAGCGACTGAGCGACTGAGCGACTGAGTGACTGAGACAATGAGAGACTGAGAGACTGAGACACTGAGACACTGAGAGAATGAGACTGAGAGACTGATACACTGAAAGACTGAATGACTGAGAGATGGGGAGACTGAGACACTGGGACACTGAGACACTGAGACCCTGCGACCCTGAGACACTGAGAAACTGAGACACTGAGAGACTGAGACTCTGAGACCTGAGACACTGAGACCTTGAGACCCTGAGACACTGAGACACTGAGAATCTGAGACCCTGAGACACTGATACACTGAGACACAGTGACCCTGAGACACTGACACATTGAGATCCTGAAACACTGAGACACTGAGATCCTGAAACACTGAGACACTGAGACACTGAGACCCTCAGACACTGAGACCCTGAGACACTGAGACACTGAGACCCTGAGACACTGAGACCCTGAGGCACTGAGACACTGAGACACTGAGACCCTGAGACCCAGAGAGCCTGAGACACTGAGACACTGAGAGACAGATACACTGAGAGACTGAGAGACTGAGAGACTGAGATCCAGAGACCCAGAGAGCCTGAGAGACTGAGAGACTGAGAGACTGAGCGACTGAGAAACTGAGAGACTGAGAGTCTGAGACACTGAGACACTGAGGAACTGTGACCCTGAGACACTGAGACACTGAGACACTGAGAGAATGAGACTGAGAGATTGATACACAGAAAGACTGAGAGACTGAAAGACTGAGCGACTAAGAGACTGAGAGACGGAGAGACTGAGACACTGCGCCCCCTGAGACTGAGACCCTGCGACACTTAGACACTGAGACCCTGAGACACTGAGAGACTGAGAGACTGAGAGACTGATACACTGAGAGACTGAGAGACTGAGAGACTGAGACCCTGAGACCCTGAGACACTGAGACTCTGAGACTCTGAGACACTGAGACACTGAGACCCTGAGACACTGAGACACTGAGACTCTGAGACTCTGAGACACTGAGACACTGAGACACAGAGACTCTGAGACACTGAGACACTGAGACACAGAGACCCTGAGAGACTGAGAGACTGAGAGACTGACCGACTCAGAGACTGAGAGACTGAGACACTGAGAGACTGAGAGACTGAGAGACTGAGACACTGAGAGTCTGAGAGACTGATACACTGAGAGACTGAGAGACTGAGCGACTCTGAGACTGAGACACTGAGACCCTGACAGACTGAGACACTGAGACACTGAGACCCTGAGAGACTGAGAGACTGAGACGCTGAGAGACTGAGACCCTGAGACTCTGAGACACTGAGACCCTGGAACACTGAGACCCTGGGACACTGAGACACTGAGAGACTGAGACCCTGAGACACTGAGACACTGAGACCCTGAGACACTGAGACACTGAGACCCTGCGACCCTGAGACACTGAGAGACTGAGACACTGAGAGACTGAGAGACCGAGACACTGAGACACTGAGACACTGAGACACTGAGACCCTGCGACCCTGAGACACTGAGAGACTGAGACACTGAGAGACTGAGAGACCGAGACACTGAGACACTGTGACACTGAGACACTGAGACCTTGAGACCCTGAGACACTGATACACTGATTATCTGAGACCCTGAGACACTGATACCCTGAGACATTGAGACACTGACACACTGAGATCCTGAAACACAGAGACACTGAGACCCTGAAACACTGAGACACTGAGACCCTGAGACACTGAGACCCTGAGACACTGAGACACTGAGACCCTGAGACCCTGAGACACTGAAACCCTGAGGCACTGAGACACTGAGACACTGAGACCCTGAGATCCAGAGAGCCTGAGAGACTGAGAGACTGAGCGACTGAGAAACTGAGAGACTTAGAGTCTGAGACAGTGAGACACTGAGACACTGAGAGACTGAGAGACTGAGACACTGAGACACTGAGACCCTGAGTCACTGAGAGACTGAGACACTGAGACACTGAGACACTGAGACCTGAGACACTGAGACGTTGAGACCCTGAGACACTGAGACACTGAGAACCTGAGACCCTGAGACACTGAGGCACTGAGACACTGAGACCCTGAGACACTGACACACTGAGACCCTGAAACACTGAGACACTGAGACACTGAGACACTGAGAGACTAAGTGACTGAGAGACTGAGACCCGGAGACCCAGAGAGCCTGAGACACTGAGACACTGAGAGACTGAGAGACTGAGAGACTGAGCGACTGAGTGACTGAGAGACTGAGACACTGAGACACTGTGACCCTGAGAAACAGAGACACTGAGACCCTGAGACACTGAGACACTGAGAGAATGAGACTGAGAGACTGATACACAGAAAGACTGAGAGACTGAGAGACTGAGAGACTGAGCGACTGAGAGACTGAGAGACGGAGAGACTGAGACACTGGGACCCTGAGACACTGAGACACTGAGAGACTGAGCGACTGATACACTGATACACTGAGAGACTGAGAGACTGAGAGACTGAGACACTGAGACACTGAGACACTGAGACCCTGACAGACTGAGACACTGAGACCCTGAGAGTCTGAGAGACTGAGACACTGAGAGACTGAGACCCAGAGACCCTGAGACACTGAGACCCTAAGATCCTGAGACACTGAGACCCTGAGACACTGAGACTCTGAGACACTGAGACACTGAGAGACTGAGAGTCTGAGAGACGGAGAGACTGAGAGACTGAGACCCAGAGACCCTGAGACCCAGAGAGACTGAGAGACTGAGAGCATGAGAGACTAAGGCCCTGAGATCCTGAGACACTGAAACCCTGAGACCCGGAGACACTGTGACACTGAGACCCTGAGACACTGAGAACCTGAGACACTGAGACACTGAGAGACTGAGAGACTGATGCAATGAGAGAATGAGAGAATGAGAGACTGAGAGACTGAGACCCTGAGACCCTGAGGCACTGAGGCACTGAGACCCTGAGTTACTGAGACAGTGAGACACTGATACCCTGAGACACTGAGAAACTGAGAGCCTGAGAGACTGAGCGACTGAGCGACTGAGTGACTGAGACAATGAGAGACTGAGAGACTGAGACACTGAGAGAATGAGACTGAGAGACTGATACACTGAAAGACTGAATGACTGAGAGATGGGGAGACTGAGACACTGGGACACTGAGACACTGAGATCCTGCGACCCTGAGACACTGAGAAACTGAGACACTGAGAGACTGAGACACTGAGACCTGAGACACTGAGACCTTGAGACCCTGAGACACTGAGACACTGAGAATCTGAGACCCTGAGACACTGAGACCCTGAGACACTGAGACACTGGGACCCTGAGACACTGAGACACTGAGACCCTGAGGCACTGAGACACTGAGACACTGAGACCCTGAGACCCAGAGAGCCTGAGACACTGAGACACTGAGAGACAGATACACTGAGAGACTGAGAGACTGAGACCCAGAGACCCAGAGAGACTGAGAGACTGAGCGACTGAGAAACTGAGAGACTGAGAGTCTGAGACACTGAGACACTGAGGAACTGTGACCCTGAGACACTGAGACACTGAGACCCTGAGACACTGAGACACTGAGAGAATGAGACTGAGAGATTGATACACAGAAAGACTGAGAGACTGAAAGACTGAGCGACTAAGAGACTGAGAGACGGAGAGACTGAGACACTGCGCCCCTGAGACTGAGACCCTGCGACACTTAGACACTGAGACCCTGAGACACTGAGAGACTGAGAGACTGAGACCCTGAGACCCTGAGACACTGAGACTCTGAGACTCTGAGACACTGAGACACAGAGACCCTGAGACACTGAGAGACTGAGACTGATACACTGAGAGACTGAGAGACTGAGAGACTGACCGACTCAGAGACTGAGAGACTGAGACACTGAGAGACTGAGAGACTGAGAGACTGAGACTCTGAGAGTCTGAGAGACTGATACACTGAGACACTGAGAGACTGAGCGACTCTGAGACTGAGACACTGAGACCCTGACAGACTGAGACACTGAGACACTGAGACCCTGAGAGCCTGAGAGACTGAGACGCTGAGAGACTGAGACCCTGAGACACTGAGACACTGAGACCCTGGAACACGGAGACCCTGGGACACTGAGACACTGAGAGACTGAGACACTGAGACACTGAGAGACTGAGTGACTGAGAGAATAAGATCCTGAGACCCTGAGACCCTGAGACACTGAGACACTGAGACCCTGAGACCCTGAGACACTGAGACACTGAGAGACTGAGAGACTGATACACTGAGAGACTGAGAGACTGAGCGACTCAGAGACTGAGAGACTGAGACACTAAGACACTGAGACACTGAGAGACTGAGACTCTGAGACCCTGAGAGACTCAGAGACTGAGAGACTGAGACACTGAGAGACTGAGACCCTGAGACTCTGAGAACCTGAGACCCTGAGACACTGAGACACTGAGACCCTGAGACACTGAGACACTGAGACCCTGAGACCCTGAGACACTGAGACACTGAGACCCTGAGACACTGAGACACTGAGACCCTGCGACCCTGAGACACTGAGAGACTGAGACACTGAGAGACTGAGAGACCGAGACACTGAGACACTGAGACACTGAGACACTGAGACCCTGAGACACTGAGACACTGAGACCTGAGACACTGAGACCTTGAGACCCTGAGACACTGATACACTGATTATCTGAGACCCTGAGACACTGATACCCTGAGACATTGAGACACTGACACACTGAGATCCTGAAACACTGAGACACTGAGACCCTGAAACACTGAGACACTGAGACCCTGAGACACTGAGACCCTGAGACACTGAGACACTGAGACCCTGAGACCCTGAGACACTGAAACCCTGAGGCACTGAGACACTGAGACACTGAGACCCTGAGACCCAGAGAGCCTGAGAGACTGAGAGACTGAGCGACTGAGAAACTGAGAGACTTAGAGTCTGAGACAGTGAGACACTGAGACACTGAGAGACTGAGAGACTGAGAGACTGAGACACTGAGACACTGAGACCTGAGACACTGAGACGTTGAGACCCTGAGACACTGAGACACTGAGAACCTGAGACCCTGAGACACTGAGACTCTGAGAGACTGAGACACTGAGACACTGAGACACTGAGACACTGAGAACCTGAGACACTTAGACACTGAGACCTGAGACACTGAGACCTTGAGACCCTGAGACACTGAGACACTGTGACCCTGAGACACTGACACACTGAGACCCTGAAACACTGAGACACTGAGACACTGAGACACTGAGACACTGAGAGACTGAGAGACTAAGTGACTGAGAGACTGAGACCCGGAGACCCAGAGAGCCTGAGACCCAGAGAGCCTGAGACACTGAGAGACTGAGAGACTGAGAGACTGAGAGACTGAGCGACTGAGTGACTGAGAGACTGAGACCCGGAGACCCAGAGAGCCTGAGACACTGAGAGACTGAGAGACTGAGAGACTGAGCGACTGAGTGACTGAGAGACTGAGAGACTGAGACACTGAGACACTGTGACCCTGAGAAACAGAGACACTGAGACACTGAGACACTGAGAGAATGAGACTGAGAGACTGATACACAGAAAGACTGAGAGACTGAGAGACTGAGAGACTGAGCGACTGAGAGACTGAGAGACGGAGAGACTGAGACACTGGGACCCTGAGACACTGAGAGACTGAGCGACTGTTACACTGATACACTGAGAGACTGAGAGACTGAGACGCTGAGACACTGAGACACTGAGACCCTGACAGACTGAGACACTGAGACCCTGAGAGTCTGAGAGACTGAGACACTGAGAGACTGAGACCCAGAGACCCTGAGACACTGAGAGACTGAGAGACTGATGCAATGAGAGAATGAGAGAATGAGAGACTGAGAGACTGAGACCCTGAGACCCTGAGGCACTGAGACCCTGAGTTACTGAGACAGTGAGACACTGATACCCTGAGACACTGAGAAACTGAGAGCCTGAGAGACTGAGACACAGAGACACTGAGACCCGAAGGCCCAGAGACACTGAGACACTGAGACCCTGAGACACTGATAGACTGAGAGACTGAGCGACTGAGCGACTGAGTGACTGAGACAACGAGAGACTGAGAGACTGAGACACTGAGAGAATGAGACTGAGAGACTGATACACTGAAAGACTGAATGACTGAGAGATGGGGAGACTGAGACACTGGGACTCTGAGACACTGAGACCCTGCGACCCTGAGACACTGAGAAACTGAGACACTGAGAGACTGAGACACTGAGACCTGAGACACTGAGACCTTGAGACCCTGAGACACTGAGACACTGAGAGACTGAGTGACTGATACACTGAGAGACTGAGAGACTGAGCGACTCAGAGACTGAGAGACTGAGACACTAAGACACTGAGACACTGAGAGACTGAGACTCTGAGACCCTGAGAGACTCAGAGACTGAGAGACTGAGACACTGAGAGACTGAGACCCTGAGACTCTGAGAACTTGAGACCCTGAGACACTGAGACACTGAGACCCTGAGACACTGAGACACTGAGACCCTGAGACCCTGAGACACTGAGACACTGAGACCCTGAGACACTGAGACACTTTGACACTGAGAGACTGAGAGACTGAGAGACTGAGTGACTGAGAGACTGAGACCCGGAGACCCAGAGAGCCTGAGACACTGAGACACTGAGAGACTGAGACACTGAGACACTGAGACACTGAGACCCTGAGACACTGAGACCCTGAGACCCTGAGACACTGAGACACTGAGACACTGAGACACTGAGAGACTGAGAGACTGAGAGATTGAGAGACTGAGACACTGAGACCCTGAGACACTGAGACACTGAGACACTGAGACCCTGAGACACTGAGACACTGAGACCCTGAGACCCTGAGACCCTGAGACACTGAGACACTGAGACACTGAGACACTGAGAGACTGAGAGATTGAGAGACTGAGACACTGAGACCCTGAGACACTGTGACCCTGAGAATCAGAGACACTGAGACCCTGAGACACTGAGACACTGAGAGAATGAGACTGAGAGACTGATACAGAGAAAGACTGAGAGACTGAGCGACTGAGAGACGGAGAGACTGAGACACTGGGACCCTGAGACACTGAGACCCTGAGACACTGAGACCCTGAGACCCGGAGGCACTGAGAGACTGAGACCCTGGGACACTGAGAGACTGAGCGACTGAGAGATTGAGCGACTCAGAGACTGAGAGACTGAGAGACTGAGACACTGAGACACTGAGACCCTGAGAGACTGAAACACAGAGACCCTGATAGACTGAGAGACTGAGACACTGAGACACTGAGACGCTGTGACTGAGAGTGACTGAGAGAATAAGACCCTGAAACCCTGAGACACTGAGACCCTGAGACACTGAGACCCTGAGACACTGAGAGTCTGTGACCCAGAGACCCTGAGACACTGAGATCCTGAGACCCTAAGACACTGAGACCCTGAGACAATGACACACTGAGACACTGAGACCCTGAGACCCTGAGACACTGAGACCCTGAGACACTGAGACACTGAGACCCTGAGACACTGGGACACTGAGACACTGAGGCACTGAGACCCTGAGACACTGCGAGACTGAGACCCTGAGACACTGAGACACTGAAACGCTGAGACCCTGAGACACTGAGACCTGAGAGCCTGTGACCCTGAGACACTGAGACCCTGAAACACTGAGACACTGAGACACTGAGACACTGAGACCCTGAGACACTGAGACCTTGAGCAACTGAGACCCTGAGACCCTGAGACACTGAGACCTGAGACCCTGTGACCCTGAGACACTGAGACACTGAGAGACTGAGAGACTGATACACTGAGTGACTGAGAGACTCAGAGACTGAGCGACTCAGAGACTGAGAGACTGAGAGACTGAGAGACTGAGACACTGAGACACTGAGACACTGAGACCCTGAGAGATGGAGACACTGAGACCCTTAGAGTCTGAGAGACTGAGAGACTGAGCAACTGAGACCCTGAGACACTGAGACCCAGATACCCTGTGACCCTGAGACACTGAGACACTGAGCGACTGAGAGACTGATAGACTGAGTGACTGATAGACTGAGCGACTCAGAGACTGAGCGACTCAGAGACTGAGAGACTGAGACACTGAGACACTGAGACCCTGAGAGACTGAGACACTGAGACCCTGAGAGTCTGAGAGACTGAGAGACTGATACACTGAGAGACTGAGACCCTGAGACTCTGAGACCCTGAGATACTGAGACACTGAGACCCTGAGACACTGAGACACTGAGACCCTGAGAAACTGAGACACTGAGAGACTGAGACCCAGAGACCCTGAGACACTGAGACCCTGAGACACTGAGACCCTGAGACAATGAGACACTGAGACACTGAGGCCCTAAGATCCTGAGACACTGAGACCCTGAGACACTGAGACACTGAGAGACTGAGAGACTGAGAGACAGAGAGACTGAGAGACTGAGACCCTGAGACCCAGAGAGACTCAGAGACTGAGAGCATGAGAGACTAAGGCCCTAAGAACCTGAGACACTGAAACCCTGAGACCCTGAGACACTGAGACACTGAGAACCTTAGACACTGAGACACTGATAGACTGAGACACTGAGACCCAGAGACACTGAGACCCTGAGACAATGAGACACTGAGACACTGAGACCCTAAGATCCTGAGACACTGAGACTCTGAGACACTGAGACACTGAGACACTGAGACACTGAGACACTGAGACACTGAGACACTGAGAGACTGAGAGACTGAGAGACTGAGAGACTGATGGACTGAGACCCAGAGAACCTGAGACCCAGAGAGACTGAGAGATTGAGAGCATGAGAGACTAATGCCCTGAGATCCTGAGACACTGAAACCCTGAGACACTGAGACACTGAGACCCTGAGATACTGAGAACCTGAGACACTGAGACAGTGAGAGACTGAGAGACTGATGCAATGAGAGAATGAGAGAATGAGAGACTGAGAGACTGAGACCCTCAGACCCTGAGGCACTGAGACCCTCAGACCCTGAGGCACTGAGACCCTGAGTTACTGAGACAGTGAGACACTGATACCCTGAGATCCTGAGACACTGAGACACTGAGAAACTAAGAGACTGAGACACTGAGACACTGAGACCCTGAGACCCCGAGACACTGAGAAACTGAGAGACTGAGAGACTGAGACCCTGAGACCCAGAGACACTGAGACCCTGAGACACTGAGACTGAGACCCTGAGACCCTGAGACCCTGAGACACTGAGAGACTGAGAGACTGAGCGACTGAGTGACTGAGAGACTGAGACACTGGGACCCTGAGACATGAGACACTGAGTCCCTGAGAGACTGAGAGACTGAGAGATTGAGACACTGAGACACTGAGACACTGAGACCCTGAGACACTGAGACACTAAGACACTGAGACCTGAGACACTGAGATCTTGAGACCCTGAGACACTGAGAACCTGAGACCCTGAGACACTGAGACACTGAGACGCTGAGACCCTGAGACACTGACACACTGAGATCCTGAAACACTGAGACACTGAGACCCTGAAACACAGAGACACTGAGACACTGAGACCCTGAGACACTGAGACCCTGAGACACTGAGACACTGAGAGACTGAGAGACTGAGTGACTGAGAGACTGAGACCCGGAGACCCAGAGAGCCTGAGACACTGAGACACTGAGACACTGATAGACTGAGAGACTGAGCGACTGAGCGACTGAGTGACTGAGACAATGAGAGACTGAGACACTGAGACACTGAGAGAATGAGACTGAGAGACTGATACACTGAAAGACTGAATGACTGAGAGATGGGGAGACTGAGACACTGGGACACTGAGACACTGAGACCCTGCGACCCTGAGACACTGAGAAACTGAGACACTGAGAGACTGAGACACTGAGACCTGAGACACTGAGACCTTGAGACCCTGAGACACTGAGACACTGAGAATCTGAGACCCTGAGACACTGAGACCCTGAGACACTGAGACACTGAGACCCTGAGACACTGAGACACTGAGACCCTGAGGCACTGAGACACTGAGACACTGAGACCCTGAGACCCAGAGAGCCTGAGACACTGAGACACTGAGAGACAGATACACTGAGAGACTGAGAGACTGAGACCCAGAGACCCAGAGACCCAGAGAGACTGAGAGACTGAGAGACTGAGCGACTGAGAAACTGAGAGACTGAGAGTCTGAGACACTGAGACACTGAGGAACTGTGACCCTGAGACACTGAGACACTGAGACCCTGAGACACTGAGACACTGAGAGAATGAGACTGAGAGATTGATACACAGAAAGACTGAGAGACTGAAAGACTGAGCGACTAAGAGACTGAGAGACGGAGAGACTGAGACACTGCGCCCCCTGAGACTGAGACCCTGCGACACTTAGACACTGAGACCCTGAGACACTGAGAGACTGAGAGACTGAGACCCTGAAGCACTGAGACCTTGAGACACTGAGACCCTGAGACCCTGAGACACTGAGACTCTGAGACACTGAGACACAGAGACCCTGAGACACTGAGAGACTGAGACTGATACACTGAGAGACTGAGAGACTGAGAGACTGACCGACTCAGAGACTGAGAGACTGAGACACTGAGAGACTGAGAGACTGAGAGACTGAGACTCTGAGAGACTGAGAGACTGACCGACTCAGAGACTGAGAGACTGATACACTGAGACACTGAGAGACTGAGCGACTCTGAGACTGAGACACTGAGACCCTGACAGACTGAGACACTGAGACACTGAGACCCTGAGAGCCTGAGAGACTGAGACGCTGAGAGACTGAGACCCTGAGACACTGAGACACTGAGACCCTGGAACACGGAGACCCTGGGACACTGAGACACTGAGAGACTGAGACACTGAGACACTGAGAGACTGAGTGACTGAGAGAATAAGATCCTGAGACCCTGAGACCCTGAGACACTGAGACACTGAGACCCTGAGACCCTGAGACACTGAGACACTGAGAGACTGAGAGACTGATACACTGAGAGACTGAGAGACTGAGCGACTCAGAGACTGAGAGACTGAGAGACTGATACACTGAGAGACTGAGAGACTGAGCGACTCAGAGACTGAGAGACTGAGACACTAAGACACTGAGACACTGAGAGACTGAGACTCTGAGACCCTGAGAGACTCAGAGACTGAGAGACTGAGACACTGAGAGACTGAGACCCTGAGACTCTGAGAACCTGAGACCCTGAGACACTGAGACACTGAGACCCTGAGACACTGAGACACTGAGACCCTGAGACCCTGAGACACTGAGACACTGAGACCCTGATACACTGAGACACTGAGACCCTGCGACCCTGAGACACTGAGAGACTGAGACACTGAGAGACTGAGAGACCGAGACACTGAGACACTGAGACACTGAGACACTGAGACACTGAGACCCTGAGACCCTGAGACACTGAGACCTGAGACACTGAGACCTTGAGACCCTGAGACACTGATACACTGATTATCTGAGACCCTGAGACACTGATACCCTGCGACATTGAGACACTGACACACTGAGATCCTGAAACACTGAGACACTGAGACCCTGAAACACTGAGACACTGAGACCCTGAGACACTGAGACCCTGAGACACTGAGACACTGAGACCCTGAGACCCTGAGACACTGAAACCCTGAGGCACTGAGACACTGAGACACTGAGACCCTGAGACCCAGAGAGCCTGAGAGACTGAGAGACTGAGCGACTGAGAAACTGAGAGACTTAGAGTCTGAGACAGTGAGACACTGAGACACTGAGAGACTGAGAGACTGAGAGACTGAGACACTGAGACACTGAGACCTGAGACACTGAGACGTTGAGACCCTGAGACACTGAGACACTGAGAACCTGAGACCCTGAGACACTGAGACTCTGAGAAACTGAGACACTGAGACACTGAGACACTGAGACACTGAGAACCTGAGACACTTAGACACTGAGACCTGAGACACTGAGACCTTGAGACCCTGAGACACTGAGACACTGAGACCCTGAGACACTGACACACTGAGACCCTGAAACACTGAGACACTGAGACACTGAGACACTGAGAGACTGAGAGACTAAGTGACTGAGAGACTGAGACCCGGAGACCCAGAGAGCCTGAGACCCAGAGAGCCTGAGACACTGAGAGACTGAGAGACTGAGAGACTGAGAGACTGAGCGACTGAGTGACTGAGAGACTGAGACCCGGAGACCCAGAGAGCCTGAGACACTGAGAGACTGAGAGACTGAGAGACTGAGCGACTGAGTGACTGAGAGACTGAGAGACTGAGACACTGAGACACTGTGACCCTGAGAAACAGAGACACTGAGACCCTGAGACACTGAGACACTGAGAGAATGAGACTGAGAGACTGATACACAGAAAGACTGAGAGACTGAGAGACTGAGAGACTGAGCGACTGAGAGACTGAGAGACGGAGAGACTGAGACACTGGGACCCTGAGACACTGAGAGACTGAGCGACTGTTACACTGATACACTGAGAGTCTGAGAGACTGAGACGCTGAGACACTGAGACACTGAGACCCTGACAGACTGAGACACTGAGACCCTGAGAGTCTGAGAGACTGAGACACTGAGAGACTGAGACCCAGAGACCCTGAGACACTGAGACCCTAAGATCCTGAGACACTGAGACCCTGAGACACTGAGACTCTGATACACTGAGACACTGAGAGACTGAGAGTCTGAGAGACAGAGAGACTGAGAGACTGAGACCCAGAGACCCTGAGACCCAGAGAGACTGAGACACTGAGAGCATGAGAGACTAAGGCCCTGAGATCCTGAGACACTGAAACCCTGAGACCCGGAGACACTGAGACACTGAGACCCTGAGACACTGAGAACCTGAGACACTGAGACACTGAGAGACTGAGAGACTGATGCAATGAGAGAATGAGAGAATGAGAGACTGAGAGACTGAGACCCTGAGACCCTGAGGCACTGAGACCCTGAGTTACTGAGACAGTGAGACACTGATACCCTGAGACACTGAGAAACTGAGAGACTGAGACACAGAGACACTGAGACCCGAAGGCCCAGAGACACTGAGACACTGAGACCCTGAGACACTGATAGACTGAGAAATTGAGCGACTGAGCGACTGAGTGACTGAGACAACGAGAGACTGAGAGACTGAGACACTGAGAGAATGAGACTGAGAGACTGATACACTGAAAGACTGAATGACTGAGAGATGGGGAGACTGAGACACTGGGACTCTGAGACACTGAGACCCTGCGACCCTGAGACACTGAGAAACTGAGACACTGAGAGACTGAGACACTGAGACCTGAGACACTGAGACCTTGAGACCCTGAGACACTGAGACACTGAGAATCTGAGACCCTGAGACACTGATACACTGAGACACAGTGACCCTGAGACACTGACACATTGAGATCCTGAAACACTGAGACACTGAGATCCTGAAACACTGAGACACTGAGACCCTGAGACACTGAGACCCTGAGACACTGAGACACTGAGACCCTGAGACACTGAGACACTGAGACCCTGAGGCACTGAGACACTGAGACACTGAGACCCTGAGACCCAGAGAGCCTGAGACACTGAGAGACAGATACACTGAGAGACTGAGAGACTGAGAGACTGAGACCCAGAGACCCAGAGAGCCTGAGAGACTGAGAGACTGAGAGACTGAGAGACTGAGCGACTGAGAAACTGAGAGACTGAGAGTCTGAGACACTGAGACACTGAGGAACTGTGACCCTGAGACACTGAGACACTGAGACCCTGAGACACTGAGACACTGAGAGAATGAGACTGAGAGATTGGTACACAGAAAGACTGAGAGACTGAAAGACTGAGCGACTAAGAGACTGAGAGACGGAGAGACTGAGACACTGCGCCCCCTGAGACTGAGACCCTGCGACACTTAGACACTGAGACCCTGAGACACTGAGAGACTGAGAGACTGAGACCCTGAAGCACTGAGACCTTGAGACACTGAGACCCTGAGACCCTGAGACACTGAGACTCTGAGACACTGAGACACTGAGACACTGAGACCCTGAGACACTGAGAGACTGAGACTGATACACTGAGAGACTGAGAGACTGGCCGACTCAGAGACTGAGAGACTGATACACTGAGAGACTGAGAGACTGAGACACTGAGAGTCTGAGAGACTGATACACTGAGAGACTGAGAGACTGAGCGACTCTGAGACTGAGACACTGAGACCCTGACAGACTGAGACACTGAGACACTGAGACCCTGAGAGACCGAGAGACTGAGACGCTGAGAGACTGAGACCCTGAGACTCTGAGAAACTGAGACCCTGAGAGACTGAGACACTGAGACACTGAGACCCTGGGACACTGAGACACTGAGACACTGAGAGACTGAGACACTGAGACACTGAGAGACTGAGTGACTGAGAGAATAAAATCCTGAGACCCTGAGACCCTGAGACACTGAGACACTGAGACCCTGAGACCCTGAGACACTGAGAGACTGAGAGACTGATACACTGAGAGACTGAGAGACTGAGAGACTGAGCGACTCAGAGACTGAGAGACTGAGACACTAAGACACTGAGACACTGAGAGACTGAGACTCTGAGACCCTGAGAGACTCAGAGACTGAGAGACTGAGACACTGAGAGACTGAGACCCTGAGACTCTGAGAACCTGAGACCCTGAGACACTGAGACACTGAGACCCTGAGACACTGAGACACTGAGACCCTGAGACCCTGAGACACTGAGACACTGAGACCCTGAGACACTGAGACACTTTGACACTGAGAGACTGAGAGACTGAGAGACTGAGTGACTGAGAGACTGAGACCCGGAGACCCAGAGAGCCTGAGACACTGAGACACTGAGACACTGAGACACTGAGAGACTGAGAGATTGAGAGACTGAGACACTGAGACACTGAGACCCTGAGACACTGAGACCCTGAGACCCTGAGACACTGAGACACTGAGACACTGAGACACTGAGAGACTGAGAGACTGAGAGATTGAGAGACTGAGACACTGAGACCCTGAGACACTGAGACACTGAGACACTGAGACCCTGAGACACTGAGACACTGAGACCCTGAGACCCTGAGACCCTGAGACACTGAGACACTGAGACACTGAGACACTGAGAGACTGAGAGATTGAGAGACTGAGACACTGAGACCCTGAGACACTGTGACCCTGAGAATCAGAGACACTGAGACCCTGAGACACTGAGACACTGAGAGAATGAGACTGAGAGACTGATACACAGAAAGACTGAGAGCCTGAGAGACTGAGCGACTGAGAGACGGAGAGACTGAGACACTGGGACCCTGAGACACTGAGACCCTGAGACACTGAGACCCTGAGACCCGGAGGCACTGAGAGACTGAGACCCTGGGACACTGAGAGACTGAGCGACTGAGAGATTGAGCGACTCAGAGACTGAGAGACTGAGAGACTGAGACACTGAGACACTGAGACCCTGAGAGACTGAAACACAGAGACCCTGATAGACTGAGAGACTGAGACACTGAGGGACTGAGACGCTGTGACTGAGAGTGACTGAGAGAATAAGACCCTGAGACCCTGAAACCCTGAGACACTGAGACCCTGAGACACTGAGACCCTGAGACACTGAGAGTCTGTGACCCAGAGACCCTGAGACACTGAGATCCTGAGACCCTAAGACACTGAGACCCTGAGACAATGACACACTGAGACACTGAGACCCTGAGACCCTGAGACACTGAGACCCTGAGACACTGAGACACTGAGACCCTGAGACACTGGGACACTGAGACACTGAGGCACTGAGACCCTGAGACACTGCGAGACTGAGACCCTGAGACACTGAGACACTGAAACACTGAGACACTGAGACACTGAGACCCTGAGACACTGAGACCTTGAGCAACTGAGACCCTGAGACCCTGAGACACTGAGACCTGAGACCCTGTGACCCTGAGACACTGAGACACTGAGAGACTGAGAGACTGATACACTGAGTGACTGAGAGACTCAGAGACTGAGCGACTCAGAGACTGAGAGACTGAGAGACTGAGAGACTGAGACACTGAGACACTGAGACACTGAGACCCTGAGAGATGGAGACACTGAGACCCTTAGAGTCTGAGAGACTGAGAGACTGAGCAACTGAGACCCTGAGACCCTGAGACACTGAGACCCAGATACCCTGTGACCCTGAGACACTGAGACACTGAGCGACTGAGAGACTGATAGACTGAGTGACTGATAGACTGAGCGACTCAGAGACTGAGCGACTCAGAGACTGAGAGACTGAGACACTGAGACACTGAGACCCTGAGAGACTGAGACACTGAGACCCTGAGAGTCTGAGAGACTGAGAGACTGATACACTGAGAGACTGAGTCCCTGAGACTCTGAGACCCTGAGACACTGAGACACTGAGACCCTGAGACACTGAGACACTGAGACCCTGAGAAACTGAGACACTGAGAGACTGAGACCCAGAGACCCTGAGACACTGAGACCCTGAGACACTGAGACCCTGAGACAATGAGACACTGAGACACTGAGACCCTAAGATCCTGAGACACTGAGACCCTGAGACACTGAGACACTCAGAGACTGAGAGACTGAGAGACAGAGAGACTGAGAGACTGAGACCCTGAGACCCAGAGAGACTCAGAGACTGAGAGCATGAGAGACTAAGGCCCTAAGATCCTGAGACACTGAAACCCTGAGACCCTGAGACACTGAGAACCTTAGACACTGAGACACTGATAGACTGAGAGACTGAGACCCTGAGACACTGAGAGACTGAGACCCAGAGACCCTGAGACACTGAGACCCAGAGACACTGAGACCCTGAGACAATGAGACACTGAGACACTGAGACCCTAAGATCCTGAGACACTGAGACTCTGAGACACTGAGACACTGAGACACTGAGACACTGAGACACTGAGACACTGAGAGACTGAGAGACTGAGAGACTGAGAGACTGATGGACTGAGACCCAGAGAACCTGAGACCCAGAGAGACTGAGAGATTGAGAGCATGAGAGACTAATGCCCTGAGATCCTGAGACACTGAAACCCTGAGACACTGAGACACTGAGACCCTGAGATACTGAGAACCTGAGACACTGAGACAGTGAGAGACTGAGAGACTGATGCAATGAGAGAATGAGAGAATGAGAGACTGAGAGACTGAGACCCTCAGACCCTGAGGCACTGAGACCCTGAGTTACTGAGACAGTGAGACACTGATACCCTGAGATCCTGAGACACTGAGACACTGAGAAACTAAGAGACTGAGACACTGAGACACTGAGACCCTGAGACCCCGAGACACTGAGAAACTGAGAGACTGAGAGACTGAGACCCTGAGACCCAGAGACACTGAGACCCTGAGACACTGAGACTGAGACCCTGAGACCCTGAGACACTGAGAGACTGAGAGACTGAGCGACTGAGTGACTGAGAGACTGAGACACTGGGACCCTGAGACATGAGACACTGAGTCCCTGAGAGACTGAGAGACTGAGAGACTGAGAGACTGAGACACTGAGACACTGAGACACTGAGACCCTGAGACACTGAGACACTAAGACACTGAGACCTGAGACACTGAGATCTTGAGACCCTGAGACACTGAGAACCTGAGACCCTGAGACACTGAGACACTGAGACGCTGAGACCCTGAGACACTGACACACTGAGATCCTGAAACACTGAGACACTGAGACCCTGAAACACAGAGACACTGAGACACTGAGAGACTGAGAGACTGAGTGACTGAGAGACTGAGACCCGGAGACCCAGAGAGCCTGAGACACTGAGACACTGAGACACTGAGAGACTGAGAGACTGAGCGACTGAGTGACTGAGAGACTGAGAGACTGAGACACTGAGACACTGTGACCCTGAGAAACAGAGACACTGAGACACTGAGAGAATGAGACTGAGAGACTGATACACAGAAAGACTGAGAGACTGAGAGACTGAGCGACTGATTCACTGATACACTGAGAGACTGAGAGACTGAGACGCTGAGACACTGAGACACTGAGACACTGAGACCCTGACAGACTGAGAGACTGAGACCCTGAGAGTCTGAGAGACTGAGAGACTGAGAGACTGAGACACTGAGAGACTGAGACCCTGAGACTCTGAGACCCTGAGACACTGAGACACTGAGACCCTGAGACACTGAGATACTGAGACCCTGAGACACTGAGACACTGAGAGACTGAGAGACTGAGATACTGAGAGACTGAGACACTGAGACACTGTGACCCTGAGACACTGAGATCCTGAGACACTGAGACACTGAGAGAATGAGACTGAGAGATGATACACTGAAAGACTGAGAGACTGAGAGATGGAGACACTGAGACACTGGGACCCTGAGACACTGAGACACTGAGACCCTGAGACACTGAGACACTGAGACACTGTGACCCTGCGACCCTGAGACACTGAGAAACTGAGAGACTGAGAGACTGAGAGACTGAAACACTGAGACACTGAGACACTGAGACCCTGAGACACTGAGACACTGAGATCCTGAAACACTGAGACACTGAGACACTGAAACACTGAGACACTGAGACCCTGAGACACTGAGACCCTGAGACACTGAGACCCTGAGAGTCTGAGAGACTGAGAGAGTGAGAGACTGAGACACTGAGAGACTGAGACCCTGAGACTCTGAGACCCTGAGACACTGAGACACTGAGAGACTGAGACTCAGAGACCCTGAGACACTGAGACCCTAAGATCCTGAGACACTGAGACTCTGAGACACTGAGACACTGAGAGACTGAGAGTCTGAGAGACAGAGAGACTGAGACACTGAGACACTGAGAGACTGAGAGACTGATGCAATGAGAGAATGAGAGAATGAGAGACTGAGAGACTGAGACCCTGAGACCCTGAGGCACTGAGACCCTGAGTTACTGAGACAGTGAGACACTGATACCCTGAGATCCTGAGACACTGAGACACTGAGAAACTGAGAGCCTGAGAGACTGAGACCCAGAGACACTGAGACCCTGATACCCTGAGACACTGAGAAACTGAGAGACTGAGACCCTAAGGCCCAGAGACACTGAGACACTGAGACCCTGAGACACTGGTAGACTGAGAGACTGAGCGACTGAGCGACTGAGTGACTGAGACACTGAGAGACTGAGAGACTGAGACACTGAGACACTGAGAGAATGTGACTGAGAGACTGATACACTGAAAGACTGAATGACTGAGAGATGGAGAGACTGAGACACTGGGACACTGAGACACTGAGACCCTGCGACCCTGCGACCCTGAGACACTGAGAAACTGAGACACTGAGACACTGAGAGACTGAGAGACTGAGAGACTGAGACACTGAGACACTGAGACACTGAGACACTGAGACACTGAGAGACTGAGAGACTGAGACACTGAGACACTGAGAGAATGTGACTGAGAGACTGATACACTGAAAGACTGAATGACTGAGAGATGGAGAGACTGAGACACTGGGACACTGAGACACTGAGACCCTGCGACCCTGCGACCCTGAGACACTGAGAAACTGAGACACTGAGACACTGAGAGACTGAGAGACTGAGACACTGAGACACTGAGACACTGAGACACTGAGACACTGAGACCCTGAGACACTGAGACACTGAGACCTGAGACACTGAGACCTTGAGACCCTGAGACACTGAAACACTGAGAATCTGAGACCCTGAGACACTGATACACTGAGACACTGTGACCCTGAGACACTGAGAGACTGAGACACTGAGACACTGAGACCCTGAGGCACTGAGACACTGAGACCCTGAGGCACTGAGACACTGAGACACTGTGACACTGAGACCCTGAGGCACTGAGACACTGAGACCCTGAGGCACTGATACACTGAGACACTGTGACCCTGAGACACTGAGATCCTGAAACACTGAGACACTGAGATCCTGAAACACTGAGACACTGAGACCCTGAGACACTGAGACCCTGAGACACTGAGACACTGAGACCCTGAGGCACTGAGACACTGAGACCCTGAGACCCAGAGAGCCTGAGACACTGAGACACTGAGAGACAGATACACTGAGAGACTGAGAGACTGATACCCAGAGACCCAGAGACCCAGAGAGCCTGAGAGCCTGAGAGACTGAGAGACTCAGCGACTGAGAAACTGAGAGACTGAGAGTCTGAGACACTGAGAAACTGAGGAACTGTGACCCTGAGACACTGAGACACTGAGAGTCTGAGACACTGACACACTGAGAGAATGAGACTGAGAGACTGATACACAGAAAGTCTGAGAGACTGAAAGACTGAGCGACTAAGAGACTGAGAGACGGAGAGACTGAGACACTGCGCCCCCTGAGACTGAGACCCTGAGACACTTAGACACTGAGACCCTGAGACACTGAGAGACTGAGAGACTGACACCCTGAGACACTGAGACCCTGAGACCCTGAGACCATGAGACACTGAGAGACTGAGACTGATACACTGAGAGACTGAGAGACTGACCGACTCAGAGACTGAGAGACTGAGACACTGAGACACTGAGAGACTGAGAGACTGAGACACTGAGAGTCTGAGAGACTGATACACTGAGAGACTGAGAGACTGAGCGACTCTGAGACTGAGACACTGAGACCCTGACAGACTGAGACACTGAGACACTGAGACCCTGAGAGACTGAGAGACTGAGACGCTGAGAGACTGAGACCCTGAGACTCTGAGACACTGAGACCCTGGGACACTGAGGCACTGAGACACTGAGAGACTGAGACACTGAGACACTGAGAGACTGAGTGACGGAGAGAATAAGACCCTGAGACCCTGAGACACTGAGACACTGAGACACACTGAGACCCTGAGACACTGAGACACTGAGAGACTGAGAGACTGAGAGACTGAGACACTAAGACACTGAGACACTGAGAGACTGAGACTCTGAGACCCTGAGAGACTCAGAGACTGAGACACTGAGAGACTGAGACCCTGAGACTCTGAGACCCTGAGACACTGAGACACTGAGACACTGAGACCCTGAGACACTGATAGACTGAGACACTGAGCGACTGAGCGACGGAGTGACTGAGACTCTGAGAGACTGAGACACTGAGACACTGAGAGAATGAGAGACTGAGAGCATGAGAGACTAAGGCCCTGTGATCCTGAGACACTGAAACCCTGAGACCCTGAGACACTGAGACACTGAGACCCTGAGACACTGAGAACCTGAGACACTGAGACACTGAGAGACTGAGAGACTGATGCAATGAGAGAATGAGAGAATGAGAGACTGAGAGACTGAGACCCTGAGACCCTGAGGCACTGAGACCCTGAGTTACTGAGACAGTGAGACTCTGATACCCTGAGATCCTGAGACACTGAGACACTGAGAAACTGAGAGCCTGAGAGACTGAGACCCAGAGACACTGAGACCCTGAGACCCTGAGACACTGAGAAACTGAGAGACTGAGAGACTGAGACCCTAAGGCCCAGAGACACGGAGACACTGAGACCCTGAGACACTGATAGACTGAGAGACTGAGCGACTGAGTGACTGAGACACTGAGAGACTGAGAGACTGAGACACTGAGACACTGAGAGAATGAGACTGAGAGACTGATACACTGAAAGACTGAATGACTGAGAGATGGAGAGACTAAGACACTGGGACACTGAAACACTGAGACCCTGCGACCCTGAGACACTGAGAAACTGAGACACTGAGAGACTGAGAGACTGAGAGACAGAGAGACTGAGACACTGAGACACTGAGACACTGAGACCCTGAGACACTGAGACACTGAGAATCTGAGACCCTGAGACACTGATACACTGAGACACTGTGACCCTGAGACACTGAGACACTGAGATCCTGAAACACTGAGACACTGAGACACTGAGACCCTGAGACACTGAGACCCTGAGACACTGAGACACTGAGACCCTGAGACCCTGAGACCCTGAGACACTGAGACCCTGAGGCACTGAGACACTGAGACACTGAGACCCTGAGACCCAGAGAGCCTGAGACACTGAGACACTGAGAGACAGATACACTGAGAGACTGAGAGACTGAGAGACTGAGACCCAGAGACCCAGAGAGCCTGAGAGACTGAGAGACTGAGAGACTGAGCGACTGAGAAACTGAGAGATTGAGAGACTGAGACACTGAGACACTGAGGAACTGTGACCCTGAGACACTGAGACACTGAGACCCTGAGACACTGAGACACTGAGAGAATGAGACTGAGAGATTGATACACAGGAAAACTGAGAGACTGAAAGACTGAGCGACTAAGAGACAGAGAGACGGAGAGACTGAGACACTGCGCCCCCTGAGACTGAGACCCTGAGACACCTAGACACTGAGACACTGAGACCCTGAGACCCTGAGACCCTGAGACCCTGAGACTCTGAGACACTGAGACACTGAGACCCTGAGACACTGAGAGACTGAGACTGATACACTGAGAGACTGAGAGACTGAGAGACTGACCGACTCAGAGACTGGGAGACTGAGACACTGAGAGACTGAGAGACTGAGACACTGAGAGTCTGAGAGACTGATACACTGAGAGACTGAGAGACTGAGCGACTCTGAGACTGAGACACTGAGACCCTGAGAGACTGAGAGACTGAGACGCTGAGAGACTGAGACCCTGAGACTCTGAGACACTGAGACCCTGGAACACTGAGACCCTGGGACACTGAGACACTGAGACCCTGAGACACTGAGACACTGAGAGACTGAGTGACTGAGAGAATAAGACCCTGAGACCCTGAGACCCTGAGACACTGAGACACTGAGACCCTGAGACACTGAGAAACTGAGAGACTGAGAGACTGAGAGACTGAAACACTGAGACACTGAGACACTGAGACCCTGAGAGTCTGAGACACTGAGACACTGAGAGAATGAGACTGAGAGATGATACACTGAAAGACTGAGACACTGAGACACTGTGACACTGAGACACTGGGACCCTGAGACACTGAGACACTGAGACCCTGAGACACTGAGACACTGAGACACTGTGACCCTGCGACCCTGAGACACTGAGAAACTGAGAGACTGAGAGACTGAGAGACTGAAACACTGAGACACTGAGACACTGAGACCCTGAGACACTGAGACACTGAGATCCTGAAACACTGAGACACTGAGACACTGAAACACTGAGACACTGAGACCCTGAGACACTGAGACCCTGAGACACTGAGACCCTGAGAGTCTGAGAGACTGAGAGAGTGAGAGACTGAGACACTGAGAGACTGAGACCCTGAGACTCTGAGACCCTGAGACACTGAGACACTGAGAGACTGAGACTCAGAGACCCTGAGACACTGAGACCCTAAGATCCTGAGACACTGAGACTCTGAGACACTGAGACACTGAGAGACTGAGAGTCTGAGAGACAGAGAGACTGAGACACTGAGACACTGAGAGACTGAGAGACTGATGCAATGAGAGAATGAGAGAATGAGAGACTGAGAGACTGAGACCCTGAGACCCTGAGGCACTGAGACCCTGAGTTACTGAGACAGTGAGACACTGATACCCTGAGATCCTGAGACACTGAGACACTGAGAAACTGAGAGCCTGAGAGACTGAGACCCAGAGACACTGAGACCCTGATACCCTGAGACACTGAGAAACTGAGAGACTGAGACCCTAAGGCCCAGAGACACTGAGACACTGAGACCCTGAGACACTGGTAGACTGAGAGACTGAGCGACTGAGCGACTGAGTGACTGAGACACTGAGAGACTGAGAGACTGAGACACTGAGACACTGAGAGAATGTGACTGAGAGACTGATACACTGAAAGACTGAATGACTGAGAGATGGAGAGACTGAGACACTGGGACACTGAGACACTGAGACCCTGCGACCCTGCGACCCTGAGACACTGAGAAACTGAGACACTGAGACACTGAGAGACTGAGAGACTGAGAGACTGAGACACTGAGACACTGAGACACTGAGACACTGAGACACTGAGAGACTGAGAGACTGAGACACTGAGACACTGAGAGAATGTGACTGAGAGACTGATACACTGAAAGACTGAATGACTGAGAGATGGAGAGACTGAGACACTGGGACACTGAGACACTGAGACCCTGCGACCCTGCGACCCTGAGACACTGAGAAACTGAGACACTGAGACACTGAGAGACTGAGAGACTGAGACACTGAGACACTGAGACACTGAGACACTGAGACACTGAGACCCTGAGACACTGAGACACTGAGACCTGAGACACTGAGACCTTGAGACCCTGAGACACTGAAACACTGAGAATCTGAGACCCTGAGACACTGATACACTGAGACACTGTGACCCTGAGACACTGAGAGACTGAGACACTGAGACACTGAGACCCTGAGGCACTGAGACACTGAGACCCTGAGGCACTGAGACACTGAGACACTGTGACACTGAGACCCTGAGGCACTGAGACACTGAGACCCTGAGGCACTGATACACTGAGACACTGTGACCCTGAGACACTGAGATCCTGAAACACTGAGACACTGAGATCCTGAAACACTGAGACACTGAGACCCTGAGACACTGAGACCCTGAGACACTGAGACACTGAGACCCTGAGGCACTGAGACACTGAGACCCTGAGACCCAGAGAGCCTGAGACACTGAGACACTGAGAGACAGATACACTGAGAGACTGAGAGACTGATACCCAGAGACCCAGAGACCCAGAGAGCCTGAGAGCCTGAGAGACTGAGAGACTCAGCGACTGAGAAACTGAGAGACTGAGAGTCTGAGACACTGAGAAACTGAGGAACTGTGACCCTGAGACACTGAGACACTGAGAGTCTGAGACACTGACACACTGAGAGAATGAGACTGAGAGACTGATACACAGAAAGTCTGAGAGACTGAAAGACTGAGCGACTAAGAGACTGAGAGACGGAGAGACTGAGACACTGCGCCCCCTGAGACTGAGACCCTGAGACACTTAGACACTGAGACCCTGAGACACTGAGAGACTGAGAGACTGACACCCTGAGACACTGAGACCCTGAGACCCTGAGACCATGAGACACTGAGAGACTGAGACTGATACACTGAGAGACTGAGAGACTGACCGACTCAGAGACTGAGAGACTGAGACACTGAGACACTGAGAGACTGAGAGACTGAGACACTGAGAGTCTGAGAGACTGATACACTGAGAGACTGAGAGACTGAGCGACTCTGAGACTGAGACACTGAGACCCTGACAGACTGAGACACTGAGACACTGAGACCCTGAGAGACTGAGAGACTGAGACGCTGAGAGACTGAGACCCTGAGACTCTGAGACACTGAGACCCTGGGACACTGAGGCACTGAGACACTGAGAGACTGAGACACTGAGACACTGAGAGACTGAGTGACGGAGAGAATAAGACCCTGAGACCCTGAGACACTGAGACACTGAGACACACTGAGACCCTGAGACACTGAGACACTGAGAGACTGAGAGACTGAGAGACTGAGACACTAAGACACTGAGACACTGAGAGACTGAGACTCTGAGACCCTGAGAGACTCAGAGACTGAGACACTGAGAGACTGAGACCCTGAGACTCTGAGACCCTGAGACACTGAGACACTGAGACACTGAGACCCTGAGACACTGATAGACTGAGACACTGAGCGACTGAGCGACGGAGTGACTGAGACTCTGAGAGACTGAGACACTGAGACACTGAGAGAATGAGAGACTGAGAGCATGAGAGACTAAGGCCCTGTGATCCTGAGACACTGAAACCCTGAGACCCTGAGACACTGAGACACTGAGACCCTGAGACACTGAGAACCTGAGACACTGAGACACTGAGAGACTGAGAGACTGATGCAATGAGAGAATGAGAGAATGAGAGACTGAGAGACTGAGACCCTGAGACCCTGAGGCACTGAGACCCTGAGTTACTGAGACAGTGAGACTCTGATACCCTGAGATCCTGAGACACTGAGACACTGAGAAACTGAGAGCCTGAGAGACTGAGACCCAGAGACACTGAGACCCTGAGACCCTGAGACACTGAGAAACTGAGAGACTGAGAGACTGAGACCCTAAGGCCCAGAGACACGGAGACACTGAGACCCTGAGACACTGATAGACTGAGAGACTGAGCGACTGAGTGACTGAGACACTGAGAGACTGAGAGACTGAGACACTGAGACACTGAGAGAATGAGACTGAGAGACTGATACACTGAAAGACTGAATGACTGAGAGATGGAGAGACTAAGACACTGGGACACTGAAACACTGAGACCCTGCGACCCTGAGACACTGAGAAACTGAGACACTGAGAGACTGAGAGACTGAGAGACAGAGAGACTGAGACACTGAGACACTGAGACACTGAGACCCTGAGACACTGAGACACTGAGAATCTGAGACCCTGAGACACTGATACACTGAGACACTGTGACCCTGAGACACTGAGACACTGAGATCCTGAAACACTGAGACACTGAGACACTGAGACCCTGAGACACTGAGACCCTGAGACACTGAGACACTGAGACCCTGAGACCCTGAGACCCTGAGACACTGAGACCCTGAGGCACTGAGACACTGAGACACTGAGACCCTGAGACCCAGAGAGCCTGAGACACTGAGACACTGAGAGACAGATACACTGAGAGACTGAGAGACTGAGAGACTGAGACCCAGAGACCCAGAGAGCCTGAGAGACTGAGAGACTGAGAGACTGAGCGACTGAGAAACTGAGAGATTGAGAGACTGAGACACTGAGACACTGAGGAACTGTGACCCTGAGACACTGAGACACTGAGACCCTGAGACACTGAGACACTGAGAGAATGAGACTGAGAGATTGATACACAGGAAAACTGAGAGACTGAAAGACTGAGCGACTAAGAGACAGAGAGACGGAGAGACTGAGACACTGCGCCCCCTGAGACTGAGACCCTGAGACACCTAGACACTGAGACACTGAGACCCTGAGACCCTGAGACCCTGAGACCCTGAGACTCTGAGACACTGAGACACTGAGACCCTGAGACACTGAGAGACTGAGACTGATACACTGAGAGACTGAGAGACTGAGAGACTGACCGACTCAGAGACTGGGAGACTGAGACACTGAGAGACTGAGAGACTGAGACACTGAGAGTCTGAGAGACTGATACACTGAGAGACTGAGAGACTGAGCGACTCTGAGACTGAGACACTGAGACCCTGAGAGACTGAGAGACTGAGACGCTGAGAGACTGAGACCCTGAGACTCTGAGACACTGAGACCCTGGAACACTGAGACCCTGGGACACTGAGACACTGAGACCCTGAGACACTGAGACACTGAGAGACTGAGTGACTGAGAGAATAAGACCCTGAGACCCTGAGACCCTGAGACACTGAGACACTGAGACCCTGAGACACTGAGACACTGAGAGACTGAGAGACTGAGTGACTGAGAGAATAAGACCCTGAGACCCTGAGACCCTGAGACACTGAGACACTGAGACCCTGAGACCCTGAGACACTGAGACACTGAGAGACTGAGAGACTGATACACTGAGAGACTGAGAGACTGAGCGACTCAGAGACTGAGAGACTGAGACACTAAGACACTGAGACAATGAGAGACTGAGACTCTGAGACCCTGAGAGACTCAGAGACTGAGAGACTGAGACACTGAGAGACTGAGACCCTGAGACTCTGAGACCCTGAGACCCTTACACACTGAGACACTGAGACCCTGAGACACTGAGACACTGAGACACTGAGACCCTGAGACACTGAGACACTGAGACACTGAGAGACTGAGAGATTGAGAGACTGAATGACTGAGACACTGAGACCCTGAGACACTGAGAGAATGAGAGTGAGAGACTGATACACAGAAAAACTGAGAGACTGAAAGACTGAGCGACTAAGAGACAGAGAGACGGAGAGACTGAGACACTGCGCCCCCTGAGACTGAGACCCTGAGACACCTAGACACTGAGACCCTGAGACACTGAGAGAATGAGAGACTGAGACCCTGAAGCACTGAGACCCTGAGACACTGAGACCCTGAGACCCTGAGACCCTGAGACTCTGAGACACTGAGACACTGAGACACTGAGACCCTGAGACACTGAGAGACTGAGACTGATACACTGAGAGACTGAGAGTCTGAGAGACTGACCGACTCAGAGACTGGGAGACTGAGACACTGAGAGACTGAGAGACTGAGACACTGAGAGTCTGAGAGACTGATACACTGAGAGACTGAGAGACTGAGCGACTCTGAGACTGAGACACTGAGACCCTGAGAGACTGAGAGACTGAGACGCTGAGAGACTGAGACCCTGAGACTCTGAGACCCTGGGACACTGAGACACTGAGACACTGAGACACTGAGACACTGAGAGACTGAGTGACTGAGAGAATAAGACCCTGAGACCCTGAGACCCTGAGACACTGAGACACTGAGACCCTGAGACCCTGAGACCCTGAGACACTGAGACACTGAGAGACTGAGAGACTGATAAACTGAGAGACTGAGAGACTGAGCGACTCAGAGACTGAGAGACTGAGACACTAAGACACTGAGACACTGAGAGACTGAGACTCTGAGACCCTGAGAGACTCAGAGACTGAGAGACTGAGACACTGAGAGACTGAGACCCTGAGACTCTGAGACCCTGAGACCCTTACACACTGAGACACTGAGACCCTGAGACACTGAGGCACTGAGACCCTGAGACCCTGAGACACTGAGACACTGAGACACTGAGACCCTGAGACACTGAGACACTGAGAGACTGAGAGATTGAGAGACTGAATGACTGAGACACTGAGACCCTGAGACACTGAGAGAATGAGACTGAGAGACTGATACACAGAAAGACTGAGAGCCTGAGAGACTGAGCGACTGAGAGACTGAGAGACGGAGAGACTGAGACACTGAGACCCTGAGACCCGGAGGCATTGAGAGACTGAGAGACTGAAAGACTGAGAGACTGAGACCCTGGGACACTGAGAGACTGAGTGACTGAGAGACTGAGCGACTCAGAGACTGAGAGACTGAGAGACTGAGACACTGAGACACTGAGACCCTGAGAGACTGAGAGACTGAGACACTGAGGGACTGAGACGCTGTGACTGAGAGTGACTGAGAGAATAAGACCCTGAGACCCTGAAACCCTGAGACACTGAGACCCTGAGACACTGAGACACTGAGACCCTGAGACACTGAGACCCTGAGACCCTGAGACAATGACACACTGAGACACTGAGACCCTGAGACCCTGAGATCCTGAGACACTGAGACATTGAGACCCTGAGACACTGAGACACTGAGAGACTGAGAGACTGAGCGACTCAGAGACTGAGAGACTGAGACACTGAGACCCTGAGACACTGGGACACTGAGACACTGAGGCACTGAGACCCTGAGACACTGAGAGACTGAGACCCTGAGACACTGAGACCTGAGACCCTGTGACCCTGAGACACTGAGACACTGAGACCCTGAAGCACTGAGACACTGAGACACTGAGACCCAGAGACCCTGAGACACTGAGACACTGAGACACTGAGACCTTGAGCAACTGAGACCCTGAGACACTGAGACCTGAGACCCTGTGACCCTGAGACGCTGAGACACTGAGTGACTGAGAGACTGAAACACTGAGTGACTGAGAGACTGAGAGACTGAGCGACTGAGCGACTCAGAGACTGAGCGACTCAGAGACTGAGAGACTGAGACACTGAGACCCTGAGAGATGGAGACACTGAGACCCTGAGAGTCTGAGAGACTGAGAGACTAAAATCCTGAGACCCTGAGACACTGAGACCCTGAGCAACTGAGACCCTGAGACACTGAGACCCTGAGACCCTGAGACACTGAGACCCAGATACCCTGTGACCCTGAGACACTGAGACACTGAGAGACTGAGAGACTGATACACTGAGTGACTGATAGACTGAGCGACTCAGAGACTGAGCGACTCAGAGACTGAGAGACTGAGACACTGAGACACTGAGACACTGAGACCCTGAGAGACTGAGACACTGAGACCCTGAGAGTCTGAGAGTCTGAGAGACTGATACACTGAGAGACTGAGACCCTGAGACTCTGAGACCCTGAGACACTGAGACACTGAGACCCTGAGACACTGAGACACTGAGACCCTGAGACACTGAGACACTGAGACCCTGAGAAACTGAGACACTGAGAGACTGAGACCCAGAGACCCTGAGACACTGAGAACCTGAGACAATGAGACACTGAGACACTGAGACCCTAAGATCCTGAGACACTGAGACACTGAGAGACTGAGAGACGGTGAGACAGAAAGACTGAGAGACTGAGACCCTGAGACCCAGAGAGACTCAGAGACTGAGAGCATGAGAGACTAAGGCCCTGAGATCCTGAGACACTGAAACCCTGAGACCCTGAGACACTGAGACCCTGAGACCCTGAGACACTGAGACCCTGAGACACTGAGAACCTTAGACACTGGGACACTGATAGACTGAGAGACTGAGACCCTGAGACCCTGAGACACTGAGACACTGAGAGACTGAGACTCAGAGACCCTGAGACACTGAGACCCTGAGACACTGAGACCCTGAGACAATGAGACACTGAGACACTGAGACACTAAGATCCTGAGACACTGAGACTCTGAGACACTGAGACACTGAGACACTGAGACACTGAGACACTGAGAGACTGAGAGACTGAGAGACTGAGGGACTGAGACCCAGAGACCCTGAGACCCTGAGAGACTGAGAGACTGAGAGCATGAGAGACTAATGCCCTGAGATCCTGAGACACTGAAACCCTGAGACACTGAGATACTGAGACCCTGAGATACTGAGAACCTGAGACACTGAGACAGTGAGAGACTGAGAGACTGATGCAATGAGAGAATGAGAGAATGAGAGAATGAGAGACTGAGAGGCTGAGACCCTGAGATCCTGAGGCACTGAGACCCTGAGTTACTGAGACAGTGAGACACTGATACCCTGAGATCCTGAGACACTGAGACACTGAGAAACTGAGAGACTGAGACACTGAGACCATGAGACCGTGAGACCCTGAGACACTGAGAAACTGAGAGACTGAGACCCTGAGACCCAGAGACACTGAGACCCTGAGACACTGAGACACTGAGACCCTGAGACCCTGAGACACTAAGAGACTGAGAGACTGAGCGACTGAGCGACTGAGTGACTGAGAGACTGAGAGACTGAGAGACTGAGACACTGAGACACTGTGACACTGAGACACTGAGACACTGAGAACCTGAGACGCTGAGACCCTGAGACACTGAGACACTGAGAGAATGAGACTGAGAGACTGATACACTGAAAGACTGAGAGACTGAGAGATGGAGAGACTGAGACACTGGGACCCTGAGACATGAGACACTGAGACCCTGAGACCCTGAGACACTGAGACCATGCGACCCTGAGACACTGAGAAACTGAGACACTGAGAGACTGAGAGACTGAGAGACTGAGACACTGAGACACTGAGACCCTGAGACACTGAGACACTGAGAACCTGAGACGCTGAGACCCTGAGACACTGAGACAATGAGACTGAGAGACTGAGAGATGGAGAGACTGAGACACTGGGACCCTGAGACATGAGACCCTGAGACACTGAGACACTGAGACCCTGCGACCCTGAGACACTGAGAAACTGAGACACTGAGAGACTGAGAGACTGAGACACTGAGACACTAAGACACTGAGACCTGAGACACTGAGATCTTGAGACACTGAGACACTGAGACACTGAGACCCTGAGACCCTGAGACACTGAGACACTGAGAGACTGAGTGATTGAGAGACTGAGACCCGGAGACCCAGAGAGCCTGACACACTGAGACACTGAGAGACTGAGCGACTGAGTGACTGAGAGACTGAGACACTGAGACACTAAGACACTGAGACCTGAGACACTGAGATCTTGAGACCCTGAGACACTGAGACAATGTGACCCTGAGAAACAGAGACACTGAGACCCTGAGACACTGAGACACTGAGAGAATGAGACTGAGAGACTGATACACAGAAAGACTGAGAGACTGAGAGACTGAGAGACTGAGCGACTGAGAGACGGAGAGACTGAGACACTGGGACCCTGAGACACTGAGAGACTGAGCGACTGATTCACTGATACACTGAGAGACTGAGAGTCTGAGACGCTGAGACACTGAGACCCTGACAGACTGAGACACTGAGACCCTGAGAGTCTGAGAGACTGAGAGACTGAGAGACTGAGACACTGAGAGACTGAGACCCTGAGACTCTGAGACCCTGAGACACTGAGACACTGAGACCCTGAGACACTGAGACACTGAGACCCTGAGACACTGAGACACTGAGACACTGAGAGACTGAGAGACTGAGAGACTGAGACACTGAGACACTGTGACCCAGAGACACTGAGACACTGAGACCCTGAGACACTGAGATCCTGAGACACTGAGAGAATGAGACTGAGAGACTGATACACTGAAAGACTGAGAGACTGAGAGATGGAGACACTGAGACACTGGGACCCTGAGACACTGAGACACTGAGACCCTGAGACACTGAGAAACTGAGACACTGAGAGACTGAGACACTGAGACACTGAGACACTGAGACCCTGAGACATTGACACACTGAGACCTGAGACACTGAGACCTTGAGACCCTGAGACACTGATACACTGAGAATCTGAGACCCTGAGACACTGATACACTGAGACACTGAGACACTGAGACACTGACACACTGAGATCCTGAAACACTGAGACACTGAGACCCTGAAACACTGAGACACTGAGACCCTGAGACACTGAGACCCAGAGACACTGAGACACTGAGACCCTGAGACCCTGAGACACTGAGACCCTGAGGCACTGAGACACTGAGACACTGAGACCCTGAGACACAGAGAGCCTGAGACACTGAGACACTGAGAGACTGATACACTGAGAGACTGAGAGACTGAGAGACTGAGACCCAGAGACCCAGAGAGCCTGAGAGACTGAGAGACTGAGAGACTGAGCGACTGAGAAACTGAGAGACTGAGAGTCTGAGACAGTGAGACACTGAGGAACTGTGACCCTGAGACACTGAGACCCTGAGACACTGAGACACTGAGAGAATGAGACTGAGAGACTGATACACTGAAAGACTGAGAGACTTAAAGACTGAGCGACTAAGAGACTGAGAGACGGAGAGACTGAGACACTGCGCCCCCTGAGACTGAGACACTGAGTCACTTAGACATTGAGACCCTGAGACACTGAGAGACTGAGAGACTGAGAGACTGAGACCCTGAAGCACTGAGACCCTGAGACACTGAGACCCTGAGACCCTGAGACCCTGAGACTCTGAGACACTGAGACACTGAGACACTGAGACCCTGAGACACTGAGAGACAGAGACTGATAAACTGAGAGACTGACCGACTCAGAGACTGAGAGTCTGAGAGACTGATACACTGAGAGACTGAGAGACTGAGCGACTCTGAGACTGAGACACTGAGACCCTGACAGACTGAGACCCTGAGACGTTGAGACCCAGAGACCCTAAGACCTTGAGGCCCTGAGACACTGAGACCCTGGAACACTGAGACCCTGGGACACTGAGACATTGAGACACTAAGACACTGAGAGACTGAGACACTGAGAGACTGAGTGACTGAGAGAATGAGACCCTGAGACCCTGAGACACTGAGACCCTGAGACCCTGAGACACTGAGACACTGAGAGACTGAGAGACTGATACACTGAGTGACTGAGAGACTGAGAGACTGAGCGACTCAGAGACTGAGAGACTGAGAGACTGAGACACTGAGACCCTGAGAGACTGAAACACTGAGACCCTGATAGACTCAGAGACTGAGAGACTGAGACACTGAGGGACTGAGACGCTGTGACTGAGAGTGACTGAGAGAATAAGACCCTGAGACCCTGAAACCCTGAGTCACTGAGACCCTGAGACACTGAGACACTGAGACCCTGAGACCCTGAGACTCTGAGACACTGAGACACTGAGACACTGAGACACTGAGACACTGAGACACTGAGAGACTGAGAGACTGAGAGACTGAGGGACTGAGGGACTGAGACCCAGAGACCCTGAGACCCAGAGAGACTGAGAGCATGAGAGACTAATGCCCTTAGATCCTGAGACTCTGAAACCCTGAGACCCTGAGACACTGAGACCCTGAGACACTGAGTTACTGAGACAGTGAGACACTGATACCCTGAGATCCTGAGACACTGATTCACTGATACACTGAGAGACTGAGAGTCTGAGACGCTGAGACACTGAGACCCTGACAGACTGAGACACTGAGACCCTGAGAGTCTGAGAGACTGAGAGACTGAGACACTGAGACCCTGAGACACTGAGACACTGAGAGACTGAGAGACTGAGACACTGAGACACTGTGACCCTGAGACACTGAGACACTGAGACCCTGAGACACTGAGATCCTGAGACACTGAGACACTGAGAGAATGAGACTGAGAGACTGATACACTGAAAGACTGAGAGACTGAGAGATGGAGAGACTGAGACACTGAGACCCTGAGACACTGAGACACTGAGACCCTGAGACACTGAGACACAGAGACCCTGCGACCCTGAGACACTGAGAAACTGAGACACTGAGAGACTGAGAGATGGAGAGACTGAGACACTGGGACCCTGAGACACTGAGACACTGAGACACTGAGACACTGAGAATCTGAGACCCTGAGACACTGATACCCTGAGACACTGAGACACTGAGAGAATGAGACTGAGAGACTGATACACAGAAAGACTGAGAGCCTGAGAGACTGAGCGACTGAGAGACGGAGAGACTGAGACACTGGGACCCTGAGACACTGAGACCCTGAGACACTGAGACCCTGAGACCCGGAGGCACTGAGAGACTGAGACCCTGGGACACTGAGAGACTGAGCGACTGAGAGATTGAGCGACTCAGAGACTGAGAGACTGAGAGACTGAGACACTGAGACACTGAGACCCTGAGAGACTGAAACACAGAGACCCTGATAGACTGAGAGACTGAGACACTGAGGGACTGAGACGCTGTGACTGAGAGTGACTGAGAGAATAAGACCCTGAGACCCTGAAACCCTGAGACACTGAGAGCCTGAGACACTGAGACCCTGAGACACTGAGAGTCTGTGACCCAGAGACCCTGAGACACTGAGATCCTGAGACCCTAAGACACTGAGACCCTGAGACAATGACACACTGAGACACTGAGACCCTGAGACCCTGAGACACTGAGACCCTGAGACACTGAGACACTGAGACACTGAGACCCTGAGACACTGGGACACTGAGACACTGAGGCACTGAGACCCTGAGACACTGCGAGACTGAGACCCTGAGACACTGAGACACTGAAACACTGAGACACTGAGACACTGAGACCCTGAGACACTGAGACCTTGAGCAACTGAGACCCTGAGACCCTGAGACACTGAGACCTGAGACCCTGTGACCCTGAGACACTGAGACACTGAGAGACTGAGAGACTGATACACTGAGTGACTGAGAGACTCAGAGACTGAGCGACTCAGAGACTGAGAGACTGAGAGACTGAGACACTGAGACACTGAGACACTGAGACCCTGAGAGATGGAGACACTGAGACCCTTAGAGTCTGAGAGACTGAGAGACTGAGCAACTGAGACCCTGAGACCCTGAGACACTGAGACCCAGATACCCTGTGACCCTGAGACACTGAGACACTGAGCGACTGAGAGACTGATAGACTGAGTGACTGATAGACTGAGCGACTCAGAGACTGAGCGACTCAGAGACTGAGAGACTGAGACACTGAGACACTGAGACCCTGAGAGACTGAGACACTGAGACCCTGAGAGTCTGAGAGACTGAGAGACTGATACACTGAGAGACTGAGACCCTGAGACTCTGAGACCCTGAGACACTGAGACACTGAGACCCTGAGACACTGAGACACTGAGACCCTGAGAAACTGAGACACTGAGAGACTGAGACCCAGAGACCCTGAGACACTGAGACCCTGAGACATTGAGACCCTGAGACAATGAGACACTGAGACACTGAGACCCTAAGATCCTGAGACACTGAGACCCTGAGACACTGAGACACTGAGAGACTGAGAGACTGAGAGACAGAGAGACTGAGAGACTGAGACCCTGAGACCCAGAGAGACTCAGAGACTGAGAGCATGAGAGACTAAGGCCCTAAGATCCTGAGACACTGAAACCCTGAGACACTGAGACACTGAGACACTGAGAACCTTAGACACTGAGACACTGATAGACTGAGAGACTGAGACCCTGAGACACTGAGAGACTGAGACCCAGAGACCCTGAGACACTGAGACCCAGAGACACTGAGACCCTGAGACAATGAGACACTGAGACACTGAGACCCTAAGATCCTGAGACACTGAGACTCTGAGACACTGAGACACTGAGACACTGAGACACTGAGACACTGAGACACGGAGAGACTGAGAGACTGAGAGACTGATGGACTGAGACCCAGAGAACCTGAGACCCAGAGAGACTGAGAGATTGAGAGCATGAGAGACTAATGCCCTGAGATCCTGAGACACTGAAACCCTGAGACACTGAGACACTGAGACCCTGAGATACTGAGAACCTGAGACACTGAGACAGTGAGAGACTGAGAGACTGATGCAATGAGAGAATGAGAGAATGAGAGACTGAGAGACTGAGACCCTCAGACCCTGAGGCACTGAGACCCTGAGTTACTGAGACAGTGAGACACTGATACCCTGAGATCCTGAGACACTGAGACACTGAGAAACTAAGAGACTGAGACACTGAGACACTGAGACCCTGAGACCCCGAGACACTGAGAAACTGAGAGACTGAGAGACTGAGACCCTGAGACCCAGAGACACTGAGACCCTGAGACACTGAGACTGAGACCCTGAGACCCTGAGACCCTGAGACACTGAGAGACTGAGAGACTGAGCGACTGAGTGACTGAGAGACTGAGACACTGGGACCCTGAGACATGAGACACTGAGTCCCTGAGAGACTGAGAGACTGAGAGACTGAGAGACTGAGACACTGAGACACTGAGACACTGAGACCCTGAGACACTGAGACACTAAGACACTGAGACCTGAGACACTGAGATCTTGAGACCCTGAGACACTGAGAACCTGAGACCCTGAGACACTGAGACACTGAGATGCTGAGACCCTGAGACACTGACACACTGAGATCCTGAAACACTGAGACACTGAGACCCTGAAACACAGAGACACTGAGACACTGAGACCCTGAGACACTGAGACCCTGAGACACTGAGACACTGAGAGACTGAGAGACTGAGTGACTGAGAGACTGAGACCCGGAGACCCAGAGAGCCTGAGACACTGAGACACTGAGACACTGAGAGACTGAGAGACTGAGAGACTGAGCGACTGAGTGACTGAGAGACTGAGAGACTGAGACACTGAGACACTGTGACCCTGAGAAACAGAGACACTGAGACCCTGAGACACTGAGACACTGAGAGAATGAGACTGAGAGACTGATACACAGAAAGACTGAGAGACTGAGAGACTGAGCGACTGATTCACTGATACACTGAGAGACTGAGAGACTGAGACGCTGAGACACTGAGACACTGAGACACTGAGACCCTGACAGACTGAGAGACTGAGACCCTGAGAGTCTGAGAGACTGAGAGACTGAGAGACTGAGACACTGAGAGACTGAGACCCTGAGACTCTGAGACCCTGAGACACTGAGACACTGAGACCCTGAGACACTGAGATACTGAGACCCTGAGACACTGAGACACTGAGAGACTGAGAGACTGAGATACTGAGAGACTGAGACACTGAGACACTGTGACCCTGAGACACTGAGATCCTGAGACACTGAGACACTGAGAGAATGAGACTGAGAGATGATACACTGAAAGACTGAGAGACTGAGAGATGGAGACACTGAGACACTGGGACCCTGAGACACTGAGACACTGAGACCCTGAGACACTGAGACACTGTGACCCTGCGACCCTGAGACACTGAGAAACTGAGAGACTGAGAGACTGAGAGACTGAAACACTGAGACACTGAGACACTGAGACCCTGAGACACTGAGACACTGAGATCCTGAAACACTGAGACACTGAGACACTGAAACACTGAGACACTGAGACACTGAGACCCTGAGACACTGAGACCCTGAGACACTGAGACCCTGAGAGTCTGAGAGACTGAGAGAGTGAGAGACTGAGACACTGAGAGACTGAGACCCTGAGACTCTGAGACCCTGAGACACTGAGACACTGAGAGACTGAGACTCAGAGACCCTGAGACACTGAGACCCTAAGATCCTGAGACACTGAGACTCTGAGACACTGAGAGACTGAGAGTCTGAGAGACAGAGAGACTGAGATCCTGAGACACTGAAACCCTGAGACCCTGAGACACTGAGACACTGAGACCCTGAGACACTGAGAACCTGAGACACTGAGACACTGAGAGACTGAGAGACTGATGCAATGAGAGAATGAGAGAATGAGAGACTGAGAGACTGAGACCCTGAGACCCTGAGGCACTGAGACCCTGAGTTACTGAGACAGTGAGACACTGATACCCTGAGATCCTGAGACACTGAGACACTGAGAAACTGAGAGCCTGAGAGACTGAGACCCAGAGACACTGAGACCCTGATACCCTGAGACACTGAGAAACTGAGAGACTGAGACCCTAAGGCCCAGAGACACTGAGACACTGAGACCCTGAGACACTGGTAGACTGAGAGACTGAGCGACTGAGTGACTGAGACACTGAGAGACTGAGAGACTGAGACACTGAGACACTGAGAGAATGTGACTGAGAGACTGATACACTGAAAGACTGAATGACTGAGAGATGGAGAGACTGAGACACTGGGACACTGAGACACTGAGACCCTGCGACCCTGCGACCCTGAGACACTGAGAAACTGAGACACTGAGACACTGAGAGACTGAGAGACTGAGAGACTGAGACACTGAGACACTGAGACACTGAGACACTGAGAGACTGAGAGACTGAGACACTGAGACACTGAGAGAATGTGACTGAGAGACTGATACACTGAAAGACTGAATGACTGAGAGATGGAGAGACTGAGACACTGGGACACTGAGACACTGAGACCCTGCGACCCTGCGACCCTGAGACACTGAGAAACTGAGACACTGAGACACTGAGAGACTGAGAGACTGAGAGACTGAGACACTGAGACACTGAGACACTGAGACCCTGAGACACTGAGACACTGAGACCTGAGACACTGAGACCTTGAGACCCTGAGACACTGAAACACTGAGAATCTGAGACCCTGAGACACTGATACACTGAGACACTGTGACCCTGAGACACTGAGAGACTGAGACACTGAGACACTGAGACCCTGAGGCACTGAGACACTGAGACCCTGAGGCACTGAGACACTGAGACACTGTGACACTGAGACCCTGAGGCACTGAGACACTGAGACCCTGAGGCACTGATACACTGAGACACTGTGACCCTGAGACACTGAGATCCTGAAACACTGAGACACTGAGATCCTGAAACACTGAGACACTGAGACCCTGAGACACTGAGACTCTGAGACACTGAGACACTGAGACCCTGAGGCACTGAGACACTGAGACCCTGAGACCCAGAGAGCCTGAGACACTGAGACACTGAGAGACAGATACACTGAGAGACTGAGAGACTGATACCCAGAGACCCAGAGACCCAGAGAGCCTGAGAGCCTGAGAGACTGAGAGACTCAGCGACTGAGAAACTGAGAGACTGAGAGTCTGAGACACTGAGAAACTGAGAGAATGAGACTGAGAGACTGATACACAGAAAGTCTGAGAGACTGAAAGACTGAGCGACTAAGAGACTGAGAGACGGAGAGACTGAGACACTGCGCCCCCTGAGACTGAGACCCTGAGACACTTAGACACTGAGACCCTGAGACCCTGAGACCCTGAGACTCTGAGACACTGAGACACTGAGACACTGAGACCCTGAGACACTGAGAGACTGAGACTGATACACTGAGAGACTGAGAGACTGACCGACTCAGAGACTGAGAGACTGAGACACTGAGACACTGAGAGACTGAGAGACTGAGACACTGAGAGTCTGAGAGACTGATACACTGAGAGACTGAGAGACTGAGCGACTCTGAGACTGAGACACTGAGACCCTGACAGACTGAGACACTGAGACACTGAGACCCTGAGAGACTGAGAGACTGAGACGCTGAGAGACTGAGACCCTGAGACTCTGAGACACTGAGACCCTGGGACACTGAGGCACTGAGACACTGAGACACTGAGAGACTGAGACACTGAGACACTGAGAGACTGAGTGACGGAGAGAATAAGACCCTGAGACCCTGAGACACAGAGACACTGAGACACACTGAGACCCTGAGACACTGAGACACTGAGAGACTGAGAGACTGAGACACTAAGACACTGAGACACTGAGAGACTGAGACTCTGAGACCCTGAGAGACTCAGAGACTGAGAGACTGAGACACTGAGAGACTGAGACCCTGAGACTCTGAGACCCTGAGACCCTGAGACACTGAGACACTGAGACCCTGAGACACTGAGACACTGAGACACTGAGACCCTGAGACCCTGAGACACTGATAGACTGAGACACTGAGCGACTGAGCGACGGAGTGACTGAGACTCTGAGAGACTGAGACACTGAGACACTGAGAGAATGAGAGACTGAGAGCATGAGAGACTAAGGCCCTGTGATCCTGAGACACTGAAACCCTGAGACCCTGAGACACTGAGACACTGAGACCCTGAGACACTGAGAACCTGAGACACTGAGACACTGAGAGACTGAGAGACTGATGCAATGAGAGAATGAGAGAATGAGAGACTGAGAGACTGAGACCCTGAGACCCTGAGACCCTGAGGCACTGAGACCCTGAGTTACTGAGACAGTGAGACTCTGATACCCTGAGATCCTGAGACACTGAGACACTGAGAAACTGAGAGCATGAGAGACTGAGACCCAGAGACACTGAGACCCTGAGACACTGAGAAACTGAGAGACTGAGAGACTGAGACCCTAAGGCCCAGAGACACGGAGACACTGAGACCCTGAGACACTGATAGACTGAGAGACTGAGCGACTGAGTGACTGAGACACTGAGAGACTGAGAGACTGAGACACTGAGACACTGAGAGAATGAGACTGAGAGACTGATACACTGAAAGACTGAATGACTGAGAGATGGAGAGACTAAGACACTGGGACACTGAAACACTGAGACCCTGCGACCCTGAGACACTGAGAAACTGAGACACTGAGAGACTGAGAGACTGAGAGACAGAGAGACTGAGACACTGAGACACTGAGACCCTGAGACCCTGAGACACTGAGAATCTGAGACCCTGAGACACTGATACACTGAGACACTGTGACCCTGAGACACTGAGACACTGAGATCCTGAAACACTGAGACACTGAGACACTGAGACCCTGAGACACTGAGACCCTGAGACACTGAGACACTGAGACCCTGAGACCCTGAGACCCTGAGACACTGAGACCCTGAGGCACTGAGACACTGAGACACTGAGACCCTGAGACCCAGAGAGCCTGAGACACTGAGACACTGAGAGACAGATACACTGAGAGACTGAGAGACTGAGAGACTGAGACCCAGAGACCCAGAGAGCCTGAGAGACTGAGAGACTGAGAGACTGAGCGACTGAGAAACTGAGAGATTGAGAGACTGAGACACTGAGACACTGAGGAACTGTGACCCTGAGACACTGAGACACTGAGACCCTGAGACACTGAGACACTGAGACACTGAGACACTGAGAGAATGAGACTGAGAGATTGATACACAGAAAAACTGAGAGACTGAAAGACTGAGCGACTAAGAGACAGAGAGACGGAGAGACTGAGACACTGCGCCCCCTGAGACTGAGACCCTGAGACACCTAGACACTGAGACCCTGAGACACTGAGAGACTGAGAGACTGAGACCCTGAAGCACTGAGACCCTGAGACACTGAGACCCTGAGACCCTGAGACCCTGAGACCCTGAGACCCTGAGACTCTGAGACACTGAGACACTGAGACCCTGAGACACTGAGAGACTGAGACTGATACACTGAGAGACTGAGAGACTGAGAGACTGACCGACTCAGAGACTGGGAGACTGAGACACTGAGAGACTGAGACACTGAGAGTCTGAGAGACTGATACACTGAGAGACTGAGAGACTGAGCGACTCTGAGACTGAGACACTGAGACCCTGAGAGACTGAGAGACTGAGACGCTGAGAGACTGAGACCCTGAGACCCTGAGAGACTGAGACACTGAGACCCTGAGAGACTGAGACCCTGGAACACTGAGACCCTGGGACACTGAGACACTGAGACACTGAGACACTGAGAGACTGAGTGACTGAGAGAATAAGACCCTGAGACCCTGAGACCCTGAGACACTGAGACACTGAGACCCTGAGACCCTGAGACACTGAGACACTGAGAGACTGAGAGACTGATACACTGAGAGACTGAGAGACTGAGCGACTCAGAGACTGAGAGACTGAGACACTAAGACACTGAGACACTGAGAGACTGAGACTCTGAGACCCTGAGAGACACAGAGACTGAGAGACTGAGACACTGAGAGACTGAGATCCTGAGACTCTGAGACCCTGAGACCCTTACACACTGAGACACTGAGACACTGAGAGACTGAGAGATTGAGAGACTGAATGACTGAGACACTGAGACCCTGAGACACTGAGAGAATGAGACTGAGAGACTGATACACAGAAAAACTGAGAGACTGAAAGACTGAGCGACTAAGAGACAGAGAGACGGAGAGACTGAGACACTGCGCCCCCTGAGACTGAGACCCTGAGACACCTAGACACTGAGACCCTGAGACACTGAGAGAATGAGAGACTGAGACCCTGAAGCACTGAGACCCTGAGACACTGAGACCCTGAGACCCTGAGACCCTGAGACTCTGAGACACTGAGACACTGAGACACTGAGACCCTGAGACACTGAGAGACTGAGACTGATACACTGAGAGACTGAGAGTCTGAGAGACTGACCGACTCAGAGACTGGGAGACTGAGACACTGAGAGACTGAGAGACTGAGACACTGAGAGTCTGAGAGACTGATACACTGAGAGACTGAGAGACTGAGCGACTCTGAGACTGAGACACTGAGACCCTGAGAGACTGAGAGACTGAGACGCTGAGAGACTGAGACCCTGAGACTCTGAGACCCTGGAACACTGAGACACTGAGACACTGAGACACTGAGACACTGAGAGACTGAGTGACTGAGAGAATAAGACCCTGAGACCCTGAGACCCTGAGACACTGAGACACTGAGACCCTGAGACCCTGAGACCCTGAGACACTGAGACACTGAGAGACTGAGAGACTGATAAACTGAGAGACTGAGAGACTGAGCGACTCAGAGACTGAGACACTGAGACCCTAAGATCCTGAGACACTGAGACTCTGAGACACTGAGACACTGAGACACTGAGACACTGAGACACTGAGACACTGAGAGACTGAGAGACTGAGAGACTGATGGACTGAGACCCAGAGAACCTGAGACCCAGAGAGACTGAGAGATTGAGAGCATGAGAGACTAATGCCCTGAGATCCTGAGACACTGAAACCCTGAGACACTGAGACACTGAGACCCTGAGATACTGAGAACCTGAGACACTGAGACAGTGAGAGACTGAGAGACTGATGCAATGAGAGAATGAGAGAATGAGAGACTGAGAGACTGAGACCCTCAGACCCTGAGGCACTGAGACCCTGAGTTACTGAGACAGTGAGACACTGATACCCTGAGATCCTGAGACACTGAGACACTGAGAAACTAAGAGACTGAGACACTGAGACACTGAGACCCTGAGACCCCGAGACACTGAGAAACTGACAGACTGAGAGACTGAGACCCTGAGACCCAGAGACACTGAGACCCTGAGACACTGAGACTGAGACCCTGAGACCCTGAGACCCTGAGACACTGAGAGACTGAGAGACTGAGCGACTGAGTGACTGAGAGACTGAGACACTGGGACCCTGAGACATGAGACACTGAGTCCCTGAGAGACTGAGAGACTGAGAGACTGAGAGACTGAGAGACTGAGACACTGAGACACTGAGACACTGAGACCCTGAGACACTGAGACACTAAGACACTGAGACCTGAGACACTGAGATCTTGAGACCCTGAGACACTGAGAACCTGAGACCCTGAGACACTGAGACACTGAGATGCTGAGACCCTGAGACACTGACACACTGAGATCCTGAAACACTGAGACACTGAGACCCTGAAACACAGAGACACTGAGACACTGAGACCCTGAGACACTGAGACCCTGAGACACTGAGACACTGAGAGACTGAGAGACTGAGTGACTGAGAGACTGAGACCCGGAGACCCAGAGAGCCTGAGACACTGAGACACTGAGACACTGAGAGACTGAGAGACTGAGAGACTGAGCGACTGAGTGACTGAGAGACTGAGAGACTGAGACACTGAGACACTGTGACCCTGAGAAACAGAGACACTGAGACCCTGAGACACTGAGACACTGAGAGAATGAGACTGAGAGACTGATACACAGAAAGACTGAGAGACTGAGAGACTGAGCGACTGATTCACTGATACACTGAGAGACTGAGAGACTGAGACGCTGAGACACTGAGACACTGAGACACTGAGACCCTGACAGACTGAGAGACTGAGACCCTGAGAGTCTGAGAGACTGAGAGACTGAGAGACTGAGACACTGAGAGACTGAGACCCTGAGACTCTGAGACCCTGAGACACTGAGACACTGAGACCCTGAGACACTGAGATACTGAGACCCTGAGACACTGAGACACTGAGAGACTGAGAGACTGAGATACTGAGAGACTGAGACACTGAGACACTGTGACCTTGAGACACTGAGATCCTGAGACACTGAGACACTGAGAGAATGAGACTGAGAGATGATACACTGAAAGACTGAGAGACTGAGAGATGGAGACACTGAGACACTGGGACCCTGAGACACTGAGACACTGAGACCCTGAGACACTGAGACACTGTGACCCTGCGACCCTGAGACACTGAGAAACTGAGAGACTGAGAGACTGAGAGACTGAAACACTGAGACACTGAGACACTGAGACCCTGAGACACTGAGACACTGAGATCCTGAAACACTGAGACACTGAGACACTGAAACACTGAGACACTGAGACCCTGAGACACTGAGACCCTGAGACACTGAGACCCTGAGAGTCTGAGAGACTGAGAGAGTGAGAGACTGAGACACTGAGAGACTGAGACCCTGAGACTCTGAGACCCTGAGACACTGAGACACTGAGAGACTGAGACTCAGAGACCCTGAGACACTGAGACCCTAAGATCCTGAGACACTGAGACTCTGAGACACTGAGACACTGAGAGACTGAGAGTCTGAGAGACAGAGAGACTGAGATCCTGAGACACTGAAACCCTGAGACCCTGAGACACTGAGACACTGAGACCCTGAGACACTGAGAACCTGAGACACTGAGACACTGAGAGACTGAGAGACTGATGCAATGAGAGAATGAGAGAATGAGAGACTGAGAGACTGAGACCCTGAGACCCTGAGGCACTGAGACCCTGAGTTACAGAGACAGTGAGACACTGATACCCTGAGATCCTGAGACACTGAGACACTGAGAAACTGAGAGCCTGAGAGACTGAGACCCAGAGACACTGAGACCCTGATACCCTGAGACACTGAGAAACTGAGAGACTGAGACCCTAAGGCCCAGAGACACTGAGACACTGAGACCCTGAGACACTGGTAGACTGAGAGACTGAGCGACTGAGCGACTGAGTGACTGAGACACTGAGAGACTGAGAGACTGAGACACTGAGACACTGAGAGAATGTGACTGAGAGACTGGTACACTGAAAGACTGAATGACTGAGAGATGGAGAGACTGAGACACTGGGACACTGAGACACTGAGACCCTGCGACCCTGCGACCCTGAGACACTGAGAAACTGAGACACTGAGACACTGAGAGACTGAGAGACTGAGAGACTGAGAGACTGAGACACTGAGACACTGAGACACTGAGACACTGAGAGACTGAGAGACTGAGACACTGAGACACTGAGAGAATGTGACTGAGAGACTGATACACTGAAAGACTGAATGACTGAGAGATGGAGAGACTGAGACACTGGGACACTGAGACACTGAGACCCTGCGACCCTGCGACCCTGAGACACTGAGAAACTGAGACACTGAGACACTGAGAGACTGAGAGACTGAGAGACTGAGACACTGAGACACTGAGACACTGAGACACTGAGACCCTGAGACACTGAGACACTGAGACCTGAGACACTGAGACCTTGAGACCCTGAGACACTGAAACACTGAGAATCTGAGACCCTGAGACACTGATACACTGAGACACTGTGACCCTGAGACACTGAGAGACTGAGACACTGAGACACTGAGACCCTGAGGCACTGAGACACTGAGACCCTGAGGCACTGAGACACTGAGACACTGTGACACTGAGACCCTGAGGCACTGAGACACTGAGACCCTGAGGCACTGATACACTGAGACACTGTGACCCTGAGACACTGAGATCCTGAAACACTGAGACACTGAGATCCTGAAACACTGAGACACTGAGACCCTGAGACACTGAGACTCTGAGACACTGAGACACTGAGACCCTGAGGCACTGAGACACTGAGACCCTGAGACCCAGAGAGCCTGAGACACTGAGACACTGAGAGACAGATACACTGAGAGACTGAGAGACTGATACCCAGAGACCCAGAGACCCAGAGAGCCTGAGAGCCTGAGAGACTGAGAGACTCAGCGACTGAGAAACTGAGAGACTGAGAGTCTGAGACACTGAGAAACTGAGGAATTGTGACCCTGAGACACTGAGACACTGAGAGTCTGAGACACTGACACACTGAGAGAATGAGACTGAGAGACTGATACACAGAAAGTCTGAGAGACTGAAAGACTGAGCGACTAAGAGACTGAGAGACGGAGAGACTGAGACACTGCGCCCCCTGAGACTGAGACCCTGAGACACTTAGACACTGAGACCCTGAGACCCTGAGACCCTGAGACTCTGAGACACTGAGACACTGAGACACTGAGACCCTGAGACACTGAGAGACTGAGACTGATACACTGAGAGACTGAGAGACTGACCGACTCAGAGACTGAGAGACTGAGACACTGAGACACTGAGAGACTGAGAGACTGAGACACTGAGAGTCTGAGAGACTGATACACTGAGAGACTGAGAGACTGAGCGACTCTGAGACTGAGACACTGAGACCCTGACAGACTGAGACACTGAGACACTGAGACCCTGAGAGACTGAGAGACTGAGACGCTGAGAGACTGAGACCCTGAGACTCTGAGACACTGAGACCCTGGGACACTGAGGCACTGAGACACTGAGACACTGAGAGACTGAGACACTGAGACACTGAGAGACTGAGTGACGGAGAGAATAAGACCCTGAGACCCTGAGACACTGAGACACTGAGACACACTGAGACCCTGAGACACTGAGACACTGAGAGACTGAGAGACTGAGACACTAAGACACTGAGACACTGAGAGACTGAGACTCTGAGACCCTGAGAGACTCAGAGACTGAGAGACTGAGACACTGAGAGACTGAGACCCTGAGACTCTGAGACCCTGAGACCCTGAGACACTGAGACACTGAGACCCTGAGACACTGAGACACTGAGACACTGAGACCCTGAGACCCTGAGACACTGATAGACTGAGACACTGAGCGACTGAGCGACGGAGTGACTGAGACTCTGAGAGACTGAGACACTGAGACACTGAGAGAATGAGAGACTGAGAGCATGAGAGACTAAGGCCCTGTGATCCTGAGACACTGAAACCCTGAGACCCTGAGACACTGAGACACTGAGACCCTGAGACACTGAGAACCTGAGACACTGAGACACTGAGAGACTGAGAGACTGATGCAATGAGAGAATGAGAGAATGAGAGACTGAGAGACTGAGACCCTGAGACCCTGAGGCACTGAGACCCTGAGTTACTGAGACAGTGAGACTCTGATACCCTGAGATCCTGAGACACTGAGACACTGAGAAACTGAGAGCATGAGAGACTGAGACCCAGAGACACTGAGACCCTGAGACACTGAGAAACTGAGAGACTGAGAGACTGAGACCCTAAGGCCCAGAGACACGGAGACACTGAGACCCTGAGACACTGATAGACTGAGAGACTGAGCGACTGAGTGACTGAGACACTGAGAGACTGAGAGACTGAGACACTGAGACACTGAGAGAATGAGACTGAGAGACTGATACACTGAAAGACTGAATGACTGAGAGATGGAGAGACTAAGACACTGGGACACTGAAACACTGAGACCCTGCGACCCTGAGACACTGAGAAACTGAGACACTGAGAGACTGAGAGACTGAGAGACAGAGAGACTGAGACACTGAGACACTGAGACCCTGAGACCCTGAGACACTGAGAATCTGAGACCCTGAGACACTGATACACTGAGACACTGTGACCCTGAGACACTGAGACACTGAGATCCTGAAACACTGAGACACTGAGACACTGAGACCCTGAGACACTGAGACCCTGAGACACTGAGACACTGAGACCCTGAGACCCTGAGACCCTGAGACACTGAGACCCTGAGGCACTGAGACACTGAGACACTGAGACCCTGAGACCCAGAGAGCCTGAGACACTGAGACACTGAGAGACAGATACACTGAGAGACTGAGAGACTGAGAGACTGAGACCCAGAGACCCAGAGAGCCTGAGAGACTGAGAGACTGAGAGACTGAGCGACTGAGAAACTGAGAGATTGAGAGACTGAGACACTGAGACACTGAGGAACTGTGACCCTGAGACACTGAGACACTGAGACCCTGAGACACTGAGACACTGAGACACTGAGACACTGAGAGAATGAGACTGAGAGATTGATACACAGAAAAACTGAGAGACTGAAAGACTGAGCGACTAAGAGACAGAGAGACGGAGAGACTGAGACACTGCGCCCCCTGAGACTGAGACCCTGAGACACCTAGACACTGAGACCCTGAGACACTGAGAGACTGAGAGACTGAGACCCTGAAGCACTGAGACCCTGAGACACTGAGACCCTGAGACCCTGAGACCCTGAGACCCTGAGACCCTGAGACCCTGAGACTCTGAGACACTGAGACACTGAGACCCTGAGACACTGAGAGACTGAGACTGATACACTGAGAGACTGAGAGACTGAGAGACTGACCGACTCAGAGACTGGGAGACTGAGACACTGAGAGACTGAGAGACTGAGACACTGAGAGTCTGAGAGACTGATACACTGAGAGACTGAGAGACTGAGCGACTCTGAGACTGAGACACTGAGACCCTGAGAGACTGAGAGACTGAGACGCTGAGAGACTGAGACCCTGAGACCCTGAGAGACTGAGACACTGAGACCCTGAGAGACTGAGACCCTGGAACACTGAGACCCTGGGACACTGAGACACTGAGACACTGAGACACTGAGAGACTGAGTGACTGAGAGAATAAGACCCTGAGACCCTGAGACCCTGAGACACTGAGACACTGAGACCCTGAGACCCTGAGACACTGAGACACTGAGAGACTGAGAGACTGATACACTGAGAGACTGAGAGACTGAGCGACTCAGAGACTGAGAGACTGAGACACTAAGACACTGAGACACTGAGAGACTGAGACTCTGAGACCCTGAGAGACTCAGAGACTGAGAGACTGAGACACTGAGAGACTGAGACCCTGAGACTCTGAGACCCTGAGACCCTTACACACTGAGACACTGAGACCCTGAGACACTGAGGCACTGAGACCCTGAGACCCTGAGACACTGAGACACTGAGACACTGAGACCCTGAGACACTGAGACACTGAGACACTGAGAGACTGAGAGATTGAGAGACTGAATGACTGAGACACTGAGACCCTGAGACACTGAGAGAATGAGACTGAGAGACTGATACACAGAAAAACTGAGAGACTGAAAGACTGAGCGACTAAGAGACAGAGAGACGGAGAGACTGAGACACTGCGCCCCCTGAGACTGAGACCCTGAGACACCTAGACACTGAGACCCTGAGACACTGAGAGAATGAGAGACTGAGACCCTGAAGCACTGAGACCCTGAGACACTGAGACCCTGAGACCCTGAGACCCTGAGACTCTGAGACACTGAGACACTGAGACACTGAGACCCTGAGACACTGAGAGACTGAGACTGATACACTGAGAGACTGAGAGTCTGAGAGACTGACCGACTCAGAGACTGGGAGACTGAGACACTGAGAGACTGAGAGACTGAGACACTGAGAGTCTGAGAGACTGATACACTGAGAGACTGAGAGACTGAGCGACTCTGAGACTGAGACACTGAGACCCTGAGAGACTGAGAGACTGAGACGCTGAGAGACTGAGACCCTGAGACTCTGAGACCCTGGAACACTGAGACACTGAGACACTGAGACACTGAGACACTGAGAGACTGAGTGACTGAGAGAATAAGACCCTGAGACCCTGAGACCCTGAGACACTGAGACACTGAGACCCTGAGACCCTGAGACCCTGAGACACTGAGACACTGAGAGACTGAGAGACTGATAAACTGAGAGACTGAGAGACTGAGCGACTCAGAGACTGAGAGACTGAGACCCTGACAGACTGAGACACTGAGACACTGAGAGACTGAGACTCTGAGACCCTGAGAGACTGAGAGACTGAGACACTGAGAGACTGAGACCCTGAGACCCTGAGAGACTGAGAGACTGAGACACTGAGAGACTGAGACTCTGAGACCCTGAGAGACTGAGAGACTGAGACACTGAGAGACTGAGACCCTGAGACTCTGAGACCCTGAGACCCTTACACACTGAGACACTGAGACCCTGAGACACTGAGGCACTGAGACCCTGAGACCCTGAGACACTGAGACACTGAGACACTGAGACCCTGAGACACTGAGACACTGAGAGACTGAGAGATTGAGAGACTGAATGACTGAGACACTGAGACCCTGAGACACTGAGAGAATGAGACTGAGAGACTGATACACAGAAAGACTGAGAGCCTGAGAGACTGAGCGACTGAGAGACTGAGAGACGGAGAGACTGAGACACTGAGACCCTGAGACCCGGAGGCATTGAGAGACTGAGAGACTGAAAGACTGAGAGACTGAGACCCTGGGACACTGAGAGACTGAGTGACTGAGAGACTGAGCGACTCAGAGACTGAGAGACTGAGACACTGAGACACTGAGACCCTGAGAGACTGAGAGACTGAGACACTGAGGGACTGAGACGCTGTGACTGAGAGTGACTGAGAGAATAAGACCCTGAGACCCTGAGACCCTGAAACCCTGAGACACTGAGACCCTGAGACACTGAGACACTGAGACCCTGAGACACTGAGACCCTGAGACCCTGAGACAATGACACACTGAGACACTGAGACCCTGAGACCCTGAGATCCTGAGACACTGAGACATTGAGACCCTGAGACACTGAGACACTGAGAGACTGAGAGACTGAACGACTCAGAGACTGAGAGACTGAGACACTGAGACCCTGAGACACTGGGACACTGAGACACTGAGGCACTGAGACCCTGAGACACTGAGAGACTGAGACCCTGAGACACTGAGACCTGAGACCCTGTGACCCTGAGACACTGAGACACTGAGACCCTGAAGCACTGAGACACTGAGACACTGAGACCCAGAGACCCTGAGACACTGAGAGACTGAGACACTGAGACACTGAGACCTGAGACCCTGTGACCCTGAGACGCTGAGACACTGAGTGACTGAGAGACTGAAACACTGAGTGACTGAGAGACTGAGAGACTGAGCGACTGAGCGACTCAGAGACTGAGCGACTCAGAGACTGAGAGACTGAGACACTGAGACCCTGAGAGATGGAGACACTGAGACCCTGAGAGTCTGAGAGACTCAGAGACTAAAATCCTGAGACCCTGAGACACTGAGACCCTGAGCAACTGAGACCCTGAGACACTGAGACCCTGAGACCCTGAGACACTGAGACCCAGATACCCTGTGACCCTGAGACACTGAGACACTGAGAGACTGAGAGACTGATACACTGAGTGACTGATAGACTGAGCGACTCAGAGACTGAGCGACTCAGAGACTGAGAGACTGAGACACTGAGACACTGAGACCCTGAGAGACTGAGACACTGAGACCCTGAGAGTCTGAGAGTCTGAGAGACTGATACACTGAGAGACTGAGACCCTGAGACTCTGAGACCCTGAGACACTGAGACACTGAGACCCTGAGACACTGAGACACTGAGACCCTGAGACACTGAGACACTGAGACCCTGAGAAACTGAGACACTGAGAGACTGAGACCCAGAGACCCTGAGACACTGAGAACCTGAGACAATGAGACACTGAGACACTGAGACCCTAAGATCCTGAGACACTGAGACACTGAGAGACTGAGAGACGGTGAGACAGAAAGACTGAGAGACTGAGACCCTGAGACCCAGAGAGACTCAGAGACTGAGAGCATGAGAGACTAAGGCCCTGAGATCCTGAGACACTGAAACCCTGAGACCCTGAGACACTGAGACACTGAGACCCTGAGACACTGAGAACCTTAGACACTGGGACACTGATAGACTGAGAGACTGAGACCCTGAGACCCTGAGACACTGAGACACTGAGAGACTGAGACTCAGAGACCCTGAGACACTGAGACCCTGAGACACTGAGACCCTGAGACAATGAGACACTGAGACACTGAGACACTAAGATCCTGAGACACTGAGACTCTGAGACACTGAGACACTGAGACACTGAGACACTGAGACACTGAGAGACTGAGAGACTGAGAGACTGAGGGACTGAGACCCAGAGACCCTGAGACCCTGAGAGACTGAGAGACTGAGAGCATGAGAGACTAATGCCCTGAGATCCTGAGACACTGAAACCCTGAGACACTGAGATACTGAGACCCTGAGATACTGAGAACCTGAGACACTGAGACAGTGAGAGACTGAGAGACTGATGCAATGAGAGAATGAGAGAATGAGAGAATGAGAGACTGAGAGGCTGAGACCCTGAGATCCTGAGGCACTGAGACCCTGAGTTACTGAGACAGTGAGACACTGATACCCTGAGATCCTGAGACACTGAGACACTGAGAAACTGAGAGACTGAGACACTGAGACCATGAGACCGTGAGACCCTGAGACACTGAGAAACTGAGAGACTGAGACCCTGAGACCCAGAGACACTGAGACCCTGAGACACTGAGACACTGAGACCCTGAGACCCTGAGACACTAAGAGACTGAGAGACTGAGCGACTGAGCGACTGAGTGACTGAGAGACTGAGAGACTGAGAGACTGAGACACTGAGACACTGTGACACTGAGACACTGAGACACTGAGAACCTGAGACGCTGAGACCCTGAGACACTGAGACACTGAGACCCTGAGACACTGAGACACTGAGACCCTGAGACCCTGAGACACTGAGACCATGCGACCCTGAGACACTGAGAAACTGAGACACTGAGAGACTGAGAGACTGAGAGACTGAGACACTGAGACACTGAGACCCTGAGACACTGAGACACTGAGAACCTGAGACGCTGAGACCCTGAGACACTGAGACAATGAGACTGAGAGACTGAGAGATGGAGAGACTGAGACACTGGGACCCTGAGACATGAGACACTGAGACCCTGAGACCCTGAGACACTGAGACCATGCGACCCTGAGACACTGAGAAACTGAGACACTGAGAGACTGAGAGACTGAGAGACTGAGACACTGAGACACTGAGACCCTGAGACACTGAGACACTGAGAACCTGAGACGCTGAGACCCTGAGACACTGAGACAATGAGACTGAGAGACTGAGAGATGGAGAGACTGAGACACTGGGACCCTGAGACATGAGACCCTGAGACACTGAGACACTGAGACCCTGCGACCCTGAGACACTGAGAAACTGAGACACTGAGAGACTGAGAGACTGAGACACTGAGACACTAAGACACTGAGACCTGAGACACTGAGATCTTGAGACCCTGAGACACTGAGACACTGAGACCCTGAGACCCTGAGACACTGAGACACTGAGAGACTGAGAGACTGAGTGATTGAGAGACTGAGACCCGGAGACCCAGAGAGCCTGACACACTGAGACACTGAGAGACTGAGCGACTGAGTGACTGAGAGACTGAGACACTGAGACACTAAGACACTGAGACCTGAGACACTGAGATCTTGAGACCCTGAGACACTGAGACAATGTGACCCTGAGAAACAGAGACACTGAGACCCTGAGACACTGAGACACTGAGAGAATGAGACTGAGAGACTGATACACAGAAAGACTGAGAGACAGAGAGACTGAGAGACTGAGCGACTGAGAGACGGAGAGACTGAGACACTGGGACCCTGAGACACTGAGAGACTGAGCGACTGATTCACTGATACACTGAGAGACTGAGAGTCTGAGACGCTGAGACACTGAGACCCTGACAGACTGAGACACTGAGACCCTGAGAGTCTGAGAGACTGAGAGACTGAGAGACTGAGACACTGAGAGACTGAGACCCTGAGACTCTGAGACCCTGAGACACTGAGACACTGAGACCCTGAGACACTGAGACACTGAGACCCTGAGACACTGAGACACTGAGACACTGAGAGACTGAGAGACTGAGAGACTGAGAGACTGAGACACTGAGACACTGTGACCCTGAGACACTGAGACACTGAGACCCTGAGACACTGAGATCCTGAGACACTGAGAGAATGAGACTGAGAGACTGATACACTGAAAGACTGAGAGACTGAGAGATGGAGACACTGAGACACTGGGACCCTGAGACACTGAGACACTGAGACCCTGAGACACTGAGAAACTGAGACACTGAGAGACTGAGACACTGAGACACTGAGACACTGAGACCCTGAGACATTGACACACTGAGACCTGAGACACTGAGACCTTGAGACCCTGAGACACTGATACACTGAGAATCTGAGACCCTGAGACACTGATACACTGAGACACTGAGACACTGACACACTGAGATCCTGAAACACTGAGACACTGAGACCCTGAAACACTGAGACACTGAGACCCTGAGACACTGAGACCCAGAGACACTGAGACACTGAGACCCTGAGACCCTGAGACACTGAGACCCTGAGGCACTGAGACACTGAGACACTGAGACCCTGAGACACAGAGAGCCTGAGACACTGAGACACTGAGAGACTGATACACTGAGAGACTGAGAGACTGAGAGACTGAGACCCAGAGACCCAGAGAGCCTGAGAGACTGAGAGACTGAGAGACTGAGCGACTGAGAAACTGAGAGACTGAGAGTCTGAGACAGTGAGACACTGAGGAACTGTAACCCTGAGACACTGAGACCCTGAGACACTGAGACACTGAGAGAATGAGACTGAGAGACTGATACACTGAAAGACTGAGAGACTTAAAGACTGAGCGACTAAGAGACTGAGAGACGGAGAGACTGAGACACTGCGCCCCCTGAGACTGAGACACTGAGTCACTTAGACATTGAGACCCTGAGACACTGAGAGACTGAGAGACAGAGAGACTGAGACACTGAGACACTGAGACCCTGAGACCCTGAGACACTGAGAATCTGAGACCCTGAGACACTGATACACTGAGACACTGTGACCCTGAGACACTGAGACACTGAGATCCTGAAACACTGAGACACTGAGACACTGAGACCCTGAGACACTGAGACCCTGAGACCCTGAGACACTGAGACCCTGAGGCACTGAGACACTGAGACACTGAGACCCTGAGACCCAGAGAGCCTGAGACACTGAGACACTGAGAGACAGATACACTGAGAGACTGAGAGACTGAGAGACTGAGACCCAGAGACCCAGAGAGCCTGAGAGACTGAGAGACTGAGCGACTGAGAAACTGAGAGATTGAGAGACTGAGACACTGAGACACTGAGGAACTGTGACCCTGAGACACTGAGACACTGAGACCCTGAGACACTGAGACACTGAGACACTGAGACACTGAGAGAATGAGACTGAGAGATTGATACACAGAAAAACTGAGAGACTGAAAGACTGAGCGACTAAGAGACAGAGAGACGGAGAGACTGAGACACTGCGCCCCCTGAGACTGAGACCCTGAGACACCTAGACACTGAGACCCTGAGACACTGAGAGACTGAGAGACTGAGACCCTGAAGCACTGAGACCCTGAGACACTGAGACCCTGAGACCCTGAGACCCTGAGACCCTGAGACCCTGAGACCCTGAGACTCTGAGACACTGAGACACTGAGACCCTGAGACACTGAGAGACTGAGACTGATACACTGAGAGACTGAGAGACTGAGAGACTGACCGACTCAGAGACTGGGAGACTGAGACACTGAGAGACTGAGAGACTGAGACACTGAGAGTCTGAGAGACTGATACACTGAGAGACTGAGAGACTGAGCGACTCTGAGACTGAGACACTGAGACCCTGAGAGACTGAGAGACTGAGACGCTGAGAGACTGAGACCCTGAGACCCTGAGAGACTGAGACACTGAGACCCTGAGAGACTGAGACCCTGGAACACTGAGACCCTGGGACACTGAGACACTGAGACACTGAGACACTGAGACACTGAGAGACTGAGTGACTGAGAGAATAAGACCCTGAGACCCTGAGACCCTGAGACACTGAGACACTGAGACCCTGAGACCCTGAGACACTGAGACACTGAGAGACTGAGAGACTGATACACTGAGAGACTGAGAGACTGAGCGACTCAGAGACTGAGAGACTGAGACACTAAGACACTGAGACACTGAGAGACTGAGACTCTGAGACCCTGAGAGACTCAGAGACTGAGAGACTGAGACACTGAGAGACTGAGACCCTGAGACTCTGAGACCCTGAGACCCTTACACACTGAGACACTGAGACCCTGAGACACTGAGGCACTGAGACCCTGAGACCCTGAGACACTGAGACACTGAGACACTGAGACCCTGAGACACTGAGACACTGAGACACTGAGAGACTGAGAGATTGAGAGACTGAATGACTGAGACACTGAGACCCTGAGACACTGAGAGAATGAGACTGAGAGACTGATACACAGAAAAACTGAGAGACTGAAAGACTGAGCGACTAAGAGACAGAGAGACGGAGAGACTGAGACACTGCGCCCCCTGAGACTGAGACCCTGAGACACCTAGACACTGAGACCCTGAGACACTGAGAGAATGAGAGACTGAGACCCTGAAGCACTGAGACCCTGAGACACTGAGACCCTGAGACCCTGAGACCCTGAGACTCTGAGACACTGAGACACTGAGACACTGAGACCCTGAGACACTGAGAGACTGAGACTGATACACTGAGAGACTGAGAGTCTGAGAGACTGACCGACTCAGAGACTGGGAGACTGAGACACTGAGAGACTGAGAGACTGAGACACTGAGAGTCTGAGAGACTGATACACTGAGAGACTGAGAGACTGAGCGACTCTGAGACTGAGACACTGAGACCCTGAGAGACTGAGAGACTGAGACGCTGAGAGACTGAGACCCTGAGACTCTGAGACCCTGGAACACTGAGACACTGAGACACTGAGACACTGAGACACTGAGAGACTGAGTGACTGAGAGAATAAGACCCTGAGACCCTGAGACCCTGAGACACTGAGACACTGAGACCCTGAGACCCTGAGACCCTGAGACACTGAGACACTGAGAGACTGAGAGACTGATAAACTGAGAGACTGAGAGACTGAGCGACTCAGAGACTGAGAGACTGAGACACTAAGACACTGAGACACTGAGAGACTGAGACTCTGAGACCCTGAGAGACTGAGAGACTGAGACACTGAGAGACTGAGACCCTGAGACTCTGAGACCCTGAGACCCTTACACACTGAGACACTGAGACCCTGAGACACTGAGGCACTGAGACCCTGAGACCCTGAGACACTGAGACACTGAGACACTGAGACCCTGAGACACTGAGACACTGAGAGACTGAGAGATTGAGAGACTGAATGACTGAGACACTGAGACCCTGAGACACTGAGAGAATGAGACTGAGAGACTGATACACAGAAAGACTGAGAGCCTGAGAGACTGAGCGACTGAGAGACTGAGAGACGGAGAGACTGAGACACTGAGACCCTGAGACCCGGAGGCATTGAGAGACTGAGAGACTGAAAGACTGAGAGACTGAGACCCTGGGACACTGAGAGACTGAGTGACTGAGAGACTGAGCGACTCAGAGACTGAGAGACTGAGACACTGAGACACTGAGACCCTGAGAGACTGAGAGACTGAGACACTGAGGGACTGAGACGCTGTGACTGAGAGTGACTGAGAGAATAAGACCCTGAGACCCTGAGACCCTGAAACCCTGAGACACTGAGACCCTGAGACACTGAGACACTGAGACCCTGAGACACTGAGACCCTGAGACCCTGAGACAATGACACACTGAGACACTGAGACCCTGAGACCCTGAGATCCTGAGACACTGAGACATTGAGACCCTGAGACACTGAGACACTGAGAGACTGAGAGACTGAACGACTCAGAGACTGAGAGACTGAGACACTGAGACCCTGAGACACTGGGACACTGAGACACTGAGGCACTGAGACCCTGAGACACTGAGAGACTGAGACCCTGAGACACTGAGACCTGAGACCCTGTGACCCTGAGACACTGAGACACTGAGACCCTGAAGCACTGAGACACTGAGACACTGAGACCCAGAGACCCTGAGACACTGAGAGACTGAGACACTGAGACACTGAGACCTGAGACCCTGTGACCCTGAGACGCTGAGACACTGAGTGACTGAGAGACTGAAACACTGAGTGACTGAGAGACTGAGAGACTGAGCGACTGAGCGACTCAGAGACTGAGCGACTCAGAGACTGAGAGACTGAGACACTGAGACCCTGAGAGATGGAGACACTGAGACCCTGAGAGTCTGAGAGACTGAGAGACTAAAATCCTGAGACCCTGAGACACTGAGACCCTGAGCAACTGAGACCCTGAGACACTGAGACCCTGAGACACTGAGACCCAGATACCCTGTGACCCTGAGACACTGAGACACTGAGAGACTGAGAGACTGATACACTGAGTGACTGATAGACTGAGCGACTCAGAGACTGAGCGACTCAGAGACTGAGAGACTGAGACACTGAGACACTGAGACCCTGAGAGACTGAGACACTGAGACCCTGAGAGTCTGAGAGTCTGAGAGACTGATACACTGAGAGACTGAGACCCTGAGACTCTGAGACCCTGAGACACTGAGACCCTGAGACACTGAGACACTGAGACCCTGAGACACTGAGACACTGAGACCCTGAGAAACTGAGACACTGAGAGACTGAGACCCAGAGACCCTGAGACACTGAGAACCTGAGACAATGAGACACTGAGACACTGAGACCCTAAGATCCTGAGACACTGAGACACTGAGACACTGAGAGACTGAGAGACGGTGAGACAGAAAGACTGAGAGACTGAGACCCTGAGACCCAGAGAGACTCAGAGACTGAGAGCATGAGAGACTAAGGCCCTGAGATCCTGAGACACTGAAACCCTGAGACCCTGAGACACTGAGACACTGAGACCCTGAGACACTGAGAACCTTAGACACTGGGACACTGATAGACTGAGAGACTGAGACCCTGAGACCCTGAGACACTGAGACACTGAGAGACTGAGACTCAGAGACCCTGAGACACTGAGACCCTGAGACACTGAGACCCTGAGACAATGAGACACTGAGACACTGAGACACTAAGATCCTGAGACACTGAGACTCTGAGACACTGAGACACTGAGACACTGAGACACTGAGACACTGAGAGACTGAGAGACTGAGGGACTGAGACCCAGAGACCCTGAGACCCTGAGAGACTGAGAGACTGAGAGCATGAGAGACTAATGCCCTGAGATCCTGAGACACTGAAACCCTGAGACACTGAGATACTGAGACCCTGAGATACTGAGAACCTGAGACACTGAGACAGTGAGAGACTGAGAGACTGATGCAATGAGAGAATGAGAGAATGAGAGAATGAGAGACTGAGAGGCTGAGACCCTGAGATCCTGAGGCACTGAGACCCTGAGTTACTGAGACAGTGAGACACTGATACCCTGAGATCCTGAGACACTGAGACACTGAGAAACTGAGAGACTGAGACACTGAGACCATGAGACCGTGAGACCCTGAGACACTGAGAAACTGAGAGACTGAGACCCTGAGACCCAGAGACACTGAGACCCTGAGACACTGAGACACTGAGACCCTGAGACCCTGAGACACTAAGAGACTGAGAGACTGAGCGACTGAGCGACTGAGTGACTGAGAGACTGAGAGACTGAGAGACTGAGACACTGAGACACTGTGACACTGAGACACTGAGACACTGAGAACCTGAGACGCTGAGACCCTGAGACACTGAGACACTGAGAGAATGAGACTGAGAGACTGATACACTGAAAGACTGAGAGACTGAGAGATGGAGAGACTGAGACACTGGGACCCTGAGACATGAGACACTGAGACCCTGAGACCCTGAGACACTGAGACCATGCGACCCTGAGACACTGAGAAACTGAGACACTGAGAGACTGAGAGACTGAGAGACTGAGACACTGAGACACTGAGACCCTGAGACACTGAGACACTGAGAACCTGAGACGCTGAGACCCTGAGACACTGAGACAATGAGACTGAGAGACTGAGAGATGGAGAGACTGAGACACTGGGACCCTGAGACATGAGACCCTGAGACACTGAGACACTGAGACCCTGCGACCCTGAGACACTGAGAAACTGAGACACTGAGAGACTGAGAGACTGAGACACTGAGACACTAAGACACTGAGACCTGAGACACTGAGATCTTGAGACCCTGAGACACTGAGACACTGAGACCCTGAGACCCTGAGACACTGAGACACTGAGAGACTGAGAGACTGAGTGATTGAGAGACTGAGACCCGGAGACCCAGAGAGCCTGACACACTGAGACACTGAGAGACTGAGCGACTGAGTGACTGAGAGACTGAGACACTGAGACACTAAGACACTGAGACCTGAGACACTGAGATCTTGAGACCCTGAGACACTGAGACAATGTGACCCTGAGAAACAGAGACACTGAGACCCTGAGACACTGAGACACTGAGAGAATGAGACTGAGAGACTGATACACAGAAAGACTGAGAGACTGAGAGACTGAGAGACTGAGCGACTGAGAGACGGAGAGACTGAGACACTGGGACCCTGAGACACTGAGAGACTGAGCGACTGATTCACTGATACACTGAGAGACTGAGAGTCTGAGACGCTGAGACACTGAGACCCTGACAGACTGAGACACTGAGACCCTGAGAGTCTGAGAGACTGAGAGACTGAGACACTGAGAGACTGAGACCCTGAGACTCTGAGACCCTGAGACACTGAGACACTGAGACCCTGAGACACTGAGACCCTGAGACACTGAGACACTGAGACACTGAGACACTGAGAGACTGAGAGACTGAGAGACTGAGATCCTGAGACACTGAGAGAATGAGACTGAGAGACTGATACACTGAAAGACTGAGAGACTGAGAGATGGAGACACTGAGACACTGGGACCCTGAGACACTGAGACACTGAGACCCTGAGACACTGAGAAACTGAGACACTGAGAGACTGAGACACTGAGACACTGAGACACTGAGACCCTGAGACATTGACACACTGAGACCTGAGACACTGAGACCTTGAGACCCTGAGACACTGATACACTGAGAATCTGAGACCCTGAGACACTGATACACTGAGACACTGAGACACTGACACACTGAGATCCTGAAACACTGAGACACTGAGACCCTGAAACACTGAGACACTGAGACCCTGAGACACTGAGACCCAGAGACACTGAGACACTGAGACCCTGAGACCCTGAGACACTGAGACCCTGAGGCACTGAGACACTGAGACACTGAGACCCTGAGACACAGAGAGCCTGAGACACTGAGACACTGAGAGACTGATACACTGAGAGACTGAGAGACTGAGAGACTGAGACCCAGAGACCCAGAGAGCCTGAGAGACTGAGAGACTGAGAGACTGAGCGACTGAGAAACTGAGAGACAGAGAGTCTGAGACAGTGAGACACTGAGGAACTGTAACCCTGAGACACTGAGACCCTGAGACACTGAGACACTGAGAGAATGAGACTGAGAGACTGATACACTGAAAGACTGAGAGACTTAAAGACTGAGCGACTAAGAGACTGAGAGACGGAGAGACTGAGACACTGCGCCCCCTGAGACTGAGACACTGAGTCACTTAGACATTGAGACCCTGAGACACTGAGAGACTGAGAGACTGAGAGACTGAGACCCTGAAGCACTGAGACCCTGAGACACTGAGACCCTGAGACCCTGAGACCCTGAGACTCTGAGACACTGAGACACTGAGACACTGAGACCCTGAGACACTGAGAGACAGAGACTGATAAACTGAGAGACTGACCGACTCAGAGACTGAGAGTCTGAGAGACTGATACACTGAGAGACTGAGAGACTGAGCGACTCTGAGACTGAGACACTGAGACCCTGACAGACTGAGACCCTGAGACGCTGAGACCCAGAGACCCTAAGACCTTGAGGCCCTGAGACACTGAGACCCTGGAACACTGAGACCCTGGGACACTGAGACATTGAGACACTAAGACACTGAGAGACTGAGACACTGAGAGACTGAGTGACTGAGAGAATGAGACCCTGAGACCCTGAGACACTGAGACCCTGAGACCCTGAGACACTGAGACACTGAGAGACTGAGAGACTGATACACTGAGTGACTGAGAGACTGAGAGACTGAGCGACTCAGAGACTGAGAGACTGAGAGACTGAGACACTGAGACCCTGAGAGACTGAAACACTGAGACCCTGATAGACTCAGAGACTGAGAGACTGAGACACTGAGGGACTGAGACGCTGTGACTGAGAGTGACTGAGAGAATAAGACCCTGAGACCCTGAAACCCTGAGTCACTGAGACCCTGAGACCCTGAGACCCTGAGACACTGAGACACTGAGACCCTGAGACCCTGAGACTCTGAGACACTGAGACACTGAGACACTGAGACACTGAGACACTGAGACACTGAGAGACTGAGAGACTGAGAGACTGAGGGACTGAGGGACTGAGACCCAGAGACCCTGAGACCCAGAGAGACTGAGAGCATGAGAGACTAATGCCCTTAGATCCTGAAACTCTGAAACCCTGAGACCCTGAGACACTGAGACCCTGAGACACTGAGTTACTGAGACAGTGAGACACTGATACCCTGAGATCCTGAGACACTGATTCACTGATACACTGAGAGACTGAGAGTCTGAGACGCTGAGACACTGAGACCCTGACAGACTGAGACACTGAGACCCTGAGAGTCTGAGAGACTGAGAGACTGAGACACTGAGACCCTGAGACACTGAGACACTGAGAGACTGAGAGACTGAGACACTGAGACACTGTGACCCTGAGACACTGAGACACTGAGACCCTGAGACACTGAGATCCTGAGACACTGAGACACTGAGAGAATGAGACTGAGAGACTGATACACTGAAAGACTGAGAGACTGAGAGATGGAGAGACTGAGACACTGAGACCCTGAGACACTGAGACACTGAGACCCTGAGACACTGAGACACTGAGACCCTGCGACCCTGAGACACTGAGAAACTGAGACACTGAGAGACTGAGAGATGGAGAGACTGAGACACTGGGACCCTGAGACACTGAGACACTGAGACACTGAGACCCTGAGACACTGAGACACTGAGAATCTGAGACCCTGAGACACTGATACCCTGAGACACTGAGACACTGAGAGAATGAGACTGAGAGACTGATACACAGAAAGACTGAGAGCCTGAGAGACTGAGCGACTGAGAGACGGAGAGACTGAGACACTGGGACCCTGAGACACTGAGACCCTGAGACACTGAGACCCTGAGACCCGGAGGCACTGAGAGACTGAGACCCTGGGACACTGAGAGACTGAGCGACTGAGAGATTGAGCGACTCAGAGACTGAGAGACTGAGAGACTGAGACACTGAGACACTGAGACCCTGAGAGACTGAAACACAGAGACCCTGATAGACTGAGAGACTGAGACACTGAGGGACTGAGACGCTGTGACTGAGAGTGACTGAGAGAATAAGACCCTGAGACCCTGAAACCCTGAGACACTGAGACCCTGAGACACTGAGACCCTGAGACACTGAGAGTCTGTGACCCAGAGACTCTGAGACACTGAGATCCTGAGACCCTAAGACACTGAGACCCTGAGACAATGACACACTGAGACACTGAGACCCTGAGACCCTGAGACACTGAGACCCTGAGACACTGAGACACTGAGACCCTGAGACACTGGGACACTGAGACACTGAGGCACTGAGACCCTGAGACACTGCGAGACTGAGACCCTGAGACACTGAGACACTGAAACACTGAGACACTGAGACACTGAGACCCTGAGACACTGAGACCTTGAGCAACTGAGACCCTGAGACCCTGAGACACTGAGACCTGAGACCCTGTGACCCTGAGACACTGAGACACTGAGAGACTGAGAGACTGATACACTGAGTGACTGAGAGACTCAGAGACTGAGCGACTCAGAGACTGAGAGACTGAGAGACTGAGACACTGAGACACTGAGACCCTGAGAGATGGAGACACTGAGACCCTTAGAGTCTGAGAGACTGAGAGACTGAGCAACTGAGACCCTGAGACCCTGAGACACTGAGACCCAGATACCCTGTGACCCTGAGACACTGAGACACTGAGCGACTGAGAGACTGATAGACTGAGTGACTGATAGACTGAGCGACTCAGAGACTGAGCGACTCAGAGACTGAGAGACTGAGACACTGAGACACTGAGACCCTGAGAGACTGAGACACTGAGACCCTGAGAGTCTGAGGGACTGAGAGACTGATACACTGAGAGACTGAGACCCTGAGACTCTGAGACCCTGAGACACTGAGACACTGAGACCCTGAGACACTGAGACACTGAGACCCTGAGAAACTGAGACACTGAGAGACTGAGACCCAGAGACCCTGAGACACTGAGACCCTGAGACACTGAGACCCTGAGACAATGAGACACTGAGACATTGAGACCCTAAGATCCTGAGACACTGAGACACTGAGACACTGAGAGACTGAGAGACTGAGAGACAGAGAGACTGAGAGACTGAGACCCTGAGACCCAGAGAGACTCAGAGACTGAGAGCATGAGAGACTAAGGCCCTAAGATCCTGAGACACTGAAACCCTGAGACCCTGAGACACTGAGACACTGAGACACTGAGAACCTTAGACACTGAGACACTGATAGACTGAGAGACTGAGACCCTGAGACACTGAGAGACTGAGACCCAGAGACCCTGAGACACTGAGACCCAGAGACACTGAGACCCTGAGACAATGAGACACTGAGACACTGAGACCCTAAGATCCTGAGACACTGAGACTCTGAGACACTGAGACACTGAGACACTGAGACACTGAGACACTGAGACACTGAGAGACTGAGAGACTGAGAGACTGAGAGACTGATGGACTGAGACCCAGAGAACCTGAGACCCAGAGAGACTGAGAGATTGAGAGCATGAGAGACTAATGCCCTGAGATCCTGAGACACTGAAACCCTGAGACACTGAGACCCTGAGATACTGAGAACCTGAGACACTGAGACAGTGAGAGACTGAGAGACTGATGCAATGAGAGAATGAGAGAATGAGAGACTGAGAGACTGAGACCCTCAGACCCTGAGGCACTGAGACCCTGAGTTACTGAGACAGTGAGACACTGATACCCTGAGATCCTGAGACACTGAGACACTGAGAAACTAAGAGACTGAGACACTGAGACACTGAGACCCTGAGACCCCGAGACACTAAGAAACTGAGAGACTGAGACCCTGAGACCCAGAGACACTGAGACCCTGAGACACTGAGACTGAGACCCTGAGACCCTGAGACCCTGAGACACTGAGAGACTGAGAGACTGAGCGACTGAGTGACTGAGAGACTGAGACACTGGGACCCTGAGACATGAGACACTGAGTCCCTGAGAGACTGAGAGACTGAGAGACTGAGAGACTGAGAGACTGAGAGACTGAGACACTGAGACACTGAGACACTGAGACCCTGAGACACTGAGACACTAAGACACTGAGACCTGAGACACTGAGATCTTGAGACCCTGAGACACTGAGAACCTGAGACCCTGAGACACTGAGACACTGAGACGCTGAGACCCTGAGACACTGACACACTGAGATCCTGAAACACTGAGACACTGAGACCCTGAAACACAGAGACACTGAGACACTGAGACCCTGAGACACTGAGACCCTGAGACACTGAGACACTGAGAGACTGAGAGACTGAGTGACTGAGAGACTGAGACCCGGAGACCCAGAGAGCCTGAGACACTGAGACACTGAGACACTGAGAGACTGAGAGACTGAGAGACTGAGCGACTGAGTGACTGAGAGACTGAGAGACTGAGACACTGAGACACTGTGACCCTGAGAAACAGAGACACTGAGACCCTGAGACACTGAGACACTGAGAGAATGAGACTGAGAGACTGATACACAGAAAGACTGAGAGACTGAGAGACTGAGCGACTGATTCACTGATACACTGAGAGACTGAGAGACTGAGACGCTGAGACACTGAGACACTGAGACACTGAGACCCTGACAGACTGAGAGACTGAGACCCTGAGAGTCTGAGAGACTGAGAGACTGAGAGACTGAGACACTGAGAGACTGAGACCCTGAGACTCTGAGACCCTGAGACACTGAGACACTGAGACCCTGAGACACTGAGATACTGAGACCCTGAGACACTGAGACACTGAGAGACTGAGAGACTGAGATACTGAGAGACTGAGACACTGAGACACTGTGACCCTGAGACACTGAGATCCTGAGACACTGAGACACTGAGAGAATGAGACTGAGAGATGATACACTGAAAGACTGAGACACTGAGACACTGTGACACTGAGACACTGGGACCCTGAGACACTGAGACACTGAGACCCTGAGACACTGAGACACTGAGACACTGTGACCCTGCGACCCTGAGACACTGAGAAACTGAGAGACTGAGAGACTGAGAGACTGAAACACTGAGACACTGAGACACTGAGACCCTGAGAGTCTGAGACACTGAGACACTGAGAGAATGAGACTGAGAGATGATACACTGAAAGACTGAGACACTGAGACACTGTGACACTGAGACACTGGGACCCTGAGACACTGAGACACTGAGACCCTGAGACACTGAGACACTGAGACACTGTGACCCTGCGACCCTGAGACACTGAGAAACTGAGAGACTGAGAGACTGAGAGACTGAAACACTGAGACACTGAGACACTGAGACCCTGAGACACTGAGACACTGAGATCCTGAAACACTGAGACACTGAGACACTGAAACACTGAGACACTGAGACCCTGAGACACTGAGACCCTGAGACACTGAGACCCTGAGAGTCTGAGAGACTGAGAGAGTGAGAGACTGAGACACTGAGAGACTGAGACCCTGAGACTCTGAGACCCTGAGACACTGAGACACTGAGAGACTGAGACTCAGAGACCCTGAGACACTGAGACCCTAAGATCCTGAGACACTGAGACTCTGAGACACTGAGACACTGAGAGACTGAGAGTCTGAGAGACAGAGAGACTGAGATCCTGAGACACTGAAACCCTGAGACCCTGAGACACTGAGACACTGAGACCCTGAGACACTGAGAACCTGAGACACTGAGACACTGAGAGACTGAGAGACTGATGCAATGAGAGAATGAGAGAATGAGAGACTGAGAGACTGAGACCCTGAGACCCTGAGGCACTGAGACCCTGAGTTACTGAGACAGTGAGACACTGATACCCTGAGATCCTGAGACACTGAGACACTGAGAAACTGAGAGCCTGAGAGACTGAGACCCAGAGACACTGAGACCCTGATACCCTGAGACACTGAGAAACTGAGAGACTGAGACCCTAAGGCCCAGAGACACTGAGACACTGAGACCCTGAGACACTGGTAGACTGAGAGACTGAGCGACTGAGCGACTGAGTGACTGAGACACTGAGAGACTGAGAGACTGAGACACTGAGACACTGAGAGAATGTGACTGAGAGACTGATACACTGAAAGACTGAATGACTGAGAGATGGAGAGACTGAGACACTGGGACACTGAGACACTGAGACCCTGCGACCCTGCGACCCTGAGACACTGAGAAACTGAGACACTGAGACACTGAGAGACTGAGAGACTGAGAGACTGAGACACTGAGACACTGAGACACTGAGACACTGAGAGACTGAGACACTGAGACACTGAGAGAATGTGACTGAGAGACTGATACACTGAAAGACTGAATGACTGAGAGATGGAGAGACTGAGACACTGGGACACTGAGACACTGAGACCCTGCGACCCTGCGACCCTGAGACACTGAGAAACTGAGACACTGAGACACTGAGAGACTGAGAGACTGAGAGACTGAGACACTGAGACACTGAGACACTGAGACACTGAGACCCTGAGACACTGAGACACTGAGACCTGAGACACTGAGACCTTGAGACCCTGAGACACTGAAACACTGAGAATCTGAGACCCTGAGACACTGATACACTGAGACACTGTGACCCTGAGACACTGAGAGACTGAGACACTGAGACACTGAGACCCTGAGGCACTGAGACACTGAGACCCTGAGGCACTGAGACACTGAGACACTGTGACACTGAGACCCTGAGGCACTGAGACACTGAGACCCTGAGGCACTGATACACTGAGACACTGTGACCCTGAGACACTGAGATCCTGAAACACTGAGACACTGAGATCCTGAAACACTGAGACACTGAGACCCTGAGACACTGAGACCCTGAGACACTGAGACACTGAGACCCTGAGGCACTGAGACACTGAGACCCTGAGACCCAGAGAGCCTGAGACACTGAGACACTGAGAGACAGATACACTGAGAGACTGAGAGACTGATACCCAGAGACCCAGAGACCCAGAGAGCCTGAGAGCCTGAGAGACTGAGAGACTCAGCGACTGAGAAACTGAGAGACTGAGAGTCTGAGACACTGAGAAACTGAGGAACTGTGACCCTGAGACACTGAGACACTGAGAGTCTGAGACACTGACACACTGAGAGAATGAGACTGAGAGACTGATACACAGAAAGTCTGAGAGACTGAAAGACTGAGCGACTAAGAGACTGAGAGACGGAGAGACTGAGACACTGCGCCCCCTGAGACTGAGACCCTGAGACACTTAGACACTGAGACCCTGAGACACTGAGAGACTGAGAGACTGAGAGACTGAGACACTGAGACACTGAGAGACTGAGACACTGAGACCCTGAGACACTGAGACTCTGAGACACTGAGACACTGAGACACTGAGAGACTGAGACACTGAGACCCTGAGACACTGAGAGACTGAGACTGATACACTGAGAGACTGAGAGACTGACCGACTCAGAGACTGAGAGACTGAGACACTGAGACACTGAGAGACTGAGAGACTGAGACACTGAGAGTCTGAGAGACTGATACACTGAGAGACTGAGAGACTGAGCGACTCTGAGACTGAGACACTGAGACCCTGACAGACTGAGACACTGAGACACTGAGACCCTGAGAGACTGAGAGACTGAGACGCTGAGAGACTGAGACCCTGAGACTCTGAGACACTGAGACCCTGGGACACTGAGGCACTGAGACACTGAGACACTGAGAGACTGAGACACTGAGACACTGAGAGACTGAGTGACGGAGAGAATAAGACCCTGAGACCCTGAGACACTGAGACACTGAGACACACTGAGACCCTGAGACACTGAGACACTGAGAGACTGAGAGACTGAGACACTAAGACACTGAGACACTGAGAGACTGAGACTCTGAGACCCTGAGAGACTCAGAGACTGAGAGACTGAGACACTGAGAGACTGAGACCCTGAGACTCTGAGACCCTGAGACCCTGAGACACTGAGACACTGAGACCCTGAGACACTGAGACACTGAGACACTGAGACCCTGAGACACTGATAGACTGAGACACTGAGCGACTGAGCGACGGAGTGACTGAGACTCTGAGAGACTGAGACACTGAGACACTGAGAGAATGAGAGACTGAGAGCATGAGAGACTAAGGCCCTGTGATCCTGAGACACTGAAACCCTGAGACCCTGAGACACTGAGACACTGAGACCCTGAGACACTGAGAACCTGAGACACTGAGACACTGAGAGACTGAGAGACTGATGCAATGAGAGAATGAGAGAATGAGAGACTGAGAGACTGAGACCCTGAGACCCTGAGGCACTGAGACCCTGAGTTACTGAGACAGTGAGACTCTGATACCCTGAGATCCTGAGACACTGAGACACTGAGACACTGAGCGACTGAGAGACTGATAGACTGAGTGACTGATAGACTGAGCGACTCAGAGACTGAGCGACTCAGAGACTGAGAGACTGAGACACTGAGACACTGAGACCCTGAGAGACTGAGACACTGAGACCCTGAGAGTCTGAGGGACTGAGAGACTGATACACTGAGAGACTGAGACCCTGAGACTCTGAGACCCTGAGACACTGAGACACTGAGACCCTGAGACACTGAGACACTGAGACCCTGAGAAACTGAGACACTGAGAGACTGAGACCCAGAGACCCTGAGACACTGAGACCCTGAGACACTGAGACCCTGAGACAATGAGACACTGAGACATTGAGACCCTAAGATCCTGAGACACTGAGACACTGAGACACTGAGAGACTGAGAGACTGAGAGACAGAGAGACTGAGAGACTGAGACCCTGAGACCCAGAGAGACTCAGAGACTGAGAGCATGAGAGACTAAGGCCCTAAGATCCTGAGACACTGAAACCCTGAGACCCTGAGACACTGAGACACTGAGACACTGAGAACCTTAGACACTGAGACACTGATAGACTGAGAGACTGAGACCCTGAGACACTGAGAGACTGAGACCCAGAGACCCTGAGACACTGAGACCCAGAGACACTGAGACCCTGAGACAATGAGACACTGAGACACTGAGACCCTAAGATCCTGAGACACTGAGACTCTGAGACACTGAGACACTGAGACACTGAGACACTGAGACACTGAGACACTGAGAGACTGAGAGACTGAGAGACTGAGAGACTGATGGACTGAGACCCAGAGAACCTGAGACCCAGAGAGACTGAGAGATTGAGAGCATGAGAGACTAATGCCCTGAGATCCTGAGACACTGAAACCCTGAGACACTGAGACCCTGAGATACTGAGAACCTGAGACACTGAGACAGTGAGAGACTGAGAGACTGATGCAATGAGAGAATGAGAGAATGAGAGACTGAGAGACTGAGACCCTCAGACCCTGAGGCACTGAGACCCTGAGTTACTGAGACAGTGAGACACTGATACCCTGAGATCCTGAGACACTGAGACACTGAGAAACTAAGAGACTGAGACACTGAGACACTGAGACCCTGAGACCCCGAGACACTGAGAAACTGAGAGACTGAGACCCTGAGACCCAGAGACACTGAGACCCTGAGACACTGAGACTGAGACCCTGAGACCCTGAGACCCTGAGACACTGAGAGACTGAGAGACTGAGCGACTGAGTGACTGAGAGACTGAGACACTGGGACCCTGAGACATGAGACACTGAGTCCCTGAGAGACTGAGAGACTGAGAGACTGAGAGACTGAGAGACTGAGAGACTGAGACACTGAGACACTGAGACACTGAGACCCTGAGACACTGAGACACTAAGACACTGAGACCTGAGACACTGAGATCTTGAGACCCTGAGACACTGAGAACCTGAGACCCTGAGACACTGAGACACTGAGACGCTGAGACCCTGAGACACTGACACACTGAGATACTGAAACACTGAGACACTGAGACCCTGAAACACAGAGACACTGAGACACTGAGACCCTGAGACACTGAGACCCTGAGACACTGAGACACTGAGAGACTGAGAGACTGAGTGACTGAGAGACTGAGACCCGGAGACCCAGAGAGCCTGAGACACTGAGACACTGAGACACTGAGAGACTGAGAGACTGAGAGACTGAGCGACTGAGTGACTGAGAGACTGAGAGACTGAGACACTGAGACACTGTGACCCTGAGAAACAGAGACACTGAGACCCTGAGACACTGAGACACTGAGAGAATGAGACTGAGAGACTGATACACAGAAAGACTGAGAGACTGAGAGACTGAGCGACTGATTCACTGATACACTGAGAGACTGAGAGACTGAGACGCTGAGACACTGAGACACTGAGACACTGAGACCCTGACAGACTGAGAGACTGAGACCCTGAGAGTCTGAGAGACTGAGAGACTGAGAGACTGAGACACTGAGAGACTGAGACCCTGAGACTCTGAGACCCTGAGACACTGAGACACTGAGACCCTGAGACACTGAGATACTGAGACCCTGAGACACTGAGACACTGAGAGACTGAGAGACTGAGATACTGAGAGACTGAGACACTGAGACACTGTGACCCTGAGACACTGAGATCCTGAGACACTGAGACACTGAGAGAATGAGACTGAGAGATGATACACTGAAAGACTGAGACACTGAGACACTGTGACACTGAGACACTGGGACCCTGAGACACTGAGACACTGAGACCCTGAGACACTGAGACACTGAGACACTGTGACCCTGCGACCCTGAGACACTGAGAAACTGAGAGACTGAGAGACTGAGAGACTGAAACACTGAGACACTGAGACACTGAGACCCTGAGAGTCTGAGACACTGAGACACTGAGAGAATGAGACTGAGAGATGATACACTGAAAGACTGAGACACTGAGACACTGTGACACTGAGACACTGGGACCCTGAGACACTGAGACACTGAGACCCTGAGACACTGAGACACTGAGACACTGTGACCCTGCGACCCTGAGACACTGAGAAACTGAGAGACTGAGAGACTGAGAGACTGAAACACTGAGACACTGAGACACTGAGACCCTGAGACACTGAGACACTGAGATCCTGAAACACTGAGACACTGAGACACTGAAACACTGAGACACTGAGACCCTGAGACACTGAGACCCTGAGACACTGAGACCCTGAGAGTCTGAGAGACTGAGAGAGTGAGAGACTGAGACACTGAGAGACTGAGACCCTGAGACTCTGAGACCCTGAGACACTGAGACACTGAGAGACTGAGACTCAGAGACCCTGAGACACTGAGACCCTAAGATCCTGAGACACTGAGACTCTGAGACACTGAGACACTGAGAGACTGAGAGTCTGAGAGACAGAGAGACTGAGATCCTGAGACACTGAAACCCTGAGACCCTGAGACACTGAGACACTGAGACCCTGAGACACTGAGAACCTGAGACACTGAGACACTGAGAGACTGAGAGACTGATGCAATGAGAGAATGAGAGAATGAGAGACTGAGAGACTGAGACCCTGAGACCCTGAGGCACTGAGACCCTGAGTTACTGAGACAGTGAGACACTGATACCCTGAGATCCTGAGACACTGAGACACTGAGAAACTGAGAGCCTGAGAGACTGAGACCCAGAGACACTGAGACCCTGATACCCTGAGACACTGAGAAACTGAGAGACTGAGACCCTAAGGCCCAGAGACACTGAGACACTGAGACCCTGAGACACTGGTAGACTGAGAGACTGAGCGACTGAGCGACTGAGTGACTGAGACACTGAGAGACTGAGAGACTGAGACACTGAGACACTGAGAGAATGTGACTGAGAGACTGATACACTGAAAGACTGAATGACTGAGAGATGGAGAGACTGAGACACTGGGACACTGAGACACTGAGACCCTGCGACCCTGCGACCCTGAGACACTGAGAAACTGAGACACTGAGACACTGAGAGACTGAGAGACTGAGAGACTGAGACACTGAGACACTGAGACACTGAGACACTGAGAGACTGAGACACTGAGACACTGAGAGAATGTGACTGAGAGACTGATACACTGAAAGACTGAATGACTGAGAGATGGAGAGACTGAGACACTGGGACACTGAGACACTGAGACCCTGCGACCCTGCGACCCTGAGACACTGAGAAACTGAGACACTGAGACACTGAGAGACTGAGAGACTGAGAGACTGAGACACTGAGACACTGAGACACTGAGACACTGAGACCCTGAGACACTGAGACACTGAGACCTGAGACACTGAGACCTTGAGACCCTGAGACACTGAAACACTGAGAATCTGAGACCCTGAGACACTGATACACTGAGACACTGTGACCCTGAGACACTGAGAGACTGAGACACTGAGACACTGAGACCCTGAGGCACTGAGACACTGAGACCCTGAGGCACTGAGACACTGAGACACTGTGACACTGAGACCCTGAGGCACTGAGACACTGAGACCCTGAGGCACTGATACACTGAGACACTGTGACCCTGAGACACTGAGATCCTGAAACACTGAGACACTGAGATCCTGAAACACTGAGACACTGAGACCCTGAGACACTGAGACCCTGAGACACTGAGACACTGAGACCCTGAGGCACTGAGACACTGAGACCCTGAGACCCAGAGAGCCTGAGACACTGAGACACTGAGAGACAGATACACTGAGAGACTGAGAGACTGATACCCAGAGACCCAGAGACCCAGAGAGCCTGAGAGCCTGAGAGACTGAGAGTCTGAGACACTGAGAAACTGAGGAACTGTGACCCTGAGACACTGAGAGTCTGAGACACTGACACACTGAGAGAATGAGACTGAGAGACTGATACACAGAAAGTCTGAGAGACTGAAAGACTGAGCGACTAAGAGACTGAGAGACGGAGAGACTGAGACACTGCGCCCCCTGAGACTGAGACCCTGAGACACTTAGACACTGAGACCCTGAGACACTGAGAGACTGAGAGACTGAGAGACTGAGACACTGAGACACTGAGAGACTGAGACACTGAGACCCTGAGACACTGAGACTCTGAGACACTGAGACACTGAGACACTGAGAGACTGAGACACTGAGACCCTGAGACACTGAGAGACTGAGACTGATACACTGAGAGACTGAGAGACTGACCGACTCAGAGACTGAGAGACTGAGACACTGAGACACTGAGAGACTGAGAGACTGAGACACTGAGAGTCTGAGAGACTGATACACTGAGAGACTGAGAGACTGAGCGACTCTGAGACTGAGACACTGAGACCCTGACAGACTGAGACACTGAGACACTGAGACCCTGAGAGACTGAGAGACTGAGACGCTGAGAGACTGAGACCCTGAGACTCTGAGACACTGAGACCCTGGGACACTGAGGCACTGAGACACTGAGACACTGAGAGACTGAGACACTGAGACACTGAGAGACTGAGTGACGGAGAGAATAAGACCCTGAGACCCTGAGACACTGAGACACTGAGACACACTGAGACCCTGAGACACTGAGACACTGAGAGACTGAGAGACTGAGACACTAAGACACTGAGACACTGAGAGACTGAGACTCTGAGACCCTGAGAGACTCAGAGACTGAGAGACTGAGACACTGAGAGACTGAGACCCTGAGACTCTGAGACCCTGAGACCCTGAGACACTGAGACACTGAGACCCTGAGACACTGAGACACTGAGACACTGAGACCCTGAGACACTGATAGACTGAGACACTGAGCGACTGAGCGACGGAGTGACTGAGACTCTGAGAGACTGAGACACTGAGACACTGAGAGAATGAGAGACTGAGAGCATGAGAGACTAAGGCCCTGTGATCCTGAGACACTGAAACCCTGAGACCCTGAGACACTGAGACACTGAGACCCTGAGACACTGAGAACCTGAGACACTGAGACACTGAGAGACTGAGAGACTGATGCAATGAGAGAATGAGAGAATGAGAGACTGAGAGACTGACACCCTGAGACCCTGAGGCACTGAGACCCTGAGTTACTGAGACAGTGAGACTCTGATACCCTGAGATCCTGAGACACTGAGACACTGAGAAACTGAGAGCCTGAGAGACTGAGACCCAGAGACACTGAGATCCTGAGACCCTGAGACACTGAGAAACTGAGAGACTGAGAGACTGAGACCCTAAGGCCCAGAGACACGGAGACACTGAGACCCTGAGACACTGATAGACTGAGAGACTGAGCGACTGAGTGACTGAGACACTGAGAGACTGAGAGACTGAGACACTGAGACACGGAGAGAATGAGACTGAGAGACTGATACACTGAAAGACTGAATGACTGAGAGATGGAGAGACTAAGACACTGGGACACTGAAACACTGAGACCCTGCGACCCTGAGACACTGAGAAACTGAGACACTGAGAGACTGAGAGACTGAGAGACAGAGAGACTGAGACACTGAGACACTGAGACACTGAGACCCTGAGACACTGAGACACTGAGAATCTGAGACCCTGAGACACTGATACACTGAGACACTGTGACCCTGAGACACTGAGACACTGAGATCCTGAAACACTGAGACACTGAGACACTGAGACCCTGAGACACTGAGACCCTGAGACACTGAGACACTGAGACCCTGAGACCCTGAGACCCTGAGACACTGAGACCCTGAGGCACTGAGACACTGAGACACTGAGACCCTGAGACCCAGAGAGCCTGAGACACTGAGACACTGAGAGACAGATACACTGAGAGACTGAGAGACTGAGAGACTGAGACCCAGAGACCCAGAGAGCCTGAGAGACTGAGAGACTGAGCGACTGAGAAACTGAGAGATTGAGAGACTGAGACACTGAGACACTGAGGAACTGTGACCCTGAGACACTGAGACACTGAGACACTGAGACCCTGAGACACTGAGACACTGAGAGAATGAGACTGAGAGATTGATACACAGAAAAACTGAGAGACTGAAAGACTGAGCGACTAAGAGACAGAGAGACGGAGAGACTGAGACACTGCGCCCCCTGAGACTGAGACCCTGAGACACCTAGACACTGAGACCCTGAGACACTGAGAGACTGAGAGACTGAGACCCTGAGACCCTGAGACCCTGAGACCCTGAGACCCTGAGACTCTGAGACACTGAGACACTGAGACCCTGAGACACTGAGAGACTGAGACTGACACACTGAGAGACTGAGAGACTGAGAGACTGACCGACTCAGAGACTGGGAGACTGAGACACTGAGAGACTGAGAGACTGAGACACTGAGAGTCTGAGAGACTGATACACTGAGAGACTGAGAGACTGAGCGACTCTGAGACTGAGACACTGAGACCCTGAGAGACTGAGAGACTGAGACGCTGAGAGACTGAGACCCTGAGACTCTGAGACACTGAGACCCTGGGACACTGAGACACTGAGACACTGAGACACTGAGACACTGAGAGACTGAGTGACTGAGAGAATAAGACCCTGAGACCCTGAGACCCTGAGACACTGAGACACTGAGACCCTGAGACCCTGAGACACTGAGACACTGAGAGACTGAGAGACTGATACACTGAGAGACTGAGAGACTGAGCGACTCAGAGACTGAGAGACTGAGACACTAAGACACTGAGACACTGAGAGACTGAGACTCTGAGACCCTGAGAGACTCAGAGACTGAGAGACTGAGACACTGAGAGACTGAGACCCTGAGACTCTGAGACCCTGAGACCCTTACACACTGAGACACTGAGACCCTGAGACACTGAGGCACTGAGACCCTGAGACCCTGAGACACTGAGACACTGAGACACTGAGACCCTGAGACACTGAGACACTGAGACACTGAGAGACTGAGAGATTGAGAGACTGAATGACTGAGACACTGAGACCCTGAGACACTGAGAGAATGAGAGTGAGAGACTGATACACAGAAAAACTGAGAGACTGAAAGACTGAGCGACTAAGAGACAGAGAGACGGAGAGACTGAGACACTGCGCCCCCTGAGACTGAGACCCTGAGACACTGAGAGAATGAGAGACTGAGACCCTGAAGCACTGAGACCCTGAGACACTGAGACCCTGAGACCCTGAGACACTGAGACACTGAGACACTGAGACACTGAGACCCTGAGACACTGAGAGACTGAGACTGATACACTGAGAGACTGAGAGTCTGAGAGACTGACCGACTCAGAGACTGGGAGACTGAGACACTGAGAGACTGAGAGACTGAGACACTGAGAGTCTGAGAGACTGATACACTGAGAGACTGAGAGACTGAGCGACTCTGAGACTGAGACACTGAGACCCTGAGAGACTGAGTGACTGAGACGCTGAGAGACTGAGACCCTGAGACTCTGAGACCCTGGGACACTGAGACACTGAGACACTGAGACACTGAGACACTGAGAGACTGAGTGACTGAGAGAATAAGACCCTGAGACCCTGAGACCCTGAGACACTGAGACACTGAGACCCTGAGACCCTGAGACCCTGAGACACTGAGACACTGAGAGACTGAGAGACTGATAAACTGAGAGACTGAGAGACTGAGCGACTCAGAGACTGAGAGACTGAGACACTAAGACACTGAGACACTGAGAGACTGAGACTCTGAGACCCTGAGAGACTCAGAGACTGAGAGACTGAGACACTGAGAGACTGAGACCCTGAGACTCTGAGACCCTGAGACCCTTACACACTGAGACACTGAGACCCTGAGACACTGAGGCACTGAGACCCTGAGTCCCTGAGACACTGAGACACTGAGACACTGAGACCCTGAGACACTGAGACACTGAGAGACTGAGAGATTGAGAGACTGAATGACTGAGACACTGAGACCCTGAGACACTGAGAGAATGAGACTGAGAGACTGATACACAGAAAGATTGAGAGCCTGAGAGACTGAGCGACTGAGAGACTGAGAGACGGAGAGACTGAGACACTGAGACCCTGAGACCCGGAGGCATTGAGAGACTGAGAGACTGAAAGACTGAGAGACTGAGACCCTGGGACACTGAGAGACTGAGTGACTGAGAGACTGAGCGACTCAGAGACTGAGAGACTGAGACACTGAGACACTGAGACCCTGAGAGACTGAGAGACTGAGACACTGAGGGACTGAGACGCTGTGACTGAGAGTGACTGAGAGAATAAGACCCTGAGACCCTGAAACCCTGAGACACTGAGACCCTGAGACACTGAGACACTGAGACCCTGAGACACTGAGACACTGAGACATTGAGACCCTGAGACACTGAGACACTGAGAGACTGAGAGACTGAGCGACTCAGAGACTGAGAGACTGAGACACTGAGACCCTGAGACACTGGGACACTGAGACACTGAGGCACTGAGACCCTGAGACACTGAGAGACTGAGACCCTGAGACACTGAGACCTGAGACCCTGTGACCCTGAGACACTGAGACACTGAGACCCTGAAGCACTGAGACACTGAGACACTGAGACCCAGAGACCCTGAGACACTGAGACACTGAGACACTGAGACCTTGAGCAACTGAGACCCTGAGACACTGAGACCTGAGACCCTGTGACCCTGAGACGCTGAGACACTGAGTGACTGAGAGACTGAAACACTGAGTGACTGAGAGACTGAGAGACTGAGCGACTGAGCGACTCAGAGACTGAGCGACTCAGAGACTGAGAGACTGAGACACTGAGACCCTGAGAGATGGAGACACTGAGACCCTGAGAGTCTGAGAGACTGAGAGACTAAAATCCTGAGACCCTGAGACACTGAGACCCTGAGCAACTGAGACCCTGAGACACTGAGACCCTGAGACCCTGAGACACTGAGACCCAGATACCCTGTGACCCTGAGACACTGAGACACTGAGAGACTGAGAGACTGATACACTGAGTGACTGATAGACTGAGCGACTCAGAGACTGAGCGACTCAGAGACTGAGAGACTGAGACACTGAGACACTGAGACACTGAGACCCTGAGAGACTGAGACACTGAGACCCTGAGAGTCTGAGAGTCTGAGAGACTGATACACTGAGAGACTGAGACCCTGAGACTCTGAGACCCTGAGACACTGAGACACTGAGACCCTGAGACACTGAGACACTGAGACCCTGAGACACTGAGACACTGAGACCCTGAGAAACTGAGACACTGAGAGACTGAGACCCAGAGACCCTGAGACACTGAGAACCTGAGACAATGAGACACTGAGACACTGAGACCCTAAGATCCTGAGACACTGAGACACTGAGAGACTGAGAGACGGTGAGACAGAAAGACTGAGAGACTGAGACCCTGAGACCCAGAGAGACTCAGAGACTGAGAGCATGAGAGACTAAGGCCCTGAGATCCTGAGACACTGAAACCCTGAGACCCTGAGACACTGAGACACTGAGACCCTGAGACACTGAGAACCTTAGACACTGGGACACTGATAGACTGAGAGACTGAGACCCTGAGACCCTGAGACACTGAGACACTGAGAGACTGAGACTCAGAGACCCTGAGACACTGAGACCCTGAGACACTGAGACCCTGAGACAATGAGACACTGAGACACTGAGACACTAAGATCCTGAGACACTGAGACTCTGAGACACTGAGACACTGAGACACTGAGACACTGAGACACTGAGACACTGAGAGACTGAGAGACTGAGAGACTGAGGGACTGAGACCCAGAGACCCTGAGACCCTGAGAGACTGAGAGACTGAGAGCATGAGAGACTAATGCCCTGAGATCCTGAGACACTGAAACCCTGAGACACTGAGATACTGAGACCCTGAGATACTGAGAACCTGAGACACTGAGACAGTGAGAGACTGAGAGACTGATGCAATGAGAGAATGAGAGAATGAGAGAATGAGAGACTGAGAGGCTGAGACCCTGAGATCCTGAGGCACTGAGACCCTGAGTTACTGAGACAGTGAGACACTGATACCCTGAGATCCTGAGACACTGAGACACTGAGAAACTGAGAGACTGAGACACTGAGACCATGAGACCGTGAGACCCTGAGACACTGAGAAACTGAGAGACTGAGACCCTGAGACCCAGAGACACTGAGACCCTGAGACACTGAGACACTGAGACCCTGAGACCCTGAGACACTAAGAGACTGAGAGACTGAGCGACTGAGCGACTGAGTGACTGAGAGACTGAGAGACTGAGAGACTGAGACACTGTGACACTGAGACACTGAGACACTGAGAACCTGAGACGCTGAGACCCTGAGACACTGAGACACTGAGAGAATGAGACTGAGAGACTGATACACTGAAAGACTGAGAGACTGAGAGATGGAGAGACTGAGACACTGGGACCCTGAGACATGAGACACTGAGACCCTGAGACCCTGAGACACTGAGACCATGCGACCCTGAGACACTGAGAAACTGAGACACTGAGAGACTGAGAGACTGAGAGACTGAGACACTGAGACACTGAGACCCTGAGACACTGAGACACTGAGAACCTGAGACGCTGAGACCCTGAGACACTGAGACATTGAGACTGAGAGACTGAGAGATGGAGAGACTGAGACACTGGGACCCTGAGACATGAGACCCTGAGACACTGAGACACTGAGACCCTGCGACCCTGAGACACTGAGGAACTGAGACACTGAGAGACTGAGAGACTGAGACACTGAGACACTAAGACACTGAGACCTGAGACACTGAGATCTTGAGACCCTGAGACACTGAGACACTGAGACCCTGAGACCCTGAGACACTGAGACACTGAGAGACTGAGAGACTGAGTGATTGAGAGACTGAGACCCGGAGACCCAGAGAGCCTGACACACTGAGACACTGAGAGACTGAGCGACTGAGTGACTGAGAGACTGAGACACTGAGACACTAAGACACTGAGACCTGAGACACTGAGATCTTGAGACCCTGAGACAATGTGACCCTGAGAAACAAAGAAACTGAGACCCTGAGACACTGAGACACTGAGAGAATGAGACTGAGAGACTGATACACAGAAAGACTGAGAGACTGAGAGACTGAGAGACTGAGCGACTGAGAGACGGAGAGACTGAGACACTGGGACCCTGAGACACTGAGAGACTGAGCGACTGATTCACTGATACACTGAGAGACTGAGAGTCTGAGACGCTGAGACACTGAGACCTTGACAGACTGAGACACTGAGACCCTGAGAGTCTGAGAGACTGAGAGACTGAGAGACTGAGACACTGAGAGACTGAGACCCTGAGACTCTGAGACCCTGAGACACTGAGACACTGAGACCCTGAGACACTGAGACACTGAGACCCTGAGACACTGAGACACTGAGACACTGAGAGACTGAGAGACTGAGAGACTGAGAGACTGAGACACTGAGACACTGTGACCCTGAGACACTGAGACACTGAGACCCTGAGACACTGAGATCCTGAGACACTGAGAGAATGAGACTGAGAGACTGATACACTGAAAGACTGAGAGACTGAGAGATGGAGACAGTGAGACACTGGGACCCTGAGACACTGAGACACTGAGACCCTGAGACACTGAGAAACTGAGACACTGAGAGACTGAGACACTGAGACACTGAGACACTGAGACCCTGAGACATTGACACACTGAGACCTGAGACACTGAGACCTTGAGACCCTGAGACACTGATACACTGAGAATCTGAGACCCTGAGACACTGATACACTGAGACACTGAGACACTGACACACTGAGATCCTGAAACACTGAGACACTGAGACCCTGAAACACTGAGACCCAGAGACACTGAGACACTGAGACCCTGAGACCCTGAGACACTGAGACCCTGAGGCACTGAGACACTGAGACACTGAGACCCTGAGACACAGAGAGCCTGAGACACTGAGACACTGAGAGACTGATACACTGAGAGACTGAGAGACTGAGAGACTGAGACCCAGAGACCCAGAGAGCCTGAGAGACTGAGAGACTGAGAGACTGAGCGACTGAGAAACTGAGAGACTGAGAGTCTGAGACAGTGAGACACTGAGGAACTGTGACCCTGAGACACTGAGACCCTGAGACACTGAGACACTGAGAGAATGAGACTGAGAGACTGATACACTGAAAGACTGAGAGACTTAAAGACTGAGCGACTAAGAGACTGAGAGACGGAGAGACTGAGACACTGCGCCCCCTGAGACTGAGACACTGAGTCACTTAGACATTGAGACCCTGAGACACTGAGAGACTGAGAGACTGAGACCCTGAAGCACTGAGACCCTGAGACACTGAGACCCTGAGACCCTGAGACCCTGAGACTCTGAGACACTGAGACACTGAGACACTGAGACCCTGAGACACTGAGAGACAGAGACTGATAAACTGAGAGACTGACCGACTCAGAGACTGAGAGTCTGAGAGACTGATACACTGAGAGACTGAGAGACTGAGCGACTCTGAGACTGAGACACTGAGACCCTGACAGACTGAGACCCTGAGACGCTGAGACCCAGAGACCCTAAGACCTTGAGGCCCTGAGACACTGAGACCCTGGAACACTGAGACCCTGGGACACTGAGACATTGAGACACTGAGACACTGAGAGACTGAGACACTGAGAGACTGAGTGACTGAGAGAATGAGACCCTGAGACCCTGAGACACTGAGACCCTGAGACCCTGAGACACTGAGACACTGAGAGACTGAGAGACTGATACACTGAGTGACTGAGAGACTGAGAGACTGAGCGACTCAGAGACTGAGAGACTGAGAGACTGAGACACTGAGACCCTGAGAGACTGAAACACTGAGACCCTGATAGACTCAGAGACTGAGAGACTGAGACACTGAGGGACTGAGACGCTGTGACTGAGAGTGACTGAGAGAATAAGACCCTGAGACCCTGAAACCCTGAGTCACTGAGACCCTGAGACCCTGAGACACTGAGACACTGAGACCCTGAGACCCTGAGACTCTGAGACACTGAGACACTGAGACACTGAGACACTGAGACACTGAGACACTGAGACACTGAGAGACTGAGAGACTGAGAGACTGAGGGACTGAGACCCAGAGACCCTGAGACCCAGAGAGACTGAGAGCATGAGAGACTAATGCCCTTAGATCCTGAGACTCTGAAACCCTGAGACCCTGAGACACTGAGACCCTGAGACACTGAGTTACTGAGACAGTGAGACACTGATACCCTGAGATCCTGAGACACTGATTCACTGATACACTGAGAGACTGAGAGTCTGAGACGCTGAGACACTGAGACCCTGACAGACTGAGACACTGAGACCCTGAGAGTCTGAGAGACTGAGAGACTGAGACACTGAGACCCTGAGACACTGAGACACTGAGAGACTGAGAGACTGAGACACTGAGACACTGTGACCCTGAGACACTGAGACACTGAGACCCTGAGACACTGAGATCCTGAGACACTGAGACACTGAGAGAATGAGACTGAGAGACTGATACACTGAAAGACTGAGAGACTGAGAGATGGAGAGACTGAGACACTGAGACCCTGAGACACTGAGACACTGAGACACTGAGACACTGAGAGACTGAGACACTGAGACACTGAGAAACTGAGACACTGAGAGACTGAGAGATGGAGAGACTGAGACACTGGGACCCTGAGACACTGAGACACTGAGACACTGAGACCCTGAGACACTGAGACACTGAGAATCTGAGACCCTGAGACACTGATACCCTGAGACACTGAGACACTGACACACTGAGATCCTGAAACACTGAGACACTGAGACCCTGAAACACTGAGACACTGAGACCCTGAGACACTGAGACCCAGAGACAATGAAACACTGAGACCCTGAGACCCTGAGACACTGAGACCCTGAGGCACTGAGACACTGAGACACTGAGACCCTGAGACCCAGAGAGCCTGAGACACGGAGAAACTGAGAGACTGATACACTGAGAGACTGAGAGACTGAGACCCAGAGACCCAGAGAGCCTGAGAGCCTAAGAGACTGAGAGACTGAGAGACTGAGCGACTGAGAAACTGAGAGACTGAGAGTCTGAGACAGTGAGACACTGAGGAACTGTGACCCTGAGACACTGAGACACTGAGACCCTGAGACACTGAGACACTGAGAGAATGAGACTGAGAGACTGATACACTGAAAGACTGAGAGACTGAAAGACTGAGCGACTAAGAGACTGAGAGACGGAGAGACTGAGACACTGTGCCCCCTGAGACTGAGACACTGAGTCACATAGACATTGAGACCCTGAGACACTGAGAGACTGAGAGACTGAGAGACTGAGACCCTGAAGCACTGAGACCCTGAGACACTGAGACCCTGAGACACTGAGACACTGAGACACTGAGACCCTGAGACACTGAGAGACAGAGACTGATAAACTGAGAGACTGACCGACTCAGAGACTGAGAGTCTGAGAGACTGATACACTGAGAGACTGAGAGACTGAGCGACTCTGAGACTGAGACACTGAGACCCTGACAGATTGAGACACTGAGACGCTGAGAGACTGAGACGCTGAGACTCTGAGACCCAGAGACCCTAAGACCTTGAGGCCCTGAGACACTGAGACCCTGGAACACTGAGACCCTGGGACACTGAGACATTGAGACACTGAGACACTGAGAGACTAAGACACTGAGAGACTGAGTGACTGAGAGAATAAGACCCTGAGACCCTGAGACCCTGAGACACTGAGACCCTGAGACCCTGAGACACTGAGACACTGAGACACTGAGAGACTGAGAGACTGATACACTGAGAGACTGAGAGACTGAGAGACTGAGCGACTCAGAGACTGAGAGACTGAGAGACTGAGACACTGAGACACTGAGACCCTGAGAGACTGAAACACTGAGACCCTGATAGACTGAGAGACTGAGAGACTGAGGGACTGAGGGACTGAGACGCTGTGACTGAGAGTGACTGAGAGACTAAGACCCTGAGACCCTGAAACCCTGAGACACTGAGACCCTGAGACCCTGAGACACTGAGACACTGAGACACTGAGACACTGAGAGACTGAGAGACTGAGACCCAGAGACCCTGAGACCCAGAGAGACTGAGAGACTGAGAGCATGAGAGACTAATGCCCTGAGATACTGAGACTCTGAAACCCTGAGACCCTGAGACACGAAGACCCTGAGACACTGAGTTACTGAGACAGTGAGACACTGATACCCTGAGATCCTGAGACACTGAGACACTGAGAAACTGAGAGACTGAGAGACTGAGACCCAGAGACACTGAGACACTGAGACCCTGAGACCCTGAGACACTGAGAAACTGAGAGACTGTGACCCTGAGACTCAGAGACACTGAGACCCTGAGACACTGAGACACTGAGACCCTGCGACCCTGAGACTCTGAGAAACTGAGACACTGAGAGACTGAGACACTGAGACACTGAGACACTGAGACACAGAGACTCTGAGACACTGAGACACTGATACCCTGAGACACTGAGACACTGACACACTGAGATCCTGAAACACTGAGACACTGAGACCCTGAAACACTGAGACACTGAGACCCTGAGACACTGAGACCCAGAGACACTGAAACACTGAGACCCTGAGACCCTGAGAAACTGAGACCCTGAGGCACTGAGACACTGAGACACTGAGACCCTGAGACCCAGAGAGCCTGAGACACTGAGACACTGAGAGACTGATACACTGAGAGACTGAGAGACTGAGACCCAGAGACCCAGAGAGCCTGAGAGACTGAGAGACTGAGAGACTGAGCGACTGAGAAACTGAGAGACTGAGAGTCTGAGACAGTGAGACACTGAGGAACTGTGACCCTGAGACACTGAGACACTGAGACACTGAGACACTGAGAGAATGAGACTGAGAGACTGATACACTGAAAGACTGAGAGACTGAAAGACTGAGCGACTAAGAGACTGAGAGACGGAGAGACTGAGACACTGTGCCCCCTGAGACTGAGACACTGAGTCACTTAGACATTGAGACCCTGAGACACTGAGAGACTGAGAGACTGAGACCCTGAAGCACTGAGACCCTGAGACACTGAGACCCTGAGACACTGAGACACTGAGACACTGAGACCCTGAGACACTGAGAGACAGAGACTGATAAACTGAGAGACTGAGAGACTGAGCGACTCTGAGACTGAGACACTGAGACCCTGACAGATTGAGACACTGAGACGCTGAGAGACTGAGACGCTGAGACTCTGAGACCCAGAGACCCTAAGACCTTGAGGCCCTGAGACACTGAGACCCTGGGACACTGAGACATTGAGACCCTGAGACCCTGAGACACTGAGACACTGAGAGACTGAGACACTGAGAGGCTGAGTGACTGAGAGAATAAGACCCTGAGACCCTGAGACCCTGAGACACTGAGACCCTGAGACCCTGAGACACTGAGACACTGAGAGACTGAGAGACTGATACACTGAGAGACTGAGAGACTGAGAGACTGAGCGACTCAGAGACTGAGAGACTGAGAGACTGAGACACTGAGACACTGAGACCCTGAGAGACTGAAACACTGAGACGCTGATAGACTGAAAGACTGAGAGACTGAGGGACTGAGGGACTGAGACGCTGTGACTGAGAATGACAGAGAGAATAAGACCCTGAGACCCTGAAACCCTGAGACACTGAGACCCTGAGACCCTGAGACACTGAGACACTGAGACCCTGAGACTCTGAGACACTGAGACACTGAGACACTGAGACACTGAGAGATTGAGAGACTGAGAGACTGAGAGACTGAGACCCAGAGACCCTGAGACCCAGAGAGACTGAGAGACTGAGAGCATGAGAGACTAATGCCCTGAGATACTGAGACTCTGAAACCCTGAGACCCTGAGACACTGAGACCCTGAGACACTGAGTTACTGAGACAGTGAGACACTGATACCCTGAGATCCTGAGACACTGAGACACTGAGAAACTGAGAGACTGAGAGACTGAGACACAGAGACACTGAGACACTGAGACCCTGAGACACTGAGAAACTGAGAGACTGTGACCCTGAGACTCAGAGACACTGAGACCCTGAGACACTGAGACACTGAGACACTGAGCCCCTGAGAAACTGAGACACTGAGAGACTGAGAGACTGAGACACTGAGACACTGAGACACTGAGACCCTGAGAAACTGAGACACTGAGAATCTGAGACCCTGAGACACTGATACCCTGAGACACTGAGACACTGAGACCCTGAAACACTGAGACACTGAGACCCTGAGACACTGAGACCCTGAGACACTGAGAGCCAGAGAGCCTGAGACACTGAGACACTGAGAGACTGATACACTGAGAGACTGAGAGACTGAGACCCAGAGACCCAGAGAGCCTGAGAGACTGAGAGACTGAGAGACTGAGCGACTGAGAAACTGAGAGACTGAGAGTCTGAGACAGTGAGACACTGAGGAACTGTGACCCTGAGACACTGAGACACTGAGACCCTGAGACACTGAGACACTGAGAGAATGAGACTGAGAGACTGATACACTGAAAGACTGATACACTGAAAGACTGAGAGACTGAAAGACTGAGCGACTAAGAGACTGAGAGACGGAGAGACTGAGACACTGTGCCCCCTGAAGACTGAGACACTGAGTCACTTAGACATTGAGACCCTGAGACACTGAGAGACTGAGAGACTGAGAGACTGAGACCCTGAAGCACTGAGACCCTGAGACACTGAGACCCTGAGACACTGAGACACTGAGACACTGAGACCCTGAGACACTGAGAGACAGAGACTGATAAACTGAGAGAATGACCGACTCAGAGACTGAGAGTCTGAGAGACTGATACACTGAGAGACTGAGCGACTCTGAGACTGAGACACTGAGACCCTGACAGATTGAGACACTGAGACGCTGAGAGACTGAGACGCTGAGACTCTGAGACCCAGAGACCCTAAGACCTTGAGGCCCTGAGACACTGAGACCCTGGAACACTGAGACCCTGGGACACTGAGACATTGAGACACTGAGACACTGAGAGACTGAGTGACTGAGAGAATAAGACCCTGAGACCCTGAGACCCTGAGACACTGAGACCCTGAGACCCTGAGACACTGAGACACTGAGAGACTGAGAGACTGATACACTGAGAGACTGAGAGACTGAGAGACTGAGCGACTCAGAGACTGAGAGACTGAGAGACTGAGACACTGAGACACTGAGACCCTGAGAGACTGAAACACTGAGACCCTGATAGACTGAGAGACTGAGAGACTGAGGGACTGAGGGACTGAGACGCTGTGACTGAGAGTGACTGAGAGAATAAGACCCTGAGACCCTGAAACCCTGAGACACTGAGACCCTGAGACCCTGAGACACTGAGACACTGAGACCCTGAGACTCTGAGACACTGAGACACTGAGACACTGAGACACTGAGAGACTGAGAGACTGAGACCCAGAGACCCTGAGACCCAGAGAGACTGAGAGACTGAGAGCATGAGAGACTAATGCCCTGAGATACTGAGACTCTGAAACCCTGAGACCCTGAGACACTGAGACCCTGAGACACTGAGGTACTGAGACAGTGAGACACTGATACCCTGAGATCCTGAGACACTGAGACACTGAGAAACTGAGAGACTGAGAGACTGAGACCCAGAGACACTGAGACACTGAGACACTGAGACCCTGAGACCCTGAGACACTGAGACGCTGAGAGACTGAGAGACTGAGACGCTGAGAGACTGAGACCCAGAGACCCTAAGACCTTGAGGCCCTGAGACACTGAGACCCTGGAACACTGAGACCCTGGGACACTGAGACATTGAGACACTGAGACACTGAGAGACTGAGACACTGAGAGACTGAGTGACTGAGAGAATAAGACCCTGAGACCCTGAGACACTGAGACCCTGAGACACTGAGACACTGAGAGACTGAGAGACTGATACACTGAGAGACTGAGAGACTGAGAGACTGAGAGACTGAGAGACGGAGAGACTGATACACTGATACACTGAGAGACTGAGAGACTGAGAGACTGAGAGACTGAGAGACTGAGACACTGAGACCCTGAGAGTCTGAGAGACTGAGAGACTGAGAGACTGAGACGCTGAGACACTGAGACACTGACAGACTGAGACACTGAGACCCTGAGAGTCTGAGAGACTGAGAGACTGAGAGACTGAGACACTGAGAGACTGAGACCCTGAGACTCTGAGACCCTAAGATCCTGAGACACTGAGACCCTGAGACACTGAGACTCTGAGACACTGCGACACTGAGAGACTGAGAGTCTGAGAGACAGAGAGACTGAGAGACTGAGACCCAGAGACCCTGAGACCCAGAGAGACTGAGAGACTGAGAGCATGAGAGACTAAGGCCCTGAGATCCTGAGACACTGAAACCCTGAGACCCGGAGACACTGAGACCCTGAGACACTGAGACACTGAGAGACTGAGAGACTGAGACCCTGAGACCCTGAGGCACTGAGACCCTGAGTTACTGAGACAGTGAGACACTGATACCCTGAGACACTGAGAAACTGAGAGCCTGAGAGACTGAGACACAGAGACACTGAGACCCTAAGGCCCAGAGACACTGAGACACTGAGACCCTGAGACACTGATAGACTGAGAGACTGAGCGACTGAGCGACTGAGTGACTGAGACACTGAGAGACTGAGAGACTGAGACACTGAGACACTGAGAGAATGAGACTGAGAGACTGATACACTGAAAGACTGAATGACTGAGAGATGGAGAGACTGAGACACTGGGACACTGAGACACTGGGACCCTGCGACCCTGAGACACTGAGAAACTGAGACACTGAGAGACTGAGAGACTGAGAGACTGAGACCTGAGACACTGAGACCTTGAGACCCTGAGACACTGAGACACTGAGACACTGAGAATCTGAAACCCGGAGACACTGAGATCCTGAAACACTGAGACACTGAGACACTGAGACCCTGACACACTGAGACCCTGAGACACTGAGACCCTGAGGCACTGAGACACTGTGACCCTGAGACACTGACACATTGAGATCCTGAAACACTGAGACACTGAGATCCTGAAACACTGAGACACTGAGACCCTGAGACACTGAGACACTGAGTCCCTGAGACCCTGAGACACTGAGACCCTGAGGCACTGAGACACTGAGACACTGAGACCCTGAGACCCAGAGAGTCTGAGACACTGAGACCCTGAGGCACTGAGACACTGAGACACTGAGACCCAGAGACCCAGAGAGCCTGAGAGACTGAGAGACTGAGAGACTGAGAGACTGAGCGACTGAGAAACTGAGAGACTGAGAGTCTGAGACACTGAGACACTGAGGAACTGTGACCCTGAGACACTGAGACACTGAGAGAATGAGACTGAGAGATTGATACACAGAAAGACTGAGAGACTGAAAGACTGAGCGACTGAGAGACGGAGAGACTGAGACACTGCGCCCCCTGAGACTGAGACCCTGCGACACTTAGACACTGAGACCCTGAGACACTGAGAGACTGAGAGACTGAGACCCTGAGACACTGAGAGACTGAGAGACTGAGACCCTGAGACACTGAGAGACTGAGAGACTGAGACCCTGAAGCACTGAGACCCTGAGACACTGAGACCCTGAGACACTGAGACTCTGAGACAGTGAGACACTGAGACACTGAGACCCTGAGACACTGAGAGACTGAGACTGATACACTCAGAGACTGAGAGACTGACCGACTCAGAGACTGAGAGACTGAGAGACTGAGAGACTGAGACACTGAGAGTCTGAGAGACTGATACACTGAGAGACTGAGAGACTGAGCGACTCTGAGACTGAGAGACTGACACCCTGACAGACTGAGACACTGAGACACTGAGACCCTGAGAGACTGAGAGACTGAGACGCTGAGAGACTGAGACCCTGAGACTCTGAGACACTGAGACCCTGGAACACTGAGACCCTGAGACACTGAGACACTGAGAGACTTAGTGACTGAGAGAATAAGACCCTGAGACCCTGAGACCCTGAGACACTGAGACACTGAGCCCCTGAGACCCTGAGACACTGAGACACTGAGAGACTGAGCGACTGAGAGACTGAGCGACTGAGAGACTGAGAGACGGAGAGACTGAGACACTGGGACCCTGAGACACTGAGAGACTGAGCGACTGATTCAGTGATACACTGAGAGACTGAGAGACTGAGAGACTGAGACGCTGAGACACTGAGACACTGAGACCCTGACAGACTGAGACACTGAGACCCTGAGAGTCTGAGAGACTGAGAGACTGAGACACTGAGAGACTGAGACCCTGAGACTCTGAGACCCTGAGACACTGAGACACTGAGACCCTGAGACACTGAGACACTGAGACCCTGAGACACTGAGAGACTGAGACCCAGAGACCCTGAGACACTGAGACCCTGAGACACTGAGACCCTGAGACAATGAGACACTGAGACACTGAGACCCTAAGATCCTGAGACACTGAGACTCTGAGACACTGAGACACTGAGACACTGAGAGACTGAGAGATTGAGAGACTGAGGGACTGAGACCCAGAGACCCTGAGACCCAGACAGACTGAGAGACTGAGAGCATGAGAGACTAATGCCCTGAGATCCTGAGACACTGAAACCCTGAGACACTGAGACACTGAGACCCCGAGATACTGAGAACCTGAGACACTGAGACAGTGAGAGACTGAGAGACTGATGCAATGAGAGAATGAGAGACTGAGACCCTGAGACCCTGAGGCACTGAGACCCTGAGTTACTGAGACAGTGAGACACTGATACCCTGAGATCCTGAGACACTGAGACACTGAGAAACTGAGAGACTGAGACACTGAGACACTGAGACCCTGAGACCCTGAGACACTGAGAAACTGAGAGACTGAGACCCTGAGACCCAGAGACACTGAGACCCTGAGACACTGAGACACTGAGACACTGAGACCCTGAGACCCTGAGACCCTGAGACCCTGAGACACTGAGAGACTGAGAGACTGAGCGACTGAGCGACTGAGTGACTGAGAGACTGAGACACTGAGACACTGTTACCCCGAGACACTGAGACACTGAGACCCTGAGACGCTGAGACACTGAGAGAATGAGACTGAGGGACTGATACACTGAAAGACTGAGAGACTGGGAGATGGAGAGACTGAGACACTGGGACCCTGAGACACTGAGTCACTGAGACCCTGAGACACTGAGACATTGAGACTCTGCGACCCTGAGACACTGAGAAACTGAGACACTGAGAGACTGAGAGACTGAGAGACTGAGAGACTGAGACACTGAGACACTGAGACCCTGAGACACTGAGACACTGAGACACTGAGACCTGAGACACTGAGACCTTGAGACCCTGAGACACTGAGACGCTGAGAACCTGAAACCCTGAGACACTGAGACACTGAGACCCTGAGACACTGACACACTGAGATCCTGAAACACTGAGACACTGAGACCCTGAAACACTGAGACACTGAGACACTGAGACCCTGAGACACTGAGACCCTGAGACACTGAGAGACTGAGAGACTGAGTGACTGAGAGACTGAGACCCGGAGACCCAGAGAGCCTGAGACACTGAGACCCTGAGAAACAGAGACACTGAGACCCTGAGGCACTGAGACACTGAGAGAATGAGACTGAGAGACTGATACACAGAAAGACTGAGAGACTGAGAGACTGAGAGACTGAGCGACTGAGAGACTGAGCGACTGAGAGACTGAGAGACGGAGAGACTGAGACACTGGGACCCTGAGACACTGAGAGACTGAGCGACTGATTCACTGACACACTGAGAGACTGAGAGACTGAGACGCCGAGACACTGAGACACTGAGACACTGACAGACTGAGACACTGAGACCCTGAGAGTCTGAGAGACTGAGAGACTGAGACGCTGAGACACTGAGACACTGAGACACTGACAGACTGAGACACTGAGACCCTGAGAGTCTGAGAGACTGAGAGACTGAGAGACTGAGAGACTGAGACCCTGAGACTCTGAGACCCTGGGACACTGAGACACTGAGACCCCGAGACACTGAGACACTGAGACCCTGAGACACTGAGACCCTGAGACACTGAGACCCTGAGACAATGAGACATTGAGACACTGAGACCCTAAGATCCTGAGACACTGAGACTCTGAGACACTGAGACACTGAGACACTGAGACACTGAGAGACTGAGAGACTGAGAGACTGAGGGACTGAGACCCAGAGACCCTGAGACCCAGAGAGACTGAGAGACTGAGAGCATGAGAGACTAATGCCCTGAGATCCTGAGACACTGAAACCCTGAGACACTGAGACACTGAGACCCCGAGATATTGAGAACCTGAGACACTGAGACAGTGAGAGACTGAGAGACTGATGCAATGAGAGAATGAGAGACTGAGACCCTGAGACCCTGAGGCACTGAGACCCTGAGTTACTGAGACAGTGAGACACTGATACCCTGAGATCCTGAGACACTGAGACACTGAGAAACTGAGAGACTGAGACACTGAGACACTGAGACCCTGAGACCCTGAGACACTGAGAAACTGAGAGACTGAGACCCTGAGACCCAGAGACACTGAGACCCTGAGACACTGAGACACTGAGACACTGAGACCCTGAGACCCTGAGACCCTGAGACCCTGAGACACTGAGAGACTGAGAGACTGAGCGACTGAGCGACTGAGTGACTGAGAGACTGAGAGACTGAGAGACTGAGACACTGAGACACTGTGACCCTGAGACACTGAGACACTGAGAACCTGAGACGCTGAGACACTGAGACACTGAGACACTGAGAGAATGAGACTGAGAGACTGATACACTGAAAGACTGAGAGACTGAGAGATGGAGAGACTGAGACACTGGGACCCTGAGACATGAGACACTGAGACCCTGAGACACTGAGACACTGAGACCCTGCGACCCTGAGACACTGAGAAACTGAGACACTGAGAGACTGAGAGACTGAGAGACTGAGACACTGAGACACTGAGACACTGAGACACTGAGACCCTGAGACACTGAGACACTAAGACACTGAGACCTGAGACACTGAGATCTTGAGACCCTGAGACACTGAGACACTGAGAACCTGAGACCCTGAGACACTGAGACACTGACACACTGAGATCCTGAAACACTGAGACACTGAAACACTGAGACACTGAGACACTGAGACACTGATACCCTGAGACACTGAGACCCTGAGACACTGAGACACTGAGAGACTGAGAGACTGAGTGACTGAGAGACTGAGACCCGGAGACCCAGAGAGCCTGAGACACTGAGACACAGAGAGACTGAGAGACTGAGAGACTGAGAGACTGAGCGACTGAGTGACTGAGAGACTGAGAGACTGAGACACTGAGACACTGTGACCTTGAGAAACAGAGACACTGAGACCCTGAGACACTGAGACACTGAGAGAATGAGACTGAGAGAATGATACACAGAAAGACTGAGAGACTGAGAGACTGAGAGACTGAGCGACTGAGAGACTGAGAGACTGAGAGACGGAGAGACTGAGACACTGGGACCCTGAGACACTGAGAGACTGAGCGACTGATTCACTGACACACTGAGAGACTGAGAGACTGAGACGCTGAGACACTGAGACACTGAGACACTGAGACCCTGACAGACTGAGACCCTGAGAGTCTGAGAGACTGAGAGACTGAGAGACTGAGACACTGAGAGACTGAGACCCTGAGACTCTGAGACCCTGAGACACTGAGACACTGAGACCCTGAGACACTGAGACACTGAGACCCTGAGACACTGAGACACTGAGAGACTGAGACCCAGAGACCCTGAGACACTGAGACCCAGAGACACCGAGACCCTGAGACAATGAGACACTGAGACACTGAGACCCTAAGATCCTGAGACACTGAGACCCTGAGACACTGAGACACTGAGACACTGAGACACTGAGACACTGAGAGACTGAGAGTCTGAGAGACAGAGAGACTGAGAGACTGAGACCCAGAGACCCTGAGACCCAGAGAGACTGGGAGACTGAGAGCATGAGAGACTAAGGCCCTGAGATCCTGAGACACTGAAACCCTGAGACCCTGAGACACTGAGACACTGAGACCCTGAGACACTGAGAACCTGAGACACTGAGACACTGATAGACTGAGAGACTGAGACCCTGAGACACTGAGACACTGAGAGACTGAGACCCAGAGACCCTGAGACACTGAGAACCTGAGACAATGAGACACTGAGACTCTGAGACACTGAGACACTGAGACACTGAGACACTGAGACACTGAGACACTGAGACACTGAGAGACTGAGAGACTGAGAGACTGAGGGACTGAGACCCAGAGACCCTGAGACCCAGAGAGACTGAGAGACTGAGAGCATGAGGGACTAATGCCCTGAGATCCTGAGACACTGAAACCCTGAGACCCTGAGACACTGAGACACTGAGACACTGAGAACCTGAGACACTGAGACACTGATAGACTGAGAGACAGAGACCCTGAGACACTGAGACACTGAGAGACTGAGACCCAGAGACCCTGAGACACTGAGACCCTGAGACACTGAGACCCTGAGACAATGAGACACTGAGACACTGAGACCCTAAGATCCTGAGACACTGAGACTCTGAGACACTGAGACACTGAGACACTGAGAGACTGAGAGACTGAGAGACTGAGAAACTGAGAGACTGAGACCCAGAGACCCTGAGACACTGAGACCCTGAGACACTGAGACCCTGAGACAATGAGACACTGAGACACTGAGACCCTAAGATCCTGAGACACTGAGACTCTGAGACACTGAGACACTGAGACACTGAGAGACTGAGACACTGAGACACTGAGACCCTGACACACTGAGACCCTGAGACACTGAGACCCTGAGGCACTGAGACACTGTGACCCTGAGACACTGACACATTGAGATCCTGAAACACTGAGACACTGAGATCCTGAAACACTGAGACACTGAGACCCTGAGACACTGAGACACTGAGTCCCTGAGACCCTGAGACACTGAGACCCTGAGGCACTGAGACACTGAGACACTGAGACCCTGAGACCCAGAGAGTCTGAGACACTGAGACCCTGAGGCACTGAGACACTGAGACACTGAGACCCAGAGACCCAGAGAGCCTGAGAGACTGAGAGACTGAGAGACTGAGAGACTGAGCGACTGAGAAACTGAGAGACTGAGAGTCTGAGACACTGAGACACTGAGGAACTGTGACCCTGAGACACTGAGACACTGAGAGAATGAGACTGAGAGATTGATACACAGAAAGACTGAGAGACTGAAAGACTGAGCGACTGAGAGACGGAGAGACTGAGACACTGCGCCCCCTGAGACTGAGACCCTGCGACACTTAGACACTGAGACCCTGAGACACTGAGAGACTGAGAGACTGAGACCCTGAGACACTGAGAGACTGAGAGACTGAGACCCTGAGACACTGAGAGACTGAGAGACTGAGACCCTGAAGCACTGAGACCCTGAGACACTGAGACCCTGAGACACTGAGACTCTGAGACAGTGAGACACTGAGACACTGAGACCCTGAGACACTGAGAGACTGAGACTGATACACTGAGAGACTGAGAGACTGACCGACTCAGAGACTGAGAGACTGAGAGACTGAGAGACTGAGACACTGAGAGTCTGAGAGACTGATACACTGAGAGACTGAGAGACTGAGCGACTCTGAGACTGAGAGACTGACACCCTGACAGACTGAGACACTGAGACACTGAGACCCTGAGAGACTGAGAGACTGAGAGACTGAGAGACTGAGACCCTGAGACACTGAGACCCTGAGAGACTGAGAGACTGAGAGACTGAGACCCTGAGACTCTGAGACACTGAGACCCTGGAACACTGAGACCCTGAGACACTGAGACACTGAGAGACTTAGTGACTGAGAGAATAAGACCCTGAGACCCTGAGACCCTGAGACACTGAGACACTGAGCCCCTGAGACCCTGAGACACTGAGACACTGAGAGACTGAGCGACTGAGAGACTGAGCGACTGAGAGACTGAGAGACGGAGAGACTGAGACACTGGGACCCTGAGACACTGAGAGACTGAGACGCTGAGAGACTGAGACCCTGAGACTCTGAGACACTGAGACCCTGGAACACTGAGACCCTGAGACACTGAGACACTGAGAGACTTAGTGACTGAGAGAATAAGACCCTGAGACCCTGAGACCCTGAGACACTGAGACACTGAGCCCCTGAGACCCTGAGACACTGAGACACTGAGAGACTGAGCGACTGAGAGACTGAGCGACTGAGAGACTGAGAGACGGAGAGACTGAGACACTGGGACCCTGAGACACTGAGAGACTGAGCGACTGATTCAGTGATACACTGAGAGACTGAGAGACTGAGAGACTGAGACGCTGAGACACTGAGACACTGAGACCCTGACAGACTGAGACACTGAGACCCTGAGAGTCTGAGAGACTGAGAGACTGAGACACTGAGAGACTGAGACCCTGAGACTCTGAGACCCTGAGACACTGAGACACTGAGACCCTGAGACACTGAGACACTGAGACCCTGAGACACTGAGAGACTGAGACCCAGAGACCCTGAGACACTGAGACCCTGAGACACTGAGACCCTGAGACAATGAGACACTGAGACACTGAGACCCTAAGATCCTGAGACACTGAGACTCTGAGACACTGAGACACTGAGACACTGAGAGACTGAGAGATTGAGAGACTGAGGGACTGAGACCCAGAGACCCTGAGACCCAGACAGACTGAGAGACTGAGAGCATGAGAGACTAATGCCCTGAGATCCTGAGACACTGAAACCCTGAGACACTGAGACACTGAGACCCCGAGATACTGAGAACCTGAGACACTGAGACAGTGAGAGACTGAGAGACTGATGCAATGAGAGAATGAGAGACTGAGACCCTGAGACCCTGAGGCACTGAGACCCTGAGTTACTGAGACAGTGAGACACTGATACCCTGAGATCCTGAGACACTGAGACACTGAGAAACTGAGAGACTGAGACACTGAGACACTGAGACCCTGAGACCCTGAGACACTGAGAAACTGAGAGACTGAGACCCTGAGACCCAGAGACACTGAGACCCTGAGACACTGAGACACTGAGACACTGAGACCCTGAGACCCTGAGACCCTGAGACCCTGAGACACTGAGAGACTGAGAGACTGAGCGACTGAGCGACTGAGTGACTGAGAGACTGAGACACTGAGACACTGTTACCCCGAGACACTGAGACACTGAGACCCTGAGACGCTGAGACACTGAGACACTGAGAGAATGAGACTGAGGGACTGATACACTGAAAGACTGAGAGACTGGGAGATGGAGAGACTGAGACACTGGGACCCTGAGACACTGAGTCACTGAGACCCTGAGACACTGAGACATTGAGACTCTGCGACCCTGAGACACTGAGAAACTGAGACACTGAGAGACTGAGAGACTGAGAGACTGAGAGACTGAGACACTGAGACACTGAGACCCTGAGACACTGAGACACTGAGACACTGAGACCTGAGACACTGAGACCTTGAGACCCTGAGACACTGAGACGCTGAGAACCTGAAACCCTGAGACACTGAGACACTGAGACCCTGAGACACTGACACACTGAGATCCTGAAACACTGAGACACTGAGACCCTGAAACACTGAGACACTGAGACACTGAGACCCTGAGACACTGAGACCCTGGGACACTGAGAGACTGAGAGACTGAGTGACTGAGAGACTGAGACCCGGAGACCCAGAGAGCCTGAGACACTGAGACCCTGAGAAACAGAGACACTGAGACCCTGAGGCACTGAGACACTGAGAGAATGAGACTGAGAGACTGATACACAGAAAGACTGAGAGACTGAGAGACTGAGCGACTGAGAGACTGAGCGACTGAGAGACTGAGAGACGGAGAGACTGAGACACTGGGACCCTGAGACACTGAGAGACTGAGCGACTGATTCACTGACACACTGAGAGACTGAGAGACTGAGACGCCGAGACACTGAGACACTGAGACACTGACAGACTGAGACACTGAGACCCTGAGAGTCTGAGAGACTGAGAGACTGAGACGCTGAGACACTGAGACACTGAGACACTGACAGACTGAGACACTGAGACCCTGAGAGTCTGAGAGACTGAGAGACTGAGAGACTGAGACCCTGAGACTCTGAGACCCTGGGACACTGAGACACTGAGACCCCGAGACACTGAGACACTGAGACCCTGAGACACTGAGACCCTGAGACACTGAGACCCTGAGACAATGAGACATTGAGACACTGAGACCCTAAGATCCTGAGACACTGAGACTCTGAGACACTGAGACACTGAGACACTGAGACACTGAGAGACTGAGAGACTGAGAGACTGAGGGACTGAGACCCAGAGACCCTGAGACCCAGAGAGACTGAGAGACTGAGAGCATGAGAGACTAATGCCCTGAGATCCTGAGACACTGAAACCCTGAGACACTGAGACACTGAGACCCCGAGATATTGAGAACCTGAGACACTGAGACAGTGAGAGACTGAGAGACTGATGCAATGAGAGAATGAGAGACTGACACCCTGAGACCCTGAGGCACTGAGACCCTGAGTTACTGAGACAGTGAGACACTGATACCCTGAGATCCTGAGACACTGAGACACTGAGAAACTGAGAGACTGAGACACTGAGACACTGAGACCCTGAGACCCTGAGACACTGAGAAACTGAGAGACTGAGACCCTGAGACCCAGAGACACTGAGACCCTGAGACACTGAGACACTGAGACACTGAGACCCTGAGACCCTGAGACCCTGAGACCCTGAGACACTGAGAGACTGAGAGACTGAGCGACTGAGCGACTGAGTGACTGAGAGACTGAGAGACTGAGAGACTGAGACACTGAGACACTGTGACCCTGAGACACTGAGACACTGAGAACCTGAGACGCTGAGACACTGAGACACTGAGACACTGAGAGAATGAGACTGAGAGACTGATACACTGAAAGACTGAGAGACTGAGAGATGGAGAGACTGAGACACTGGGACCCTGAGACATGAGACACTGAGACCCTGAGACACTGAGACACTGAGACCCTGCGACCCTGAGACACTGAGAAACTGAGACACTGAGAGACTGAGAGACTGAGAGACTGAGACACTGAGACACTGAGACACTGAGACACTGAGACCCTGAGACACTGAGACACTAAGACACTGAGACCTGAGACACTGAGATCTTGAGACCCTGAGACACTGAGACACTGAGAACCTGAGACCCTGAGACACTGAGACACTGACACACTGAGATCCTGAAACACTGAGACACTGAAACACTGAGACACTGAGACACTGAGACACTGATACCCTGAGACACTGAGACCCTGAGACACTGAGACACTGAGAGACTGAGAGACTGAGTGACTGAGAGACTGAGACCCGGAGACCCAGAGAGCCTGAGACACTGAGACACAGAGAGACTGAGAGACTGAGAGACTGAGAGACTGAGCGACTGAGTGACTGAGAGACTGAGAGACTGAGACACTGAGACACTGTGACCTTGAGAAACAGAGACACTGAGACCCTGAGACACTGAGACACTGAGAGAATGAGACTGAGAGAATGATACACAGAAAGACTGAGAGACTGAGAGACTGAGAGACTGAGCGACTGAGAGACTGAGAGACTGAGAGACGGAGAGACTGAGACACTGGGACCCTGAGACACTGAGAGACTGAGCGACTGATTCACTGACACACTGAGAGACTGAGAGACTGAGACGCTGAGACACTGAGACACTGAGACACTGAGACCCTGACAGACTGAGACCCTGAGAGTCTGAGAGACTGAGAGACTGAGAGACTGAGACACTGAGAGACTGAGACCCTGAGACTCTGAGACCCTGAGACACTGAGACACTGAGACCCTGAGACACTGAGACACTGAGACCCTGAGACACTGAGACACTGAGAGACTGAGACCCAGAGACCCTGAGACACTGAGACCCAGAGACACCGAGACCCTGAGACAATGAGACACTGAGACACTGAGACCCTAAGATCCTGAGACACTGAGACCCTGAGACACTGAGACACTGAGACACTGAGACACTGAGACACTGAGAGACTGAGAGTCTGAGAGACAGAGAGACTGAGAGACTGAGACCCAGAGACCCTGAGACCCAGAGAGACTGGGAGACTGAGAGCATGAGAGACTAAGGCCCTGAGATCCTGAGACACTGAAACCCTGAGACCCTGAGACACTGAGACACTGAGACCCTGAGACACTGAGAACCTGAGACACTGAGACACTGATAGACTGAGAGACTGAGACCCTGAGACACTGAGACACTGAGAGACTGAGACCCAGAGACCCTGAGACACTGAGAACCTGAGACAATGAGACACTGAGACTCTGAGACACTGAGACACTGAGACACTGAGACACTGAGACACTGAGACACTGAGACACTGAGAGACTGAGAGACTGAGAGACTGAGGGACTGAGACCCAGAGACCCTGAGACCCAGAGAGACTGAGAGACTGAGAGCATGAGGGACTAATGCCCTGAGATCCTGAGACACTGAAACCCTGAGACCCTGAGACACTGAGACACTGAGACACTGAGAACCTGAGACACTGAGACACTGATAGACTGAGAGACAGAGACCCTGAGACACTGAGACACTGAGAGACTGAGACCCAGAGACCCTGAGACACTGAGACCCTGAGACACTGAGACCCTGAGACAATGAGACACTGAGACACTGAGACCCTAAGATCCTGAGACACTGAGACTCTGAGACACTGAGACACTGAGACACTGAGAGACTGAGAGACTGAGAGACTGAGAGACTGAGAAACTGAGGGACTGAGACCCAGAGACCCTGAGACCCAGAGAGACTGAGAGACTGAGAGCATGAGAGACTAATGCCCTGAGATCCTGAGACACTGAAACCCTGAGACACTGAGACACTGAGACCCCGAGATACTGAGAACCTGAGACACTGAGACAGTGAGAGACTGAGAGACTGATGCAATGAGAGAATGAGAGACTGAGACCCTGAGACCCTGAGGCACTGAGACCCTGAGTTACTGAGACAGTGAGACACTGATACCCTGAGATCCTGAGACACTGAGACACTGAGAAACTGAGAGACTGAGACACTGAGACAGTGAGACCCTGAGACCCTGAGACACTGAGAAACTGAGAGACTGAGACCCTGAGACCCAGAGACACTGAGACCCTGAGACACTGAGACACTGAGACCCTGAGACCCTGAGAGACTGAGAGACTGAGCGACTGAACGACTGAGCGACTGAGAGACTGAGAGACTGAGAGACTGAGACACTGAGACACTGTTACCCCGAGACACTGAGACACTGAGACCCTGAGACGCTGAGACACTGAGACACTGTGAGAATGAGACTGAGGGACTGATACACTGCAAGACTGAGAGACTGAGAGATGGAGAGACTGAGACACTGGGACCCTGAGACACTGAGACACTGAGACCCTGAGACACTGAGACATTGAGACCCTGCGACCCTGAGACACTGAGAAACTGAGACACTGAGAGACTGAGAGACTGAGACACTGAGACACTGAGACACTGAGACCCTGAGACACTGAGACACTGAGACACTGAGACCTGAGACACTGAGACCTTGAGACCCTGAGACACTGAGACACTGAGAACCTGAAACACTGAGACACTGAGACCCTGAAACACTGAGACACTGAGACACTGAGACCCTGAGACACTGAGACCCTGAGACACTGAGACACTGAGAGACTGAGAGACTGAGTGACTGAGAGACTGAGACCCGGAGACCCAGAGAGCCTGAGACACTGAGACCCTGAGAAACAGAGACACTGAGACCCTGAGACACTGAGACACTGAGAGAATGAGACTGAGAGACTGATACACAGAAAGACTGAGAGACTGAGAGACTGAGAGACTGAGCGACTGAGAGACTGAGCGACTGAGAGACTGAGAGACGGAGAGACTGAGACACTGGGACCCAGAGACACTGAGAGACTGAGCGACTGATTCAGTGATACACTGAGAGACTGAGAGACTGAGAGACTGAGACGCTTAGACACTGAGACACTGAGACCCTGACAGACTGAGACACTGAGACCCTGAGAGTCTGAGAGACTGAGAGACTGAGAGACTGAGACACTGAGACCCTGAGACCCTGAGACACTGAGACACTGAGACCCTGAGACACTGAGACACTGAGACCCTGAGACACTGAGAGACTGCGACCCAGAGACCCTGAGACACTGAGACCCTGAGACACTGAGACCCTGAGACAATGAGACACTGAGACACTGAGACCCTAAGATCCTGAGACACTGAGACTCTGAGACACTGAGACACTGAGAGACTGAGAGACTGAGAGACTGAGGGACTGAGACCCAGAGACCCTGAGACCCAGACAGACTGAGAGACTGAGAGCATGAGAGACTAATGCCCTGAGATCCTGAGACACTGAAACCCTGAGACACTGAGACACTGAGATCCGAGATACTGAGAACCTGAGACACTGAGACAGTGAGAGACTGAGAGACTGATGCAATGAGAGAATGAGTGACTGAGACCCTGAGACCCTGAGGCACTGAGACCCTGAGTTACTGAGACAGTGAGACACTGATACCCTGAGATCCTGAGACACTGGGACACTGAGAAACTGAGAGACTGAGACACTGAGACACTGAGACCCTGAGACCCTGAGACACTGAGAAACTGAGAGACTGAGACCCTGAGACCCAGAGACACTGAGACCCTGAGACACTGAGACACTGAGACCCTGAGACCCTGAGACCCTGAGACCCTGAGACACTGAGAGACTGAGAGACTGAGCGACTGAGCGACTGAGTGACTGAGAGACTGAGACACTGAGACACTGTTACCCCGAGACACTGAGACACTGAGACCCTGAGACGCTGAGACACTGAGACACTGAGAGAATGAGACTGAGGGACTGATACACTGAAAGACTGAGAGACTGAGAGATGGAGAGACTGAGACACTGGGACCCTGAGACACTGAGTCACTGAGACCCTGAGACACTGAGACATTGAGACACTGCGACCCTGAGACACTGAGAAACTGAGACACTGAGAGACTGAGAGACTGAGACACTGAGACACTGAGACCCTGAGACACTGAGACACTGAGACACTGAGACCTGAGACACTGAGACCTTGAGACCCTGAGACACTGAGACGCTGAGAACCTGAAACCCTGAGACACTGAGACACTGAGAGACTGAGAGACTGAGACACTGAGACCCTGAAACACTGAGACACTGAGACACTGAGACCCTGAGACACTGAGACCCTGAGACACTGGGACACTGAGACCCTGAAACACTGAGACACTGAGATCCTGAGACACTGAGACCCTGAGACACTGAGACCCTGAGACACTGAGACCCTGAGACACTGAGAGACTGCGACCCAGAGACCCTGAGACACTGAGACACTGAGACCCTGAGACACTGAGACCCTGAGACACTGACACACTGAGATCCTGAAACACTGAGACACTGAGACCCTGAAACACTGAGACACTGAGACACTGAGACCCTGAGACACTGAGACCCTGAGACACTGAGACACTGAGAGACTGAGAGACTGAGTGACTGAGAGACTGAGACCCGGAGACCCAGAGAGCCTGAGACACTGAGACCCTGAGAAACAGAGACACTGAGACCCTGAGGCACTGAGACACTGAGAGAATGAGACTGAGAGACTGATACACAGAAAGACTTAGAGACTGAGAGACTGAGAGACTGAGAGACTGAGCGACTGAGAGACTGAGCGACTGAGAGACTGAGAGACGGAGAGACTGAGACACTGGGACCCTGAGACACTGAGAGACTGAGCGACTGATTCACTGACACACTGAGAGACTGAGAGACTGAGACGCCGAGACACTGAGACACTGAGACACTGAGACACTGACAGACTGAGACCCTGAGAGTCTGAGAGACTGAGAGACTGAGAGACTGAGACGCTGAGACACTGAGACACTGAGACACTGACAGACTGAGACACTGAGACCCTGAGAGTCTGAGAGACTGAGAGACTGAGAGACTGAGACACTGAGAGACTGAGACCCTGAGACTCTGAGACCCTGAGACACTGAGACACTGAGACCCTGAGACACTGAGACACTGAGACCCTGAGACACTGAGAGACTGAGACCCAGAGACCCTGAGACACTGAGACCCTGAGACACTGAGACCCTGAGACAATGAGACACTGAGACACTGAGACCCTAACATCCTGAGACACTGAGACTCTGAGACACTGAGACACTGAGACACTGAGACACTGAGAGACTGAGAGACTGAGAGACTGAGAGACTGAGGGACTGAGACCCAGAGACCCTGAGACCCAGAGAGACTGAGAGACTGAGAGCATGAGAGACTAATGCCCTGAGATCCTGAGACACTGAAACCCTGAGACACTGAGACACTGAGACCCCGAGATATTGAGAACCTGAGACACTGAGACAGTGAGAGACTGAGAGACTGATGCAATGAGAGAATGAGAGACTGAGACCCTGAGACCCTGAGGCACTGAGACCCTGAGTTACTGAGACAGTGAGACACTGATACCCTGAGATCCTGAGACACTGAGACACTGAGAAACTGAGAGACTGAGACACTGAGACACTGAGACCCTGAGACCCTGAGACACTGAGAAACTGAGAGACTGAGACCCTGAGACCCAGAGACACTGAGACCCTGAGACACTGAGACACTGAGACACTGAGACCCTGAGACCCTGAGACCCTGAGACACTGAGAGACTGAGAGACTGAGCGACTGAGCGACTGAGTGACTGAGAGACTGAGAGACTGAGAGACTGAGACACTGAGACACTGTGACCCTGAGACACTGAGACACTGAGAACCTGAGACGCTGAGACACTGAGACACTGAGACACTGAGAGAATGAGACTGAGAGACTGATACACTGAAAGACTGAGAGACTGAGAGATGGAGAGACTGAGACACTGGGACCCTGAGACATGAGACACTGAGACCCTGAGACACTGAGACACTGAGACCCTGCGACCCTGAGACACTGAGAAACTGAGACACTGAGAGACTGAGAGACTGAGACACTGAGACACTGAGACACTGAGACCCTGAGACACTGAGACACTAAGACACTGAGACCTGAGACACTGAGATCTTGAGACCCTGAGACACTGAGACACTGAGAACCTGAGACACTGAGACACTGAGAAACTGACACACTGAGGTCCTGAAACACTGAGACACTGAAACACTGAGACACTGAGACACTGAGACACTGAGACCCTGAGACACTGAGACCCTGAGACACTGAGAGACTGAGACCCGGAGACCCAGAGAGCCTGAGACACAGAGAGACTGAGAGACTGAGAGACTGAGAGACTGAGCGACTGAGTGACTGAGAGACTGAGAGACTGAGACACTGAGACACTGTGACCCTGAGAAACAGAGACACTGAGACCCTGAGACACTGAGACACTGAGAGAATGAGACTGAGAGACTGATACACAGAAAGACTGAGAGACTGAGAGACTGAGAGACTGAGCGACTGAGAGACTGAGAGACGGAGAGACTGAGACACTGGGACCCTGAGACACTGAGAGACTGAGCGACTGATTCACTGACACACTGAGAGACTGAGAGACTGAGACGCTGAGACGCTGAGACACTGAGACACTGAGACCCTGAGACACTGAGACACTGAGACCCTGAGACACTGAGACACTGAGAGACTGAGACCCAGAGACCCTGAGACACTGAGACCCTGAGACACCGAGACCCTGAGACAATGAGACACTGAGACACTGAGACCCTAAGATCCTTAGACACTGAGACCCTGAGACACTGAGACACTGAGACACTGAGACACTGAGACACTGAGACACTGAGAGACTGAGAGTCTGAGAGACAGAGAGACTGAGACACTGAGAGACTGAGACCCTGAGACTCTGAGACCCTGAGACACTGAGACACTGAGACCCTGAGACACTGAGACACTGAGACCCTGAGACACTGAGACACTGAGAGACTGAGACCCAGAGACCCTGAGACACTGAGACCCTGAGACACCGAGACCCTGAGACAATGAGACACTGAGACACTGAGACCCTAAGATCCTGAGACACTGAGACCCTGAGACACTGAGACACTGAGACACTGAGACACTGAGACACTGAGACACTGAGAGACTGAGAGTCTGAGAGACAGAGAGACTGAGAGACTGAGACCCAGAGACCCTGAGACCCAGAGAGACTGGGAGACTGAGAGCATGAGAGACTAAGGCCCTGAGATCCTGAGACACTGAAACCCTGAGACCCTGAGACACTGAGACACTGAGACCCTGAGACACTGAGAACCTGAGACACTGAGACACTGATAGACTGAGAGACTGAGACCCTGAGACACTGAGACACTGAGAGACTGAGACCCAGAGACCCTGAGACACTGAGACCCTGAGACACTGAGACCCTGAGACAATGAGACACTGAGACTCTGAGACACTGAGACACTGAGACACTGAGACACTGAGACACTGAGACACTGAGACACTGAGAGACTGAGAGACTGAGAGACTGAGGGACTGAGACCCAGAGACCCTGAGACCCAGAGAGACTGAGAGACTGAGAGCATGAGAGACTAATGCCCTGAGATCCTGAGACACTGAAACCCTGAGACCCTGAGACACTGAGACACTGAGACACTGAGGACCTGAGACACTGAGACACTGATAGACTGAGAGACTGAGACCCTGAGACACTGAGACACTGAGAGACTGAGACCCAGAGACCCTGAGACACTGAGACCCTGAGACACTGAGACCCTGAGACAATGAGACACTGAGACACTGAGACCCTAAGATCCTGAGACACTGAGACTCTGAGACACTGAGACACTGAGACACTGAGAGACTGAGAGACTGAGAGACTGAGAAACTGAGGGACTGAGACCCAGAGACCCTGAGACCCAGAGAGACTGAGAGACTGAGAGCATGAGAGACTAATGCCCTGAGATCCTGAGACACTGAAACCCTGAGACACTGAGACACTGAGACCCCGAGATACTGAGAACCTGAGACACTGAGACAGTGAGAGACTGAGAGACTGATGCAATGAGAGAATGAGAGACTGAGACCCTGAGACCCTGAGGCACTGAGACCCTGAGTTACTGAGACAGTGAGACACTGATACCCTGAGATCCTGAGACACTGAGACACTGAGAAACTGAGAGACTGAGACACTGAGACACTGAGACCCTGAGACCCTGAGACACTGAGAAACTGAGAGACTGAGACCCTGAGACCCAGAGACACTGAGACCCTGAGACACTGAGACACTGAGACCCTGAGACCCTGAGACCCTGAGAGACTGAGAGACTGAGCGACTGAGCGACTGAGTGACAGAGACTGAGAGACTGAGAGACTGAGACACTGAGACACTGAGACACTGTGACCCTGAGACACTGAGACACTGAGAACCTGAGACGCTGAGACCCTGAGACACTGAGACACTGAGAGAATGAGACTGAGAGACTGATACACTGAAAGACTGAGAGACTGAGAGATGGAGAGACTGAGACACTGGGACCCTGAGACATGAGACACTGAGACCCTGAGACACTGAGACACTGAGACCCTGCGACCCTGAGACACTGAGAAACTGAGACACTGAGAGACTGAGAGACTGAGAGACTGAGACACTGAGACACTGAGACACTGAGACACTGAGACCCTGAGACACTGAGACACTAAACACTGAGACCTGACACACTGAGATCCTGAAACACTGAGACACTGAAACACGGAGACACTGAGACACTGAGACCCTGAGACACTGAGACCCTGAGACACTGAGACACTGAGAGACTGAGAGACTGAGTGACTGAGAGACTGAGACCCGGAGACCCAGAGAGCCTGAGACACTGAGACACTGAGAGACTGAGAGACTGAGAGACTGAGCGACTGAGTGACTGAGAGACTGAGAGACTGAGACACTGAGACACTGTGACCCTGAGAAACAGAGACACTGAGACCCTGAGACACTGAGACACTGAGAGAATGAGACTGAGAGACTGATACACAGAAAGACTGAGAGACTGAGAGACTGAGCGACTGAGAGACTGAGAGACGGAGAGACTGAGACACTGGGACCCTGAGACACTGAGAGACTGAGCGACTGATTCACTGATACACTGAGAGACTGAGAGACTGAGACGCTGAGACACTGAGACACTGAGACACTGAGACCCTGACAGACTGAGACACTGAGACCCTGAGAGTCTGAGAGACTGAGAGACTGAGACACTGAGACACTGAGAGACTGAGACCCTGAGACTCTGAGACCCTGAGACACTGAGACACTGAGACCCTGAGACACTGAGACACTGAGACCCTGAGACACTGAGAGACTGAGACCCAGAGACCCTGAGACACTGAGACCCTGAGACACCGAGACCCTGAGACAATGAGACACTGAGACACTGAGACCCTAAGATCCTGAGACACTGAGACCCTGAGACACTGAGACACTGAGACACTGAGAGACTGAGAGTCTGAGAGACAGAGAGACTGAGAGACTGAGACCCAGAGACCCTGAGACCCAGAGAGACAGAGAGACTGAGAGCATGAGAGACTAAGGCCCTGAGATCCTGAGACACTGAAACCCTGAGACCCTGAGACACTGAGACCCTGAGACACTGAGAACCTGAGACACTGACACACAGAAAGACTGAGAGACTGAGAGACTGAGAGACTGAGACACTGAGCGACTGAGAGACTGAGCGACTGAGAGACGGAGAGACTGAGACACTGAGACCCAGAGACCCTGAAACACTGAGACCCTGAGACACTGAGACCCTGAGTCAATGAGAGACTGAGACGCTGAGACACTGAGACACTGAGACCCTGACAGACTGAGACACTGAGACCCTGAGAGTCTGAGAGACTGAGAGACTGAGAGACTGAGACACTGAGAGACTGAGACCCTGAGACTCTGAGACCCTGAGACACTGAGACACTGAGACCCTGAGACACTGAGACACTGAGACCCTGAGACACTGAGACACTGAGAGACTGAGACCCAGAGATCCTGAGACACTGAGACCCTGAGACACCGAGACCCTGAGACAATGAGACACTGAGACACTGAGACCCTAAGATCCTGAGACACTGAGACCCTGAGACACTGAGACACTGAGACACTGAGACACTGAGACACTGAGACACTGAGACACTGAGAGACTGAGAGTCTGAGAGACAGAGAGACTGAGAGACTGAGACCCAGAGACCCTGAGACCCAGAGAGACTGAGAGACTGAGAGCATGAGAGACTAAGGCCCTGAGACACTGAGACACTGAGACACTGAGACCCTGAGACACTGAGACACTGAGACCCGGAGACACTGAGACACTGAGAGACTGAGACCCAGAGACCCTGAGACACTGAGACCCTGAGACACCGAGACCCTGAGACAATTTGACACTGAGACACTGAGACCCTAAGATCCTGAGACACTGAGACCCTGAGACACTGAGAGACTGAGACACTGAGACACTGAGACACTGAGAGACTGAGAGTCTGAGAGACTGAGAGACTGAGAGACTGAGACACTGAGACACTGAGACCCTGAGACACTGAGACACTGAGACCTGAGACACTGAGACCTTGAGACCCTGAGACACTGAGAATCTGAGACCCTGAGACACTGATACACTGAGACACTGAGACCCTGAGACACTGAGACACTGAGACCCTGAGACACTGAGACCCTGAGACACTGAGACACTGAGACCCTGAGACCCTGAGATGCTGAGACCCTGAGGCACTGAGACACTAAGACACTGAGACCCTGAGACCCAGACAGCCTGAGACACTGAGACACTGAGAGACTGATACACTGAGAGACTGAGAGACTGAGAGACTGAGACCCAGAGACCCAGAGAGCCTGAGAGACTGAGAGACTGAGAGACTGAGAGACTGAGCGACTGAGAAACTGAGAGACTGAGAGTCTGAGACACTGAGGAACTGTGACCCTGGGACCCTGAGACACTGAGACACTGAGAGAATGAAGACTTATACACAGAAAGACTGAGAGACTGAAAGACTGAGCGACTAAGAGACTGAGAGACGGAGAGACTGAGATACTGCGCCCCCTGAGACTGAGACCCTGAGACATTTAGGCACTGAGACACTGAAAGACTGAGAGACTGAGAGACTGAGACCCTGAGACCCTGAGACCCTGAGACTCTGAGACACTGAGACACTGAGACACTGAGACCACTGAGAGACTGAGACTGATACACTGATAGACTGAGAGACTGACCGACTCAGAGACTGAGAGACTGAGACACTAAGAGACTGAGAGACTGAGACACTGAGAGTCTGAGAGACTGATACACTGAGAGACTGAGAGACTGAGCGACTCTGAGACTGAGACACTGAGACCCTGACAGACTGATACACTGAGACACTGAGACCCTGAGAGACTGAGAGACTGAGACGCTGAGAGACTGAGACCCCGAGACTCTGAGACCCTGAGACCCTAAGACCTTGAGACCCTGAGACACTGAGACCCTGGAACACTGAGTCCCTGAGAACCGGAGACACTGAGACACCGAGAGACTGAGAGACTGATACACTGAGAGACTGAGAGACTGATGCAATGAGAGAATGAGAGAATGAGAGAATGAGACACTGAGACACTGAGACCCTGAGACCCTGAGACCCTGAGACACTGAGTGACTGAGAGACTGAGAGACTGAGAGACTGTGACCCTGAGACACTGAGACACTGAGAACCTGAGACGCTGAGAGAATGAGACTGAGAGACTGACACACTGAAAGACTGAGAGACTGAGAGATGGAGAGACTGAGACACTGGGACCCTGAGACATGAGACACTGAGACCCTGAGACACTAAGACACTGAGACCCTGCGACCCTGAGACACTGAGAAACTGAGACACTGAGAGACTGAGAGACTGAGAGACTGAGACACTGAGACTCTGAGACCCTGAGACACTGAGACACTAAGACACTGAGACCTGAGACACTGAGATCTTGAGACCCTGAGACACTGAGAACATGAGACCCTGAGACACTGAGACACTGACACACTGAGATCCTGAAACACTGAGACACTGAGACACTGAAACACTGAGACACTGAGACACTGAGACCCTGAGACACTGAGACCCTGAGACACTGAGACACTGAGAGACTGAGAGACTGAGTGACTGAGAGACTGAGACCCGGAGACCCAGAGAGCCTGAGACACTGAGACACTGAGAGACTGAGAGACTGAGAGACTGAGCGACTGAGTGACTGAGAGACTGAGAGACTGAGACACTGAGACACTGTGACCCTGAGAAACAGAGACACTGAGACCCTGAGACACTGAGACACTGAGAGAATGAGACTGAGAGACTGATACACAGAAAGACTGAGAGACTGAGAGACTGAGAGACTGAGCGACTGAGAGACTGAGAGACGGAGAGACGGAGAGACTGAGACACTGGGACCCTGAGACACTGAGAGACTGAGCGACTGATTCACTGATACACTGAGAGACTGAGAGATTGAGACGCTGAGACACTGAGTCACTGAGACACTGAGACCCTGACAGACTGAGACACTGAGACCCTGAGAGTCTGAGAGACTGAGAGACTGAGAAACTGAGAGACTGAGACCCTGAGACTCTGAGACCCTGAGACACTGAGACACTGAGACCCTGAGACACTGAGACCCTGAGACACTGAGAGACTGAGACCCAGAGACCCTGAGACACTGAGACCCTGAGACACCGAGACCCTGAGACCCTGAGACACCGAAACCCTGAGACAATGAGACACTGAGACACTGAGAGACTGAGCGACTGATTCAGTGATACACTGAGAGACTGAGAGACTGAGAGACTGAGACACTGAGACCCTGAGTGTCTGAGAGACTGAGAGACTGAGACACTGAGACACTGAGAGACTGAGACCCTGAGACTCTGAGACCCTGAGACACTGAGACACTGAGACACTGAGACCCTGAGACCCTGAGACACTGAGACCCTGAGACACTGAGACCCTGATACAATGAGACACTGAGACACTGAGACCCTAAGATCCTGAGACACTGAGACCCTGAGACACTGAGACACTGAGACACTGAAACACTGAGACACTGAGACACTGAGAGACTGAGAGTCTGAGAGACAGAGAGACTGAGAGACTGAGACCCAGAGACCCTGAGACCCAGAGAGACTGAGAGACTGAGAGCATGAGAGACTAAGGCCCTGAGATCCTGAGACACTGAAACCCTGAGACCCTGAGACACTGAGACACTGAGACCCTGAGACACTGAGAACCTGAGACACTGAGACACTGAGAGACTGATGCAATGAGAGAATGAGAGAATTAGAGAATGAGAGACTGAGAGACTGAGATCCTGAGACCCTGAGGCACTGAGACCGTGAGTTACTGAGACAGTGAGACACTGATACCCTGAGATCCTGAGACACTGAGACACGGAGAAACTGAGAGCCTGAGAGACTGAGACCCAGAGACACTGAGACACTGAGACACTGAGACCCTGAGACCCTGAGACACTGAGAAATTGAGAGACTGAGACCCTAAGGCCCAGAGACACTGAGACCCTGAGACACTGAGACACTGAGACCCTGAGACACTGAGACACTGATAGACTGAGAGACTGAGCGACTGAGTGACTGAGACACTGAGAGACTGAGATACTGAGACTCTGTGACCCTGAGACACTGAGACCCTGAGACACTGAGATCCTGAGACACTGAGACACTGAGAGAATGAGACTGAGAGACTGATACACTGAAAGACTGAATGACTGAGAGATGGAGAGACTGAGACACTGGGCTACTGAGACACTGAGACCCTGCGACCCTGAGAGACTGAGAAACTGAGACACTGAGAGACTGAGAGACTGAGACACTGAGACACTGAGACACTGAGACCCTGAGACACTGAGACACTGAGACCTGAGACACTGAGACCTTGAGACCCTGAGACACTGAGAATCTGAGACCCTGAGACACTGATACACTGAGACACTGAGACCCTGAGACACTGAGACACTGAGACACTGAGACACTGAGACCCTGAGACACTGAGACACTGAGACACTGAGACACTGAGACCCTGAGACCCTGAGACGCTGAGACCCTGAGGCTCTGAGACACTGAGACACTGAGACCCTGAGACCCAGAGAGCCTGAGACACTGAGACACTGAGAGACTGATACACTGAGAGACTGAGACACTGAGAGACTGAGACCCAGAGACCCAGAGAGCCTGAGAGACTGAGAGACTGAGAGACTGAGAGACTGAGCGACTGAGAAACTGAGAGACTGAGAGTCTGAGACACTGAGACACTGAGGAACTGTGACCCTGAGACACTGAGACCCTCAGACACTGAGAGAATGAGACTGAGAGACTGATACATAGAAAGACTGAAAGACTGAGCGACTAAGAGACTGAGACACTGAGACACTGCGCCCCCTGAGACTGAGACCCTGAGACACTTAGGCACTGAGACCCTGAGACACTGAGACACTGAGAGACTGAGAGACTGAGACCCAGAGACACTGAGACACTGAGACACTGAGAGACTGAGACTGATACACTGATAGACTGAGAGACTGAGAGACTGACCGACTCAGAGACTGAGAGACTGAGACACTGAGAGACTGAGAGACTGAGACACTGAGAGTCTGAGAGACTGATACACTGAGAGACTGGGAGACTGAGCGACTCTGAGACTGAGACACTGAGACCCTGACAGACTGATACACTGAGACACTGAGACCCTGAGAGACTGAGAGACTGAGACGCTGAGAGACTGAGACCCCGAGACTCTGAGACCCTGAGACCCTAAGACCTTGAGACCCTGAGACACTGAGACCCTGGAACACTGAGACCCTGAGAGACTGAGTGACTGAGAGAATAAGACCCTGAAATCCTGAGACCCTGAGACACTGAGACCCTGAGACACTGAGACCCTGAGACACTGAGACACAGAGAGACTGAGAGACTGAGTGACTGAGAGACTGAGACCCGGAGACCCAGAGAGCCTGAGACACTGAGATACTGAGAGACTGAGAGACTGAGAGACTGAGCGACTGAGTGACTGAGAGACTGAGAGACTGAGACACTGAGACACTGTGACCCTGAGAAATAGAGACACTGAGACCCTGAGACACTGAGACACTGAGAGAATGAGACTGAGAGACTAATACACAGAAAGACTGAGAGACTGAGAGACTGAGAGACTGAGCGACTGAGAGACTGAGAGACGGAGAGACTGAGACACTGGGACCCTGAGACACTGAGAGACTGAGCGACTGATTCACTGATACACTGAGAGACTGAGAGATTGAGACGCTGAGACACTGAGACACTGAGACACTGAGACCCTGACAGACTGAGACACTGAGACCCTGAGAGTCTGAGAGACTGAGAGACTGAGACACTGAGACACTGAGAGACTGAGACCCTGAGACTCTGAGACCCTGAGACACTGAGACCCTGAGACACTGAGAAACTGAGACCGTGAGACACTGAGACACTGAGAGACTGAGACCCAGAGACCCTGAGACACTGAGACCCTGAGACACCGAGACCCTGAGACAATGAGACACTGAGGCACTGAGACCCTAAGATCCTGAGACACTGAGACCCTGAGACACTGAGACACTGAGACACTGAGACACTGAGACACTGAGACACTGAGAGACTGAGAGTCTGAGAGACTGAGAGACTGAGACCCAGAGACCCTGAGACCCAGAGAGACTGAGAGACTGAGAGCATGAGAGACTAAGGCCCTGAGATCCTGAGACACTGAAACCCTGAGACCCTGAGACCCTGAGACACTGAGACCCTGAGACACTGAGAACCTGAGACACTGAGACACTGAGAGACTGATGCAATGAGAGAATGTGAGAATGAGAGAATGAGAGACTGAGAGACTGAGACCCTGAGACCCTGAGGCACTGAGACCCTGAGTTACTGCGACAGTGAGACACTGATACCCTGAGATCCTGAGACACTGAGACACTGAGAAACTGAGAGCCTGAGAGACTGAGACCCAGAGACACTGAGACACTGAGACACTGAGACCCTGAGACCCTGAGACACTGAGACACTGAGACATTGAGACCCTGCGACCCTGAGACACTGAGAAACTGAGACACTGAGAGACTGAGAGACTGAGAGACTGAGACACTGAGACACTGAGACACTGAGACCCTGAGACACTGAGACACTGAGACACTGAGACCTGAGACACTGAGACCTTGAGACCCTGAGACACTGAGACACTGAGAACCTGAAACCCTGAGACACTGAGACACTGAGACCCTGAGACACTGACACACTGAGTTCCTGAAACACTGAGACACTGAGACCCTGAAACACTGAGACACTGAGACACTGAGACCCTGAGACACTGAGACCCTGAGACACTGAGTCACTGAGAGACTGAGAGACTGAGTGACTGAGAGACTGAGACCCGGAGACCCAGAGAGCCTGAGACACTGAGACCCTGAGAAACAGAGACACTGAGACCCTGAGACACTGAGACACTGAGAGAATGAGACTGAGAGACTGATACACAGAAAGACTGAGAGACTGAGAGACTGAGAGACTGAGCGACTGAGAGACTGAGCGACTGAGAGACTGAGAGACGGAGAGACTGAGACACTGGGACCCTGAGACACTGAGAGACTGAGCGACTGATTCAGTGATACACTGAGAGACTGAGAGACTGAGAGACTGAGACGCTGAGACACTGAGACACTGAGACCCTGACAGACTGAGACACTGAGACCCTGAGAGTCTGAGAGACTGAGAGACTGAGACACTGAGAGACTGAGACCCTGAGACTCTGAGACCCTGAGACACTGAGACACTGAGACCCTGAGACACTGAGACACTGAGACCCTGAGACACTGAGACACTGTGAGACTGAGACCCAGAGACCCTGAGACACTGAGACCCTGAGACACTGAGACCCTGATACAATGAGACACTGAGACCCTAAGATCCTGAGACACTGAGACCCTGAGACACTGAGACACTGAAACACTGAGACACTGAGACACTGAGAGACTGAGAGTCTGACAGACAGAGAGACTGAGAGACTGAGACCCAGAGACCCTGAGACCCAGAGAGACTGAGAGACTGAGAGCATGAGAGACTAAGGCCCTGAGATCCTGAGACACTGAAACCCTGAGATCCTGAGACACTGAGACACTGAGACCCTGAGACACTGAGAACCTGAGACAATGAGACACTGAGAGACTGATGCAATGAGAGAATGAGAGAATGAGAGACTGAGAGACTGAGATCCTGAGACCCTGAGCCACTGAGACCCTGAGTTACTGAGACAGTGAGACACTGATACCCTGAGATCCTGAGACACTGAGACACTGAGAAACTGAAGCCCGAGAGACTGAGACCCAGAGACACTGAGACACTGAGACACTGAGACCCTGAGACCCTGAGACACTGAGAAACTGAGAGACTGAGACCCTAAGGCCCAGAGACACTGAGACCCTGAGACACTGAGACACTGATTGACTGAGAGACTGAGCGACTGAGCGACTGAGTGACTGAGACACTGAGAGACTGAGAGACTGAGACACTGAGACACTGTGACCCTGAGACACTGAGACACTGAGACCCTGAGACACTGAGATCCTGAGACACTGAGACACTGAGAGAATGAGACTGAGAGACTGATACACTGAAAGACTGAATGACTGAGAGATGGAGAGACTGAGACACTGGGACACACAGAGACACTGAGACCCTGCGACCCTGAGACACTGAGAAACTGAGACACTGAGAGACTGAGAGACTGAGAGACTGAGACACTGAGACACTGAGACCCTGAGACACTGAGACACTGAGACCTGGGACACTGAGACCTTGAGACCCTGAGACACTGAGAATCTGAGACCCTGAGACACTGATACACTGAGACACTGAGACCCTGAGACACTGAGACACTGAGACACTGAGACACTGAGACACTGAGACCCTGAGACACTGAGACCCTGAGACACTGAGACACTGAGACCCTGAGACCCTGAGACGCTGAGACCCTGAGGCACTGAGACACTGAGACACTGAGACCCTGAGACCCAGAGAGCCTGAGACACTGAGACACTGAGAGACTGATACACTGAGAGACTGAGACACTGAGAGACTGAGACCCAGAGACCCAGAGAGCCTGAGAGACTGAGAGACTGAGAGACTGAGAGACTGAGAGACTGAGCGACTGAGAAACTGAGAGACTGAGAGTCTGAGACACTGAGACACTGAGGAACTGAGACCCTCAGACACTGAGAGAATGAGACTGAGAGACTGATACATAGAAAGACTGAAAGACTGAGCGACTAAGAGACTGAGACACTGAGACACTGCGCCCCCTGAGACTGAGACCCTGAGACACTTAGGCACTGAGACCCTGAGACACTGAGACACTGAGAGACTGAGAGACTGAGACCCAGAGACACTGTGACACTGAGACACTGAGACACTGAGACCCTGAGACACTGAGAGACTGAGACTGATACACTGATAGACTGAGAGACTGAGAGACTGACCGACTCAGAGACTGAGAGACTGAGACACTGAGAGACTGAGAGACTGAGACACTGAGAGTCTGAGAGACTGATACACTGAGAGACTGGGAGACTGAGCGACTCTGAGACTGAGACACTGAGACCCTGACAGACTGATACACTGAGACAATGAGACCCTGAGAGACTGAGAGACTGAGACGCTGAGAGACTGAGACCCCGAGACTCTGAGACCCTGAGACCCTAAGACCTTGAGACTCTGAGACACTGAGACCCTGGAACACTGAGACTCTGAGACACTGAGAGACTGAGAGACTGAGAGACAGAGACACTGAGAACCTGAGACACTGAGACACCGAGAGACTGAGAGACTGATACACTGAGAGACTGAGAGACTGAGCGACTCAGAGACTGAGAGACTGAGACACTAAGACACTGAGACACTGAGAGACAGAGACTCTGAGACCCTGAGAGACTCAGAGACTGAGAGACTGAGACACTGAGAGACTGAGACCCTGAGACTCTGAGACCCTGAGACCCTGAGACCCTGAGACCCTGAGACACTGAGACACTGAGACCCTGAGACAAAGAGACACTGAGACCCTGAGACCCTGAGACACTGAGACACTGAGACCCTGAGACACTGAGACACTGAGACACTGAGACACTGAGACACTGAGACACTGAGACACTGAGAGACTGAGAGACTGAGTGACTGAGAGACTGAGACCCGGAGACCCAGAGAGCCTGAGACACTGAGACACTGAGAGAATGAGACTGAGAGACTGATACACAGAAAGACTGAGAGCCTGATAGACTGAGCGACTGAGAGACTGAGAGACGGAGAGACTGAGACACTGGGACCCTGAGACACTGAGACCCTGAGACACTGAGACACTGAGACCCTGAGACCCGGAGACACTGAGAGACTGAAAGACTGAGAGACTGAGACCCTGGGACACTGAGAGACTGAGCGACTGATGCACTGATACACTGAGACATTGAGAGACTGAGAGGCTGAGAGACTGAGACGCTAAGACACTGAGACCCTGAGAGACTGAGAAACTGAGACCCGGAGAGTCGTAGAGACTGAGAGACTGAGACATTGAGAGACTGAGACCCTGAGACTCTGAGACCCTGAGACCCTGAGACACTGAGACACTGAGACCCTGAGACACTGAGACACTGAGACCCTGAGACAATGAGACACTGAGACACTGAGACCCTAAGATCCTGAGACACTGAGACACTGAGAGACTGAGAGTCTGATAGACATAGAGACTGAGAGACTGAGACCCAGAGACCCTGAGACCCAGAGAGACTGAGAGACTGAGAGCATGAGAGACTAAGGCTCTGAGATCCTGAGACACTGAAACCCTGAGACCCTGAGAAACTGTGACACTGAGACCCTAAGACACTGAGAACCTGAGACACTGAGACACTGAGAGACTGATGCAATGAGAGAATGAGAGAATGAGAGAATGAGAGACTGAGAGACTGAGACCCTGAGACCCTGAGGCACGGAGACCCTGAGTTACTGAGACAGTGAGACACTGATACCCTGAGATACTGAGACACTGAGAAACTGAGAGCCTGAGAGACTGAGACCCAGAGACACTGAGACACTGAGACACTGAGACCCTGAGACCCTGAGACACTGATAGACTGAGAGACTGAGCGACTGAGCGACTGAGTGACTGAGACACTGAGAGACTGAGAGACTGAGACACTGTGACCCTGAGACACTGTGACCCTGAGACACTGAGACACTGAGACCCTGAGACACTGGGACACTGAGACACTGAGACCCTGCGACCCTGAGACACTGAGAAACTGAGACACTGAGAGACTGAGAGACTGAGAGATGGAGAGACTGAGACACTGGGACCCTGAGACCCTGAGACCCTGAGACACTGAGAAACTGAGACACTGCGATACTGAGACACTGAGACACTGAGACCTGAGACACTGAGAACTTGAGACCCTGAGACACTGAGACACTGAGAATCTGAGACCCTGAGACACTGACTCACTGAGATCCTGAAACACTGAGACACTGAGACCCTGAAACACTGAGACACTGAGACACTGAGACACTGAGACAATGAGACCCTGATACACTGAGACACTGAGACCCTGAGACACTGAGACCTTGAGGCACTGAGACACTGAGACACTGAGACCCTGAGACCCAGAGAGCCTGAGACACTGAGACACTGAAAGACTGATACACTGAGAGACTGAGAGACTGAGCGACTGAGCGACTGAGAAACTGAGAGACTGAGAGTCTGAGACACTGAGACACTGAGACCCTGAGAGACTGATACACTGAGAGACTGAGAGACTGAGCGACTGAGCGACTGAGAAACTGAGAGACTGAGAGTCTGAGACACTGAGACACTGAGACCCTGAGACCCTGAGACACTGAGACACTGAGAGAATGAGACTGAGAGACTGATACACAGAAAGACTGAGAGACTGAAAGACTGAGCGACTAAGAGACTGAGAGACGGAGAGACTGAGACACTGCGCCCCCTGAGACTGAGACCCTTAGACATTAGACACTGAGACCCTGAGACACTGAGAGACTGAGAGACTGAGAGACTGAGAGACTGAGAGACTGAGAGACTGAGACCCTGAAGCTCTGAGACCCTGAGACACTGAGACCCTGAGACCCTGAGACCCTGAGACTCTGAGACACTGAGACACTGAGACCCTGAGACACGGAGACACTGAGACACTGAGACACTGAGAGACTGAGAGACTGATACACTGAGAGACTGAGAGACTGACCGACTCAGAGACTGACAGACTGAGACACTGAGAGACTGAGAGACTGAGACACTGAGAGTCTGAGAGACTGATACACTGAGAGACTGAGAGACTGAGCGACTCTGAGACTGAGACACTGAGACACTGAGAGACTGAGAGACTGAGACACTGAGAGTCTGAGAGACTGATACACTGAGAGACTGAGAGACTGAGCGACTCTGAGACTGAGACACTGAGACCCTGACAGACTGAGACACTGAGACACTGAGACCCTGAGAGACTCAGAGACTGAGACGCTGAGAGACTGAGACCCTGAGACTCTGAGACCCTGAGACCCTAAGACCTTGAGACCCTGAGTCACTGACACCCTGGAACACTGAGACCCTGGGACACTGAGACACTGAGACACTGAGACACTGAGACACTGAGAGACTGAGACACTGAGAGACTGAGTGACTGAGAGAAAAAGACCCTGAGACCCTGAGACACTGAGACACTGAGACCCTGAGACCCTGAGACACTGAGACACTGAGAGACTGATACACTGAGAGACTGAGAGACTGAGCGACTCAGAGACTGAGAGACTGAGACACTAAGACAATGAGACAGTGAGAGACTGAGACTCTGAGACCCTGAGAGACTCAGAGACTGAGAGACTGAGACACTGAGAGACTGAGACCCTGAAACTCTGAGACCCTGAGACCCTGAGACACTGAGACCCTGAGACACTGAGACACTGAGACCCTGAGACCCTGAGACACTGAGACACTGAGACCCTGAGACACTGAGACACTGAGACACTGAGAGACTGAGAGACTGAGAGACTGAGAGACTGAGTGACTGAGAGACTGAGACCCGGAGACCCAGAGAGCCTGAGACACTGAGACACTGAGAGACTGAGAAACTGAGAGACTGAGCGACTGAATGACTGAGAGACTGAGACACTGTGACCCAGAGAAACAGAGACACTGAGACCCTGAGACACTGAGAGAATGAGACTGAGAGGCTGAGAGACTGAAAGACTGAGAGACTGAGACCCTGGGACACTGAGAGACTGAGCGACTGATTCACTGATACACTGAGACATTGAGAGACTGAGAGACTGAGACGCTGAGACACTGAGACCCTGAGAGACTGAGAAACTGAGACCCTGATAGTCGTAGAGACTGAGAGACTGAGACACTGAGAGACTGAGACCCTGAGACTCTGAGACCCTGAGAGTCTGAGACCCTGAGACACTGAGACCCTAAGATCCTGAGACACTGAGACCCTGAGACACTAAGACACTGAGACACTGAGAGACTGAGAGTCTGATAGACAGAGTCTGAGAGACTGAGACCTGAGACACTGAGACCTTGAGACCCTGAAACACTGAGACACTGAGACACTGAGACCCTGAGACAATGAGACCCTGATACACTGAGAGACTGAGACCCTGAGACCCTGAGACACTGAGACCCTGAGGAACTGTGACCCTGAGACACTGAGACCCTGAGACACTGAGACACTGAGAGAATGAGACTGAGAGACTGATACACAGAAAGACTGAGAGACTGAAAGACTGAGCGACTTAGAGACTGGAAGACGGAGAGACTGAGACACTGCGCCCCCTGAGACTGAGATCCTTAGACACTTAGACACTGAGACACTGAGACACTGAGATCCTGAAACACTGAGACACTGAGATACTGAAACACTGAGACACTGAGACACTGAGACCCTGCTACACTGAGACCCTGAGACACTGAGACACTGAGACCCTGAGACACTGAGACGCTGAGACCCTGAGGCACTGAGACACTGAGACACTGAGACCCTGAGACCCAGAGAGCCTGAGACACTGAGACACTGAGAGACTGATACACTGAGAGACTGAGAGACTGAGACCCAGAGACCCAGAGCCTGACAGACTGAGAGACTGAGAGACTGAGAGACTGAGAAACTGAGAGACTGAGAGTCTGAGACACTGAGACACTAAGGAACTGTGACCCTGAGACACTGAGACACTGAGACCCTGAGACACTGAGACACTGAGAGAATGAGACTGAGAGACTGATACACAGAAAGACTGAGAGACTGAAAGACAGAGCGACTAAGAGATGAGAGACGGAGAGACTGAGACACTGCGCCCCCTGAGACTGAGACCCTGAGACACTTAGACACTGAGACCCAGAGACACTGAGAGACTGAGAGACTGAGAGACTGAGAGACTGAGACTCTGAAACACTGTGACCCTGAGACACTGAGACCCTGAGACCCTGAGACCCTGAGACTCTGAGACACTGAGACACTGAGACACTGAGACACTGAGACCCTGAGACACTGAGAGACTGAGACTGATACACTGAGAGACTGAGAGACTGACCGACTCAGAGACTGAGAGACTGAGACACTGAGAGACTGAGACACTGAGAGTCTGAGAGACTGATACACTGAGAGACTGAGCGACTCTGAGACTGAGACACTGTGACCCTGACAGACTGAGACACTGAGACACTGAGACCCTGAGAGACTGAGACGCTGAGACTCTGAGACCCTGAGACCCTAAGACCTTGAGACCCTAAGACCCAGAGACACTGAGACCCTGAGACACTGAGACACTGAGACCCTGAGACCCTGAGACACTGATAGACTGAGAGACTGAGCGACTGAGCGACTGAGTGACTGAGACACTGAGAGACTGAGAGACTGAGACACTGTGACCCTGAGACACTGAGACACTGAGAACCTGAGACACTGAGATCCTGAGACACTGAGACACTGAGAGAATGAGACTGAGAGACTGATACACTGAAAGACTGAATGACTGAGAGATGGAGAGACTGAGACACTGGGACACTGAGACCCTGAGACACTGAGAACCTGAGACACTGAGACACTGAGTTACTGAGACAGTGAGACACTGATACCCTGAGATCCTGAGACACTGAGACACTGAGAAACTGAGAGCCTGAGAGACTGAGACCCAGAGACACTGAGACACTGAGACACTGAGACCCTGAGACACTGAGAAACTGAGACACTGAGAGAATGAGACTGAGAGACTGATACACTGAAAGACTGAGAGACTGAGAGATGGAGAGACTGAGACACTGGGACCCTGAGACACTGAGACCCTGAGACACTGAGACATTGAGACCACGCGACCCTGAGACACTGAGAAACTGAGACACTGAGAGACTGAGAGACTGAGAGACTGAGACACTGAGACACTGAGACCCTGAGACACTGAGACACTGAGACCTGAGACACTGAGACCTTGAGACCCTGAGACACTGAGACACTGAGAACCTGAAACCCTGAGACACTGAGACACTGAGACACTGAGACCCTGAGACACTGACACACTGAGATCCTGAAACACTGAGACACTGAGACCCTGAAACACTGAGACACTGAGACACTGAGACCCTGAGACACTGAGACCCTGAGACACTGAGACACTGAGAGACTGAGAGACTGAGTGACTGAGAGACTGAGACCCGGAGACCCAGAGAGCCTGAGACACTGAGACCCTGAGAAACAGAGACACTGAGACCCTGAGACACTGAGACACTGAGAGAATGAGACTGAGAGACTGATACACAGAAAGACTGAGAGACTGAGAGACTGAGAGACTGAGCGACTGAGAGACTGAGCGACTGAGAGACTGAGAGACGGAGAGACTGAGACACTGGGACCCTGAGACACTGAGAGACTGAGCGACTGATTCAGTGATACACTGAGAGACTGAGAGACTGAGACGCTGAGACACTGAGACACTGAGACCCTGACAGACTGAGACACTGAGAGTCTGAGAGTCTGAGAGACTGAGAGACTGAGAGACTGAGACACTGAGAGACTGAGACCCTGAGACTCTGAGACCCTGAGACACTGAGACACTGAGACCCTGAGACACTGAGACACTGAGACCCTGAGACACTGAGACGCTGTGAGACTGAGACCCAGAGACCCTGAGACACTGAGACCCTGAGACACTGAGACCCGGATACAATGAGACACTGAGACACTGACGCCCTAAGATCCTGAGACACTGAGACCCTGAGATACTGAGACACTGAAACACTGAGACACTGAGAGACTGAGAGTCTGACAGACAGAGAGACTGAGAGACTGAGACCCAGAGACCCTGAGACCCAGAGAGACTGAGAGACTGAGAGCATGAGAGACTAAGGCCCTGAGATCCTGAGACACTGAAACCCTGAGACCCTGAGACACTGAGACCCTGAGACACTGAGACCCTGAGACAATGAGACACTGAGAGACTGATGCAATGAGAGAATGAGAGAATGAGAGACTGAGAGACTGAGATCCTGAGACCCTGAGGCACTGAGACCCTGAGTTACTGAGACAGTGAGACACTGATACCCTGAGATCCTGAGAAACTGAGAGCCTGAGAGACTGAGACCCAGAGACACTGAGACACTGAGACACTGAGACCCTGAGACCCTGAGACCCTGAGACACTGAGAAACTGAGAGACTGAGACCCTAAGGCCCAGAGACACTGAGACCCTGAGACACTGAGACCCTGAGACACTGAGACACTGATTGACTGAGAGACTGAGACACTGAGACACTGTGACCCTGAGACACTGAGACACTGAGACCCTGAGACACTGAGATCCTGAGACACTGAGACACTGAGAGAATGAGACTGAGAGACTGATACACTGAAAGACTGAATGACTGAGAGATGGAGAGACTGAGACACTGGGACACACAGAGACACTGACACCCTGCGACCCTGAGACACTGAGAAACTGAGACACTGAGAGACTGAGAGACTGAGAGACTGAGACACTGAGACACTGAGACCCTGAGACACTGAGACACTGAGACCTGAGACACTGAGACCTTGAGACCCTGAGACACTGAGAATCTGAGACCCTGAGACACTGATACACTGAGACACTGAGACCCTGAGACACTGAGACACTGAGACACTGAGACCCTGAGACACTGAGACCTTGAGACACTGAGACACTGAGACCCTGAGACCCTGAGACGCTGAGACCCTGAGGCACTGAGACACTGAGACACTGAGACCCTGAGACCCAGAGAGCCTGAGACACTGAGACACTGAGAGACTGATACACTGAGAGACTGAGCGACTGAGAAACTGAGAGACTGAGAGTCTGAGACACTGAGACACTGAGGAACTGAGACCCTCAGACACTGAGAGAATGAGACTGAGAGACTGATACATAGAAAGACTGAAAGACTGAGCGACTAAGAGACTGAGACACTGAGACACTGCGCCCCCTGAGACTGAGACCCTGAGACACTTAGGCACTGAGACCCTGAGACACTGAGAGACTGAGAGACTGAGAGACTGAGACCCAGAGACACTGTGACACTGAGACACTGAGACACTGAGACACTGAGACCCTGAGACACTGAGAGACTGAGACTGATACACTGATAGACTGAGAGACTGAGAGACTGACCGACTCAGAGACTGAGAGACTGAGACACTGAGAGACTGAGAGACTGAGACACTGAGAGTCTGAGAGACTGATACACTGAGAGACTGGGAGACTGAGCGACTCTGAGACTGAGACACTGAGACCCTGACAGACTGATACACTGAGACAATGAGACCCTGAGAGACTGAGAGACTGAGACGCTGAGAGACTGAGACCCCGAGACTCTGAGACCCTGAGACCCTAAGACCTTGAGACCCTGAGACACTGAGACCCTGGAACACTGAGACCCTGAGACACTGAGACACTGAGACCCTGAGAACCTGAGACACTGAGACACCGAGAGACTGAGAGACTGATACACTGAGAGACTGAGAGACTGAGACACTGAGACCCTGAGAGACTCAGAGACTGAGAGACTGAGACACTAAGACACTGAGACACTGAGAGACTGAGACTCTGAGACCCTGAGAGACTCAGAGACTGAGAGACTGAGACACTGAGAGACTGAGACCCTGAGACTCTGAGACCCTGAGACCCTGAGACCCTGAGACACTGAGACCCTGAGACAAAGAGACACTGAGACCCTGAGACCCTGAGACACTGAGACACTGAGACCCTGAGACACTGAGACACTGAGACACTGAGACACTGAGACACTGAGAGACTGAGAGACTGAGTGACTGAGAGACTGAGACCCGGAGACCCAGAGAGCCTGAGAAACAGAGACACTGAGACCCTGAGACACTGAGACACTGAGAGAATGAGACTGAGAGACTGATACACAGAAAGACTGAGAGCCTGATAGACTGAGCGACTGAGAGACTGAGAGACGGAGAGACTGAGACACTGGGACCCTGAGACACTGAGACCCTGAGACACTGATAGACTGAGACCCTGAGACCCGGAGACACTGAGAGACTGAGAGACTGAAAGACTGAGAGACTGAGACCCTGGGACACTGAGAGACTGAGCGACTGATACACTGAGACATTGAGAGACTGCGAGGCAGAGAGACTGAGACGCTAAGACACTGAGACCCTGAGAGACTGAGAAACTGAGACCCTGAGAGTCGTAGAGACTGAGAGACTGAGACATTGAGAGACTGAGACCCTGAGACTCTGAGACCCTGAGACACTGAGACACTGAGACCCTGAGACACTGAGACACTGAGACCCTGAGACAATGAGACACTGAGACACTGAGACCCTAAGATCCTGAGACACTGAGACACTGAGAGACTGAGAGTCTGATAGACATAGAGACTGAGAGACTGAGACCCAGAGACCCTGAGACCCAGAGAGACTGAGAGACTGAGAGCATGAGAGACTAAGGCTCTGAGATCCTGAGACACTGAAACCCTGAGACCCTGAGAAACTGTGACACTGAGACCCTAAGACACTGAGAACCTGAGACACTGAGACACTGAGAGACTGATGCAATGAGAGAATGAGAGAATGAAAGAATGAGAGACTGAGAGACTGAGACCCTGAGACCCTGAGGCACGGAGACCCTGAGTTACTGAGACAGTGAGACACTGATACCCTGAGATACTGAGACACTGAGAAACTGAGAGCCTGAGAGACTGAGACCCAGAGACACTGAGACACTGAGACACTGAGACCCTGAGACCCTGAGACACTGATAGACTGAGAGACTGAGCGACTGAGCGACTGAGTGACTGAGACACTGAGAGACTGAGAGACTGAGACACTGTGACCCTGAGACACTGTGACCCTGAGACACTGAGACACTGAGACCCTGAGACACTGGGACACTGAGACACTGAGACCCTGCGACCCTGAGACACTGAGAAACTGAGACACTGAGAGACTGAGAGACTGAGAGATGGAGAGACTGAGACACTGGGACCCTGAGACCCTGAGACCCTGAGACACTGAGACCCTGCGACCCTGAGACACTGAGAAACTGAGACACTGAGATACTGAGACACTGAGACCTGAGACACTGAGAACTTGAGACCCTGAGACACTGAGACACTGAGAATCTGAGACCCTGAGACACTGACTCACTGAGATCCTGAAACACTGAGACACTGAGACCCTGAAACACTGAGACACTGAGACACTGAGACCCTGAGACAATGAGACCCTGATACACTGAGACACTGAGATCCTGAGACACTGAGACCTTGAGGCACTGAGACACTGAGACACTGAGACCCTGAGACCCAGAGAGCCTGAGACACTGAGACACTGAAAGACTGATACACTGAGAGACTGAGAGACTGAGCGACTGAGAAACTGAGAGACTGAGAGTCTGAGACACTGAGACACTGAGACCCTGAGACACTGAGACACTGAGAGAATGAGACTGAGAGACTGATACACAGAAAGACTGAGAGACTGAAAGACTGAGCGACTAAGAGACTGAGAGACGGAGAGACTGAGACACTGCGCCCCCTGAGACTGAGACCCTTAGACATTAGACACTGAGACCCTGAGACACTGAGAGACTGAGAGACTGAGAGACTGAGAGACTGAGACCCTGAAGCTCTGAGACCCTGAGACACTGAGACCCTGAGACCCTGAGACCCTGAGACTCTGAGACACTGAGACACTGAGACCCTGAGACACGGAGACGCTGAGACACTGAGAGACTGAGAGACTGATACACTGAGAGACTGAGAGACTGACCGACTCAGAGACTGACAGACTGAGACACTGAGAGACTGAGACACTGAGAGTCTGAGAGACTGAGAGACTGAGACCCAGAGACACTGAGACACTGAGACACTGAGACCCTGAGACCCTGAGACACTGAGAAACTGAGAGACTGAGACCCTAAGGCCCAGAGACACTGAGACCCTGAGACACTGAGACCCTGAGACACTGAGACACTGATTGACTGAGAGACTGAGCGACTGAGCGACTGAGTGACTGAGACACTGAGAGACTGAGAGACTGAGACACTGAGACACTGTGACCCTGAGACACTGAGACACTGAGACCCTGAGACACTGAGATCCTGAGACACTGAGACACTGAGAGAATGAGACTGAGAGACTGATACACTGAAAGACTGAATGACTGAGAAATGGAGAGACTGAGACACTGGGACACACAGAGACACTGAGACCCTGCGACCCTGAGACACTGAGAAACTGAGACACTGAGAGACTGAGAGACTGAGAGACTGAGACACTGAGACACTGAGACCCTGAGACACTGAGACACTGAGACCTGAGACACTGAGACCTTGAGACCCTGAGACACTGAGAATCTGAGACCCTGAGACACTGATACACTGAGACACTGAGACCCTGAGACACTGAGACACTGAGACACTGAGACACTGAGACCCTGAGACACTGAGACCCTGAGACACTGAGACACTGAGACCCTGAGACCCTGAGACGCTGAGACCCTGAGGCACTGAGACACTGAGACACTGAGACCCTGAGACCCAGAGAGCCTGAGACACTGAGACACTGAGAGACTGATACACTGAGAGACTGAGCGACTGAGAAACTGAGAGACTGAGAGTCTGAGACACTGAGACACTGAGGAACTGAGACCCTCAGACACTGAGAGAATGAGACTGAGAGACTGATACATAGAAAGACTGAAAGACTGAGCGACTAAGAGACTGAGACACTGAGACACTGCGCCCCCTGAGACTGAGACCCTGAGACACTTAGGCACTGAGACCCTGAGACACTGAGACACTGAGAGACTGAGAGACTGAGACCCAGAGACACTGTGACACTGAGACACTGAGACACTGAGACACTGAGACCCTGAGACACTGAGAGACTGAGACTGATACACTGATAGACTGAGAGACTGAGAGACTGACCGACTCAGAGACTGAGAGACTGAGACACTGAGAGACTGAGAGACTGAGACACTGAGAGTCTGAGAGACTGATACACTGAGAGACTGGGAGACTGAGCGACTCTGAGACTGAGACACTGAGACCCTGACAGGCTGATACACTGAGACAATGAGACCCTGAGAGACTGAGAGACTGAGACGCTGAGAGACTGAGACCCCGAGACTCTGAGACCCTGAGACCCTAAGACCTTGAGACCCTGAGACACTGAGACACTGAGACCCTGGAACACTGAGACACTGAGAGACTGAGTGACTGAGACACTGAGAGACTGAGAGACTGAGCGACTCAGAGACTGAGAGACTGAGACACTAAGACACTGAGACACTGAGAGACTGAGACCCTGAGAACCTGAGACACTGAGACACTGAGAGACTGAGAGACTGATACACTGAGAGACTGAGAGACTGAGCGACTCAGAGACTGAGAGACTGAGACACTAAGACACTGAGACACTGAGAGACTGAGACTCTGAGACCCTGAGAGACTCAGAGACTGAGAGACTGAGACACTGAGAGACTGAGACCCTGAGACTCTGAGACCCTGAGACCCTGAGACCCTGAGACACTGAGACACTGAGACCCTGAGACAAAGAGACACTGAGACCCTGAGACCCTGAGACACTGAGACACTGAGACCCTGAGACACTGAGACACTGAGACACTGAGACACTGAGACACTGAGACACTGAGAGACTGAGAGACTGAGTGACTGAGAGACTGAGACCCGGAGACCCAGAGAGCCTGAGAAACAGAGACACTGAGACCCTGAGACACTGAGACACTGAGAGAATGAGACTGAGAGACTGATACACAGAAAGACTGAGAGACTGATAGACTGAGCGACTGAGAGACTGAGAGACGGAAAGACTGAGACACTGGGACCCTGAGACACTGAGACCCTGAGACACTGAGACACTGAGACCCTGAGACCCGGAGACACTGAGAGACTGAGAGACTGAAAGACTGAGAGACTGAGACCCTGGGACACTGAGAGACTGAGCGACTGATACACTGATACACTGAGACATTGAGAGACTGAGAGGCTGAGACGCTAAGACACTGAGACCCTGAGAGACTGAGAAACTGAGACCCTGAGAGTCGTAGAGACTGAGAGACTGAGACATTGAGAGACTGAGACCCTGAGACCCTGAGACTCTGAGACCCTGAGACACTGAGACACTGAGACCCTGAGACACTGAGACACTGAGACCCTGAGACAATGAGACACTGAGACACTGAGACCCTAAGATCCTGAGACACTGAGACACTGAGAGACTGAGAGTCTGATAGACATAGAGACTGAGAGACTGAGACCCAGAGACCCTGAGACCCAGAGAGACTGAGAGACTGAGAGCATGAGAGACTAAGGCTCTGAGATCCTGAGACACTGAAACCCTGAGACCCTGAGAAACTGTGACACTGAGACCCTAAGACACTGAGAACCTGAGACACTGAGACACTGAGAGACTGATGCAATGAGAGAATGAGAGAATGAAAGAATGAGAGACTGAGAGACTGAGACCCTGAGACCCTGAGGCACGGAGACCCTGAGTTACTGAGACAGTGAGACACTGATACCCTGAGATACTGAGACACTGAGAAACTGAGAGCCTGAGAGACTGAGACCCAGAGACACTGAGACACTGAGACACTGAGACCCTGAGACACTGATAGACTGAGAGACTGAGCGACTGAGCGACTGAGTGACTGAGACACTGAGAGACTGAGAGACTGAGACACTGTGACCCTGAGACACTGTGACCCTGAGACACTGAGACACGGAGACCCTGAGACACTGGGACACTGAGACACTGAGACCCTGCGACCCTGAGACACTGAGAAACTGAGACACTGAGAGACTGAGAGACTGAGAGATGGAGAGACTGAGACACTGGGACCCTGAGACCCTGAGACCCTGAGACACTGAGACCCTGCGACCCTGAGACACTGAGAAACTGAGACACTGAGATACTGAGACACTGAGACACTGAGACCTGAGACACTGAGAACTTGAGACCCTGAGACACTGAGACACTGAGAATCTGAGACCCTGAGACACTGACTCACTGAGATCCTGAAACACTGAGACACTGAGACCCTGAAACACTGAGACACTGAGACACTGAGACACTGAGACCCTGAGACAATGAGACCCTGATACACTGAGACACTGAGACCCTGAGACACTGAGACCTTGAGGCACTGAGACACTGAGACACTGAGACCCTGAGACCCAGAGAGCCTGAGACACTGAGACACTGAAAGACTGATACACTGAGAGACTGAGAGACTGAGAGACTGAGCGACTGAGAAACTGAGAGACTGAGAGTCTGAGACACTGAGACCCTGAGACACTGAGACACTGAGAGAATGAGACTGAGAGACTGATACACAGAAAGACTGAGAGACTGAAAGACTGAGCGACTAAGAGACTGAGAGACGGAGAGACTGAGACACTGCGCCCCCTGAGACTGAGACCCTTAGACATTAGACACTGAGACCCTGAGACACTGAGAGACTGAGAGACTGAGAGACTGAGAGACTGAGACCCTGAAGCTCTGAGACCCTGAGACACTGAGACCCTGAGACCCTGAGACTCTGAGACACTGAGACACTGAGACCCTGAGACACGGAGACACTGATACACTGAGAGACTGAGAGACTGACCGACTCAGAGACTGACAGACTGAGACACTGAGAGACTGAGACACTGAGAGTCTGAGAGACTGATACACTGAGAGACTGAGAGACTGAGCGACTCTGAGACTGAGACACTGAGACACTGAGAGACTGAGAGACTGAGACACTGAGAGTCTGAGAGACTGATACACTGAGAGACTGAGCGACTCTGAGACTGAGACACTGAGACCCTGACAGACTGAGACACTGAGACACTGAGACCCTGAGAGACTGAGAGACTGAGACGCTGAGAGACTGAGACCCTGAGACTCTGAGACCCTGAGACCCTAAGACCTTGAGACCCTGAGTCACTGACACCCTGGAACACTGAGACCCTGGGACACTGAGACACTGAGACACTGAGACACTGAGAGACTGAGACACTGAGAGACTGAGTGACTGAGAGAAAAAGACCCTGAGACCCTGAGACACTGAGACACTGAGACACTGAGACACTGAGAGACTGAGTGACTGAGAGAAAAAGACCCTGAGACCCTGAGACACTGAGACACTGAGACCCTGAGACCCTGAGACACTGAGACACTGAGAGACTGAGAGACTGATACACTGAGAGACTGAGAGACTGAGCGACTCAGAGACTGAGAGACTGAGACACTAAGACAATGAGACACTGAGAGACTGAGACTCTGAGACCCTGAGAGACTGAGACCCTGAAACTCTGAGACCCTGAGACCCTGAGACACTGAGACCCTGAGACACTGAGACACTGAGACCCTGAGACCCTGAGACACTGAGACACTGAGACCCTGAGACACTGAGACACTGAGACACTGAGAGACTGAGAGACTGAGAGACTGAGAGACTGAGACCCGGAGACCCAGAGAGCCTGAGACACTGAGACACTGAGAGACTGAGAAACTGAGAGACTGAGCGACTGAATGACTGAGAGACTGAGACACTGTGACCCAGAGAAACAGAGACACTGAGACCCTGAGACACTGAGAGAATGAGACTGAGAGGCTGAGAGACTGAAAGACTGAGAGACTGAGACCCTGGGACACTGAGAGACTGAGCGACTGATTCACTGATACACTGAGACATTGAGAGACTGAGAGACTGAGACGCTGAGACACTGAGACCTTGAGAGACTGAGAAACTGAGACCCTGAGAGTCGTAGAGACTGAGAGACTGAGACACTGAGAGACTGAGACCCTGAGACTCTGAGACCCTGAGAGTCTGAGACCCTGAGACAATGAGACACTGAGACCCTAAGATCCTGAGACACTGAGACCCTGAGACACTGAGACACTGAGACACTGAGAGACTGAGAGTCTGATAGACAGAGAGTCTGAGAGACTGAGACCCAGAGACCCTGAGACCCAGGGAGACTGAGAGCATGTGAGACTAAGGCCCTGAGATCCTGAGACACTGAAACCCTGAGACCCTGAGACACTGAGACACTGAGACCCTGAGACACTGAGAACCTGAGACACTGAGACACTGAGAGACTGATGCAATGAGAGAAAGAGAGAATGAGAGAATGAGAGACTGAGAGACTGAGAGACTGAGACCCTGAGACCCTGAGGCACTGAGACCCTGAGTTACTGAGACAGTGAGACACTGATACCCTGAGATACTGAGACACTGAGAAACTGAGAGCCTGAGAGACTGAGACCCAGAGACACTGAGACACTGAGACACTGATACCCTGAGACCCTGAGACACTGAGGAACTGAGAGACTGATACCCTAAGACCCAGAGACACTGAGACCCTGAGACACTGAGACACTGAGACCCTGAGACCCTGAGACCCTGAGACACTGATAGACTGAGAGACTGAGCGACTGAACGACTGAGAGACTGAGACACTGAGAGACTGAGAGACTGAGACACTGTGACCCTGAGACACTGAGACACTGAGAACCTGAGACACTGAGATCCTGAGACACTGAGACACTGAGAGAATGAGACTGAGAGACTGATACACTGAAAGACTGAATGACTGAGAGATGGAGAGACTGAGACACTGGGACACTGAGACACTGAGACCCTGCGACCCTGAGACACTGAGAAACTGAGACACTGAGAGACTGAAAGACTGAGATACTGAGACACTGAGACACTGAGACACTGAGAGACTGAGAGATGGAGAGACTGAGACACTGAAAGACTGAGAGACTGAGAGATGGAGAGACTGAGACACTGGGACCCTGAGACCCTGAGACACTGAGACCCTGCGACCCTGAGACACTGAGAAACTGAGACACTGAGAGACTGAGAGACTGAGATACTGAGACACTGAGACACTGAGACCTGAGACACTGAGACCTTGAGACCCTGAAACACTGAGACACTGAGACACTGAGACCCTGAGACAATGAGACCCTGATACACTGAGAGACTGATACCCTGAGACCCTGAGACACTGAGACCCTGAGGAACTGTGACCCTGAGACACTGAGACCCTGAGACACTGAGACACTGAGAGAATGAGACTGAGAGACTGATACACAGAAAGACTGAGAGACTGAAAGACTGAGTGACTAAGAGACTGGAAGACGGAGAGACTGAGACACTGCGCCCCCTGAGACTGAGATCCTTAGACACTTAGACACTGAGACACTGAGACACTGAGATACTGAGATCCTGAAACACTGAGACACTGAGATACTGAAACACTGAGACACTGAGACACTGAGACCCTGCTACACTGAGACCCTGATACAGTGAGACACTGAGACCCTGAGACACTGAGACGCTGAGACCCTGAGGCACTGAGACACTGAGACACTGAGACCCTGAGACCCAGAGAGCCTGAGACACTGAGACACTGAGAGACTGATACACTGAGAGACTGAGAGACTGAGACCCAGAGACCCAGAGCCTGACAGACTGAGAGACTGAGAGACTGAGTGACTGAGAAACTGAGAGACTGAGAGTCTGAGACACTGAGACACTAAGGAACTGTGACCCTGAGACACTGAGACACTGAGACCCTGAGACACTGAGACACTGAGAGAATGAGACTGAGAGACTGATACACAGAAAGACTGAGAGACTGAAAGACAGAGCGACTAAGAGATGAGAGACGGAGAGACTGAGACACTGCGCCCCCTGAGACTGAGACCCTGAGACACTTAGACACTGAGACCCAGAGACACTGAGAGACTGAGAGACTGAGAGACTGAGAGACTGAGACTCTGAAACACTGAGACCCTGAGACACTGAGACCCTGAGACCCTGAGACCCTGAGACTCTGAGACACTGAGACACTGAGACACTGAGACCCTGAGACACTGAGATACTGAGACTGATACACTGAGAGACTGAGAGACTGACCGACTCAGAGACTGAGAGACTGAGACACTGAGAGACTGAGACACTGAGAGTCTGAGAGACTGATACACTGAGAGACTGAGAGACTGAGCGACTCTGAGACTGAGACACTGTGACCCTGACAGACTGAGACACTGAGACACTGAGACCCTGAGAGACTGAGACGCTGAGACCCTGAGACTCTGAGACCCTGAGACCCTAAGACCTTGAGACCCTAAGACCCAGAGACACTGAGACCCTGAGACACTGAGACACTGAGACCCTGAGACCCTGAGACCCTGAGACACTGATAGACTGAGAGACTGAGCGACTGAGCGACTGAGTGACTGAGACACTGAGAGACTGAGAGACTGAGACACTGTGACCCTGAGACACTGAGACACTGAGAACCTGAGACACTGAGATCCTGAGACACTGAGACACTGAGAGAATGAGACTGAGAGACTGATACACTGAAAGACTGAATGACTGAGAGATGGAGAGACTGAGACACTGGGACACTGAGACACTGAGACCCTGCGACCCTGAGACACTGAGAAACTGAGACACTGAGAGACTGAGAGACTGAGATACTGAGACACTGAGACACTGAGAGACTGAGAGATGGAGAGACTGAGACACTGAAAGACTGAGAGACTGAGAGATGGAGAGACTGAGACACTCGGACCCTGAGACCCTGAGACACTGAGACCCTGCGACCCTGAGACACTGAGAAACTGAGACACTGAGAGACTGAGAGACTGAGATACTGAGACACTGAGACACTGAGACCTGAGACACTGAGACCTTGAGACCCTGAAACACTGAGACACTGAGACACTGAGACCCTGAGACAATGAGACCCTGATACACTGAGAGACTGAGACCCTGAGACCCTGAGACACTGAGACCCTGAGGAACTGTGACCCTGAGACACTGAGACCCTGAGACACTGAGACACTGAGAGAATGAGACTGAGAGACTGATACACAGAAAGACTGAGAAACTGAAAGACTGAGCGACTAAGAGACTGGAAGACGGAGAGACTGAGACACTGCGCCCCCTGAGACTGAGATCCTTAGACATTAGACACTGAGACACTGAGACACTGAGATCCTGAAACACTGAGACACTGAGATACTGAAACACTGAGACACTGAGACACTGAGACCCTGCTACACTGAGACCCTGAGACACTGAGACACTGAGACCCTGAGACACTGAGACGCTGAGACCCTGAGGCACTGAGACACTGAGACACTGAGACCCTGAGACCCACAGAGCCTGAGACACTGAGACACTGAGAGACTGATACACAGAGAGACTGAGAGACTGAGACCCAGAGACCCAGAGCCTGACAGACTGAGAGACTGAGAGACTGAGAGACTGAGAAACTGAGAGACTGAGAGTCTGAGACACTGAGACACTAAGGAACTGTGACCCTGAGACACTGAGACACTGAGACCCTGAGACACTGAGACACTGAGAGAATGAGACTGAGAGACTGATACACAGAAAGACTGAGAGACTGAAAGACAGAGCGACTAAGAGATGAGAGACGGAGAGACTGAGACACTGCGCCCCCTGAGACTGAGACCCTGAGACACTTAGACACTGAGACCCAAAGACACTGAGAGACTGAGAGACTGAGAGACTGACACTCTGAAACACTGAGACCCTGAGACACTGAGACCCTGAGACCATGAGACCCTGAGACTCTGAGACACTGAGACACTGAGACACTGAGACACTGAGACCCTGAGACACTGAGAGACTGAGACTGATACACTGAGACACTGAGACACTGAGACCCTGAGATACTGAGAGACTGAGACTGATACACTGAGAGACTGAGAGACTGACCGACTCAGAGACTGAGAGACTGAGACACTGAGAGACTGAGACACTGAGAGTCTGAGACACTGAGACACTGAGGAACTGAGACCCTCAGACACTGAGAGAATGAGACTGAGAGACTGATACACAGCAAGACTGAGAGACTGAAAGACTGAGCGACTAAGAGACTAAGACTGATACACAGAGAGACTGAGAGACTGAGACCCAGAGACCCAGAGCCTGACAGACTGAGAGACTGAGACCCTGAGACACTGAGAGACTGAGAGACTGAGAGACTGAGAGACTGAGAGACTGAGACCCTGAAGCTCTGAGACCCTGAGACACTGAGACCCTGAGACCCTGAGACCCTGAGACTCTGAGACACTGAGACACTGAGACACTGAGACCCTGAGACACGGAGACACTGAGACACTGAGACACTGAGAGACTGAGAGACTGATACACTGAGAGACTGAGAGACTGACCGACTCAGAGACTGACAGACTGAGACACTGAGAGACTGAGAGACTGAGACACTGAGAGTCTGAGAGACTGATACACTGAGAGACTGAGAGACTGAGAGACTGAGCGACTCTGAGACTGAGACACTGAGACACTGAGAGACTGAGAGACTGAGACACTGAGAGTCTGAGAGACTGAGACACTGAGACACTGTGACCCTGAGAGACTGAGAACCTGAGACACTGAGACCCTGGAACACTGAGACCCTGAGACACTGAGACACTGAGAGACTGAGACACTGAGAGAATGAGACTGAGAGACTTATACACAGAAAGACTGAGAGACTGAAAGACTGAGCGACTAAGAGACTGAGAGACGGAGAGACTGAGACACTGCGCCCCCTGAGACTGAGACCCTGAGACACTGAGACACTGAGACCCTGAGACACTGAGAGACTGAGACCCTGAGACCCTGAGACTCTGAGACACTGAGACACTGAGACACTGAGACACTGAGACCCTGAGACACGGAGACACTGAGACACTGAGACACTGAGAGACTGAGAGACTGATACACTGAGAGACTGAGAGACTGACCGACTCAGAGACTGACAGACTGAGACACTGAGAGACTGAGAGACTGAGACACTGAGAGTCTGAGAGACTGATACACTGAGAGACTGAGCGACTCTGAGACTGAGACACTGAGACACTGAGAGACTGAGAGACTGAGACACTGAGAGTCTGAGAGACTGATACACTGAGAGACTGAGAGACTGAGCGACTCTGAGACTGAGACACTGAGACACTGACAGACTGAGACACTGAGACACTGAGACCCTGAGACACTGAGACACTGAGAGACTGAGACACTGAGAGACTGAGTGACTGAGAGAAAAAGACCCTGAGACCCTGAGACACTGAGACATTGAGACCCTGAGACCCTGAGACACTGAGACACTGAGAGACTGAGAGACTGAGAGACTGATACACTGAGAGACTGAGAGACTGAGAGACTGAGCGACTCAGAGACTGAGAGACTGAGACACTAAGACAATGAGACACTGAGAGACTGAGACTCTGAGACCCTGAGAGACTCAGAGACTGAGAGACTGAGACACTGAGAGACTGAGACCCTGAGACTCTGAGACCCTGAGACCCTGAGACACTGAGACCCTGAGACACTGAGACACTGAGACCCTGAGACCCTGAGACACTGAGACACTGAGACCCTGAGACACTGAGACACTGAGAGACTGAGAGACTGAGAGACTGAGAGACTGAGTGACTGAGAGACTGAGACCCGGAGACCCAGAGAGCCTGAGACACTGAGACACTGAGACACTGAGAGACTGAGAAACTGAGAGACTGAGCGACTGAATGACTGAGAGACTGAGAGACTGAGACACTGTGACCCAGAGAAACAGAGACACTGAGACCCTGAGACACTGAGAGAATGAGACTGAGAGGCTGAGAGACTGAAAGACTGAGAGACTGAGACCCTGGGACACTGAGAGACTGAGCGACTGATTCACTGATACACTGAGACATTGAGAGACTGAGAGACTGAGACGCTGAGACACTGAGACCCTGAGAGACTGAGAAACTGAGACCCTGAGAGTCGTAGAGACTGAGAGACTGAGACACTGAGAGACTGAGACCCTGAGACTCTGAGACCCTGAGAGTCTGAGACCCTGAGACAATGAGACACTGAGACCCTAAGATCCTGAGACACTGAGACCCTGAGACACTGAGACACTGAGGGACTGAGAGTCTGATAGACAGAGAGTCTGAGAGACTGAGACCCAGAGACCCTGAGACCCAGGGAGACTGAGAGCATGTGAGACTAAGGCCCTGAGATCCTGAGACACTGAAACCCTGAGACCCTGAGACACTGAGACCCTGAGACACTGAGAACCTGAGACACTGAGACACTGAGAGACTGATGCAATGAGAGAAAGAGAGAATGAGAGAATGAGAGACTGAGAGACTGAGACCCTGAGACCCTGAGGCACTGAGACCCTGAGTTACTGAGACAGTGAGACACTGATACCCTGAGATACTGAGACACTGAGAAACTGAGAGCCTGAGAGACTGAGACCCAGAGACACTGAGACACTGAGACACTGAGACCCTGAGACCCTGAGACACTGAGAAACTGAGAGACTGATACCCTAAGACCCAGAGACACTGAGACCCTGAGACACTGAGACACTGAGACCCTGAGACCCTGAGACCCTGAGACACTGATAGACTGAGAGACTGAGCGACTGAGCGACTGAGTGACTGAGACACTGAGAGACTGAGAGACTGAGACACTGTGACCCTGAGACACTGAGACACTGAGAACCTGAGACACTGAGATCCTGAGACACTGAGACACTGAGAGAATGAGACTGAGAGACTGATACACTGAAAGACTGAATGACTGAGAGATGGAGAGACTGAGACACTGGGACACTGAGACACTGAGACCCTGCGACCCTGAGACACTGAGAAACTGAGACACTGAGAGACTGAGAGACTGAGATACTGAGATACTGAGACACTGAGACACTGAGGCACTGAGAGACTGAGAGATGGAGAGACTGAGACACTGAAAGACTGAGAGACTGAGAGATGGAGAGACTGAGACACTGGGACCCTGAGACCCTGAGACACTGAGACCCTGCGACCCTGAGACACTGAGAAACTGAGACACTGAGAGAAAGAGAGACTGAGATACTGAGACACTGAGACACTGAGACCTGAGACACTGAGACCTTGAGACCCTGATACACTGAGACACTGAGATCCTGAAACACTGAGACACTGAGACCCTGAAACACTGAGACACTGAGACACTGAGACCCTGAGACAATGAGACCCTGATACACTGAGAGACTGAGACCCTGAGACCCTGAGACACTGAGACCCTGAGGAACTGTGACCCTGAGACACTGAGACCCTGAGACACTGAGACACTGAGAGAATGAGACTGAGAGACTGATACACAGAAAGACTGAGAGACTGAAAGACTGAGCGACTAAGAGACTGGAAGACGGAGAGAGTGAGACACTGCGCCCCCTGAGACTGAGATCCTTAGACACTTAGACACTGAGACACTGAGACACTGAGATCCTGAAACACTGAGACACTGAGATACTGAAACACTGAGACACTGAGACACTGAGACCCTGCTACACTGAGACCCTGAGACACTGAGACACTGAGACCCTGAGACACTGAGACGCTGAGACCCTGAGGCACTGAGACACTGAGACACTGAGACCCTGAGACCCAGAGAGCCTGAGACACTGAGAGACTGATACACTGAGAGACTGAGAGACTGAGACCCAGAGACCCAGAGCCTGACAGACTGAGAGACTGAGAGACTGAGAGACTGAGAAACTGAGAGACTGAGAGTCTGAGACACTGAGACACTAAGGAACTGTGACCCTGAGACACTGAGACACTGAGACCCTGAGACACTGAGACACTGAGAGAATGAGACTGAGAGACTGATACACAGAAAGACTGAGAGACTGAAAGACAGAGCGACTAAGAGATGAGAGACGGAGAGACTGAGACACTGCGCCCCCTGAGACTGAGACCCTGAGACACTTAGACACTGAGACCCAGAGACACTGAGAGACTGAGAGACTGAGAGACTGAGACTCTGAAACACTGAGACCCTGAGACACTGAGACCCTGAGACCCTGAGACCCTGAGACCCTGAGACTCTGAGACACTGAGACTCTGAGACACTGAGACACTGAGACACTGAGACCCTGAGACACTGAGAGACTGAGACTGATACACTGAGAGACTGAGAGACTGACCGACTCAGAGACTGAGAGACTGAGACACTGAGAGACTGAGACACTGAGAGTCTGAGAGACTGATACACTGAGAGACTGAGCGACTCTGAGACTGAGACACTGTGACCCTGACAGACTGAGACACTGAGACACTGAGACCCTGAGAGACTGAGACGCTGAGACCCTGAGACTCTGAGACCCTGAGACCCTAAGACCTTGAGACCCTGAGACACTGAGACCCTGGAACACTGAGACCCTGGGACACTGAGACACTGAGACACTGAGATCCTGAGACCTTGAGACCCTGAGACACTGAGACCCTGGAACACTGAGACCCTGAGACACTGAGACACTGAGAGAATGAGACTGAGAGACTGATACACAGAAAGACTGAGAGACTGAAAGACTGAGCGACTAAGAGACTGAGAGACGGAAAGGCTGAGACACTGCGCCCCCTGAGACTGAGACCCTTAGACATTAGACACTGAGACACTGAGAGACTGAGAGACTGAGAGACTGAGAGACTGAGAGACTGAGACCCTGAAGCTCTGAGACCTTGAGACACTGAGACCCTGAGACCCTGAGACCCTGAGACTCTGAGACACTGAGACACTGAGACACTGAGACCCTGAGACACGGAGACACTGAGACACTGAGACCCTGATACACTGAGAGACTGAGACCCTGAGACCCTGAGACACTGAGACCCTGAGGAACTGTGACCCTGAGACACTGAGACCCTGAGACACTGAGACACTGAGAGAATGAGACTGAGAGACTGATACACAGAAAGACTGAGAGACTGAAAGACTGAGCGACTAAGAGACTGGAAGACGGAGAGACTGAGACACTGCGCCCCCTGAGACTGAGATCCTTAGACACTTAGACACTGAGACACTGAGACACTGAGATCCTGAAACACTGAGACACTGAGACACTGAGACCCTGCTACACTGAGACCCTGAGACACTGAGACACTGAGACCCTGAGACACTGAGACGCTGAGACCCTGAGGCGCTGAGACCCTGAGGCACTGAGACACTGAGACACTGAGACCCTGAGACCCAGAGAGCCTGAGACACTGAGACACTGAGAGACTGATACACTGAGAGACTGAGAGACTGAGACCCAGAGACCCAGAGCCTGACAGACTGAGAGACTGAGAGACTGAGAGACTGAGAAACTGAGAGACTGAGAGTCTGAGACACTGAGACACTAAGGAACTGTGACCCTGAGACACTGAGACACTGAGACCCTGAGACACTGAGACACTGAGAGAATGAGACTGAGAGACTGATACACAGAAAGACTGAGAGACTGAAAGACAGAGCGACTAAGAGATGAGAGACGGAGAGACTGAGACACTGCGCCCCCTGAGACTGAGACCCTGAGACACTTAGACACTGAGACCCAGAGACACTGAGAGACTGAGAGACTGAGAGACTGAGACCCTGAAACACTGAGACCCTGAGACACTGAGACCCTGAGACCCTGAGACCCTGAGACCCTGAGACTCTGAGACACTGAGACACTGAGACACTGAGACCCTGAGACACTGAGAGACTGAGACTGATACACTGAGAGACTGAGAGACTGACCGACTCAGAGACTGAGAGACTGAGACACTGAGAGTCTGAGAGACTGATACACTGAGAGACTGAGCGACTCTGAGACTGAGACACTGTGACCCTGACAGACTGAGACACTGAGACACTGAGATCCTGAGAGACTGAGACGCTGAGACCCTGAGACTCTGAGACCCTGAGACCCTAAGACCTTGAGACCCTGAGACACTGAGACCCTGGAACACTGAGACACTGGGACACTGAGACACTGAGACACTGAGGGACTGAGACACTGAGACACTGAGAGACTGAGTGACTGAGAGAATAAGACCCTGAGACCCTGAGACACTGAGACACTGAGACCCTGAGACCCTGAGACACTGAGACACTGAGAGACTGAGAGACTGATACACTGAGAGACTGAGAGACTGAGAGACTGAGACACTGAGACACTGAGACACTGAGACACTGAGAGACTGAGAGACTGAGTGACTGAGAGACTGAGACCCGGAGACCCAGAGAGCCTGAGACACTGAGAGACTGAGACTCTGAGACCCTGAGAGACTCAGAGACTGAGAGACTGAGACACTGAGAGACTGAGACCCAGAGACTCTGAGACCCTGAGACACTGAGACACTGAGACCCTGAGACACTGAGACACTGAGACCCTGAGATCCTGAGACACTGAGACACTGAGACCCTGAGACACTGAGACACTGCGACACTGAGACACTGAGAGACTGAGAGACTGAGTGACTGAGAGACTGAGACCCGGAGACCCAGAGAGCCTGAGACACTGAGACACTGAGAGACTGAGAGACTGAGCGACTGAATGACTGAGAGACTGAGACACTGAGACACTGTGACCCTGAGAAACAGAGACACTGAGACCCTGAGACACTGAGACACTGAGACCCTGAGACACTGAGACACTGAGACCCTGAGACAATGAGACACTGAGACACTGAGTCCCTAAGATCCTGAGACACTGAGACACTGAGAGACTGAGAGTCTCATAGACATAGAGACTGAGAGACTGAGACCCAGAGACCCTGAGACCCAGAGAGACTGAGAGACTGAGAGCATGAGAGACTAAGGCTCTGAGATCCTGAGACACTGAAACCCTGAGACCCTGAGAAACTGTGACACTGAGACCCTAAGACACTGAGAACCTGAGACACTGAGACACTGAGAGACTGATGCAATGAGAGAATGAGAGAATGAAAGAATGAGAGACTGAGAGACTGAGACCCTGAGACCCTGAGGCACGGAGACCCTGAGTTACTGAGACAGTGAGACACTGATACCCTGAGACACTGATAGACTGAGAGACTGAGCGACTGAGCGACTGAGTGACTGAGACACTGAGACACTGAGACCCTGAGACACTGCGATCCTGAGACACTGAGACACTGAGACCCTGAGACCCTGAAACACTGAGACCCTGCGACCCTGAGACACTGAGAATCTGAGACACTGAGAGACTGAGAGACTGAGAGATGGAGAGACTGAGACACTGAAAGACTGAGAGACTGAGAGATGGAGAGACTGAGACGCTGGGACTCTGAGACACTGAGACACTGAGACCCTGAGACCCTGAAACACTGAGACCCTGCGACCCTGAGACACTGAGAATCTGAGACAGTGAGAGACTGAGAGACTGAGAGACTGAGACACTGAGACACTGAGACACTGAGATACTGAGACACTGAGACACTGAGACCTGAGACACTGAGACCTTGAGAGCCTGAGACACTGAGACACTGAGAATCTGAGACCCTGAGACACTGACACACTGAGACACTGAGACACTGAGACCCTGAGACAATGAGACCCTGATACACTGAGACACTGAGACCCTGAGACACTGAGACCTTGAGGCACTGAGACACTGAGACACTGAGACCCTGAGATCCAGAGAGCCTGAGACACTGAGACACTGAAAGACTGATACACTGAGAGACTGAGAGACTGAAAGACTGAGAGACTGAGGAACTGTGACCCTGAGACACTGAGACCCTGAGACACTGAGACACTGAGAGAATGAGACTGAGAGACTGATACACAGAAAGACTGAGAGACTGAAAGACTGAGCGACTAAGAGACTGAGAGACGGAGAGACTGAGACACTGTGCCCCCTGAGACTGAGACCCTTAGACATTTAGACACTGAGACCCTGAGCCACTGAGAGACTGAGAGACTGAGAGACAGAGAGACTGAGAGACTGAGAGACTGAGACCCTGAAGCACTGAGACCCTGAGACACTGAGACCCTGAGACCCTGAGACCCTGAGACTCTGAGACACTGAGACACTGAGACACTGAGACCCTGAGACACTGAGACACTGAGACACTGAGGCACTGAGACCCTGAGACACTGAGAGACTGATACACTGAGAGACTTAGAGACTGACCGACTCAGAGACTGACAGACTGAGACACTGAGAGACTGAGAGACTGAGACACTGAGAGTCTGAGAGACTGATACACTGAGAGACTGAGAGACTGAGCGACTCTGAGACTGAGACACTGAGACCCTGACAGACTGAGACACTTAGACACTGAGACATTGAGAGACTGAGTGACTGAGAGAATAAGACCCTGAGACCTGAGACCCTCAGACACTGAGCCCCTGAGACCCTGAGACACTGAGACACTGAGAGACTGATACACTGAGAGACTGAGAGACTGAGAGACTGCGAGACTGAGCGACTCAGAGACAGAGAGACTGAGAGACTGAGACACTAAGACACTGAGACCCTGAGAGACTGAGACACTGAGACCCTGAGAGACTCAGAGACTGATAGACTGAGACACTGAGAGACTGAGACCCTGAGACTCTGAGACCCTGAGACCCTGAGACACTGAGACACTGAGACCCTGAGACACTGAGACACTGAGACCCTGAGACACTGAGATACTGAGACCCTGAGACCCTGAGACACTGAGACACTGAGAGACTGAGACCTGAGAGACTGAGAGACAGAGTGACTGAGAGAATAACACCCTGAGGCCCTGAAACCCTGAGACACTGAGAAACTGAGACCCTGAGACACTGAGACACTGAGAGACTGAGAGACTGATACACTGAGAGACTGAGAGACTGAGAGACTGAGTGACTCAGAGACTGAGAGATTGAGAGACTGAGACACTGAGACCCTGAGACACTGAGAGTCTGTGACCCAGAGAACCTGAGACACTGAAATCCTGAGATCCTGAAACCCTGAGACACTGAGACACTGAGACCCTGAGACCCTGAGATCCTGAGACACTGAGACATTGAGACCCTGAGACACTGAGACACTGAGAGACTGAGAGACTGAGAGACTGAGACCCTGAGACACTGAGAGACTGAGAGACTAAAACCCTGAGACCCTGAGACACTGAGACCCTGAGACCCTGAGACACTGAGACACTGAGACCCTGAGGCACTGAGACACTGAGACACTGAGACCCTGAAACACAGAGACACTGAGACACTGAGACCCTGAGACCCTGAGACCCTGTGACCCTGAGACACTGAGACACTGAGAGACTGAGAGACTGATACACTGAGTGACTGAGAGACTGAGAGACTGAGCGACTCAGAGACTGAGAGAATGAGACACTGAGACTCTGAGAGACTGAGAGACTGATGCACTGAGAGACTGAGCAACTCAGAGACTGAGAGACTGAGACACTGAGACCCTGACAGACTGAGACACTGAGACCCTGAGAGACTGAGAGACTGAGACACTGAGAGATTGAGACCCTGAGACACTGAGAGACTGAGACCCAGAGACCCTGAGACACTGAGAGCCTGAGAGAATGAGGCTCAGAGACTTATACACAGAAAGACTGAGAGACTGAAAGACTGAGCGACTCAGAGACTGAGAGACGGAGAGATTGAGACACTGCGCCCCTTGAGACTGAGACCCTTAGACCCTGAGACACTGAGACCCTGAGACACTGAGAGACTGAGAGACTGAGAGACTGAGTCCCTGAGACACTGAGACCCTGAGACCCTGAGACACTGAGACACTGAGACCCTGAGGCACTGAGACACTGAGACACTGAGACACTGAAACACTGAAACACTGAGACACTGACACACTGAGACCCTGAGGCACTGAGACCCTGAGACACTGAGACACTGAGTAACTGAGACCCTGAGACCCTGTGTCACTGAGACACTGAGACCCTGAGACCCTGAGACACTGAGACACTGAAACCCTGAGACACTGAGAGACTGAGATTCTGATACACTGAGAGACTGAGAGACTGAGCGACTCAGAGACTGAGAGACTGAGAGACTGAGACCCTGACAGACTGAGACACTGAGACACTGAGACCCTGAGAGACTGAGAGACTGAGACGCTGAGAGACTGAGACCCTGAGACTCTGAGACCCTGAGACCCTGGAACACTGAGACACTGGGACACTGAGACACTGAGACACTGAGAGACTGAGTGACTGAGAGAATAAGACCCTGAGACCCTGAGACCCTGAGACACTGAGACCCTGAGACCCTGAGACACTGAGACACTGAGACCCTGAGGCACTGAGACACTGAGACACTGAGACACTGAAACACTGAGACACTGACACACTGAGACCCTGAGGCACTGAGACCCTGAGACACTGAGACACTGAGTAACTGAGACCCTGAGACCCTGTGTCACTGAGACACTGAGACCCTGAGACCCTGAGACACTGAGACACTGAAACCCTGAGACACTGAGAGACTGAGAGACTGAGCGACTCAGAGACTGAGAGACTGAGAGACTGAGACCCTGACAGACTGAGACACTGAGACACTGAGACCCTGAGAGACTGAGAGACTGAGACGCTGAGAGACTGAGACCCTGAGACTCTGAGACCCTGAGACCCTAGGACCTTGAGACCCTGAGACACTGAGACCCTGGAACACTGAGACACTGGGACACTGAGGCACTGGGACACTGAGACACTGAGACACTGAGAGACTGAGACACTGAGACCCTGAGACCCTGAGACACTGAGAGACTGAGAGACTGAGAGAATAAGACCCTGAGACCCTGGGACCCTGAGACACTGAGACCCTGAGACCCTGAGACACTGAGACCCTGAGACCCTGAGACACTGAGAGACTGATACACTGAGAGACTGAGAGACTGAGAGACTGAGCGACTCAGAGACTGAGAGACTGAGACACTAAGACACTGAGACCCTGAGAGACTGAAACACTGAGACCCTGAGAGACTGAGAGACTGAGACATTGAGAGACTGAGACCCTGAGACTCTGAGACCCTGAGACCCTGAGACACTGAGACACTGAGACCCTGAGACACTGAGACCCTGAGACCCTGAGACACTGAGACACTGAGCCCCTGAGACACTGACACACTGAGACACTGAGAGACTGAGGCCTGGGGACCCAGCGACCCAGAGAGACTGAGAGACTGAGGGCATGAGAGATTATGGCCCTGAGATCCTGAGACACTGCGCCCCTTAAGACTGAGACCCTGAGACACTGAGACTCTGAGACCCTGAGACCCTGAGACACTGAGATACGGAGACCCTGAGACACTGAGACACTGAGAGACTGAGAGACTGAGACCTGGAGACCCAGAGAGATTGAGAGACTGAGGGCATGAGAGATTATGGCCCTGAGATCCTGAGACACTGAGACCCTGAGACCCTGAGACACTGAGACACTGAAACCCCGAGACACTGAGAACCTGAGACACTGAGACACTGAGAGACTGAGAGAGAGAGAGACTGATACAATGAGAGAATGAGAGACTGAGAGACTGAGACACTGAGAGACTGAGATCCTGAGACTCTGAGACCCTGAGACCCTGAGACACTGAGACACTGAGACACTGAGACCCTGAGACACTGACACACTGAGACCCTGAGACCCTGAGACACTGAGACACTGAGACACTGAGACACTGAGAGACTGAGAGGCTGAGCCCCGGAGACCCAGAGACCTAGAGAGACTGAGAGACAGAGGGCATGAGAGAATATGGCCCTGAGATCCTGAGACACTGAGCCCCTGAGACACTGACACACTGAGACCCTGAGACACTGAGACACTGAGACCTGAGACACTGAGACCTTGAGACCCTGAGACACTGAGAATCTGAGACTCTGAGACACTGATACACTGAGACACCGAGACCCTGAGACACTGAGACACTGAGACCCTGAGACCCTGAGACCCTGAGACGCTGAGACCCTGAGGCACTGAGACACTGAGACACTGAGACCCTGAGACTCAGAGAGCCTGAGACACTGAGACACTGAGAGACTGATACACTGAGAGACTGAGAGACTGAGAGACTGAGAGACTGAGACCCAGAGACCCAGAAAGCCTGAGAGACTGAGAGACTGAGAGACTGAGCGACTGAGAAACTGAGAGACTGAGAGTCTGAGACACTGAGACACTGAGGAACTGTGACCCTGAGACACTGAGACCCTCAGACACTGAGAGAATGAGACTGAGAGACTGATACATAGAAAGACTGAAAGACTGAGCGACTAAGAGACTGAGAGACGGAGAGACTGAGATACTGAGAGATGGAGAGACTGAGACACTGAAAGACTGAGAGACTGAGACACTGAGACCCTGAGACCCTGAGACCCTGAGACTCTGAGACACTGAGACACTGAGACACTGAGACCCTGAGACACTGAGAGACTGAGACTGATACACTGACAGACTGAGAGACTGAGAGACTGACCGACTCAGAGACTGAGAGACTGAGACACTGAGAGACTGAGAGACTGAGAGACTGAGACACTGAGAGTCTGAGAGACTGATACACTGAGAGACTGAGAGACTGAGCGACTCTGAGACTGAGACACTGAGACACTGACAGACTGATACACTGAGACACTGAGACCCTGAGAGACTGAGAGACTGAGACGCTGAGAGACTGAGACCCCGAGACTCTGAGACCCTGAGACCCTAAGACCTTGAGACCCTGAGACACTGAGACCCTGGGAAACTGAGACACTGAGACACTGAGAGACTGAGTGACTGAGAGACTGAGACCCTGATACACTGAGACACTGAGAACCTGAGACACTGAGAGACTGAGAGACTGATACACTGAGAGACTGAGCGACTCAGAGACTGAGACACTAAGACACTGAGAGACTCAGAGACTGAGAGACTGAGACACTGAGAGACTGAGACCCTGAGACACCGAGAGACTGAGAGACTGATACACTGAGAGACTGAGCGACTCAGAGACTGAGAGACTGAGTCACTAAGACACTGAGAGACTCAGAGACTGAGAGACTGAGACACTGAGAGACTGAGACCCTGAGACTCTGACACCCTGAAACCCTGAGACCCTGAGACCTGAGACAAAGAGACACTGAGGCCCTAAGTCTCTGAGACACTGAGACACTGAGACCCTGAGACACTGAGACACTGAGACACTGAGACACTGAGACACTGAGAGACTGAGAGACTGAGTGACTGAGAGACTGAGACCCGGAGACCCAGAGAGCCTGAGACACTGAGACACTGAGAGACTGAGAGACTGAGCGACTGAATGACTGAGAGACTGAGAGACTGAGACAATGTGACCCTGAGAAACAGAGACACTGAGACCCTGAGACACTGAGACACTGAGAGAATGAGACTGAGAGACTGATACACAGAAAGACTGAGAGCCTGAGAGACTGAGCAACTGAGAGACTGAGAGACGGAGAGACTGAGACAGTGGGACCCTGAGACACTGAGACCCTGAGACACTGAGACACTGAGACCCTGAGACCCGGAGACACTGAGAGACTGAGAGACTGAAAGACTGAGAGACTGAGACCCTGGGACACTGAGAGACTGAGCGACTGATACACTGATACACTGAGACATTGAGACACTGAGAGGCTGAGAGACTGAGACGCTGAGACACTGAGACCCAGAGAGACTGAGAAACTGAGACCCTGAGAGTCGTAGAGACTGAGAGACTGAGACACTGAGAGACTGAGACCCTGAGACTCTGAGACACTGAGACACTGAGACCCTGAGACACTGAGACACTGAGACCCTGAGTCAATGAGACACTGAGACACTGAGAGACTGAGAGTCTGATAGACATAGAGACTGAGAGACTGAGACCCAGAGACCCTGAGACCCAGAGAGACTGAGAGACTGAGAGCATGAGAGACTAAGGCTCTGAGATCCTGAGACACTGAAACCCTGAGACCCTGAGAAACTGTGACACTGAGACCCTGAGACACTGAGAACCTGAGACACTGAGACACTGAGAGACTGATGCAATGAGAGAAAGAGAGAATGAGAGAATGAGAGACTGAGAGACTGAGACCCTGAGACCCTGAGGCACGGAGACCCTGAGTTACTGAGACAGTGAGACACTGAGACACTGAGACACTGAGAAACTGAGAGCCTGAGAGACTGAGACCCAGAGACACTGAGACCCTGAGACCCTGAGACACTGATAGACTGAGAGACTGAGCGACTGAGCGACTGAGTGACTGAGACACTGAGAGACTGAGACACTGTGACCCTGAGACACTGAGACACTGAGACCCTGAGACACTGAGATCCTGAGACACTGAGACACTGAGAGAATGAGACTGAGAGACTGATACACTGAAAGACTGAATGACTGAGAGATGGAGAGACTGAGACACTGGGACACTGAGACACTGAGACCCTGCGACCCTGAGACACTGAGAAACTGAGACACTGAGAGACTGAGAGACTGAGAGATGGAGAGACTGAGACACTGAAAGACTGAGAGACTGAGAGATGGAGAGACTGAGACACTGGGACCCTGAGACCCTGAGGCCCTGAGACACTGAGACCCTGCGACCCTGAGACACTGAGAAACTGAGACACTGAGATACTGAGACACTGAGACACTGAGACCTGAGACACTGAGACCTTGAGACCCTGAGACACTGAGACACTGAGAATCTGAGACCCTGAGACACTGATACACTGAGACACTGAGATCCTGAGACACTGACTCACTGAGATCCTGAAACACTGAGACACTGAGACCCTGAAACACTGAGACACTGAGACCCTGAGACAATGAGACCCTGATACACTGAGACACTGAGACCCTGAGACCCTGAGACACTGAGACCTTGAGGCACTGAGACACTGAGACACTGAGACCCTGAGACCCTGAGACCCAGAGAGCCTGAGACACTGAGACACTGAAAGACTGATACACTGAGAGACTGAGAGACTGAGAGACTGAGCGACTGAGAAACTGAGAGACTGAGAGTCTGAGAGACTGAGACACTGAGACACTGAGATACTGAGACACTGAGACACTGAGACCTGAGACACTGAGACCTTGAGACCCTGAGACACTGAGAATCTGAGACCCTGAGACACTGATACACTGAGACACTGAGATCCTGAGACACTGACACACTGAGATCCTGAAACACTGAGACACTGATACCCTGAAACACTGAGACACTGAGACACTGAGACCCTGAGACAATGAGACCCTGATACACTGAGAGACTGAGACCCTGAGACCCTGAGACACTGAGACCCTGAGGAACTGTGACCCTGAGACCCTGAGACACTGAGACACTGAGATCCTGAAACACTGAGACACTGAGATACTGAAACACTGAGACACTGAGACACTGAGACCCTGCTACACTGAGACCCTGAGACACTGAGACACTGAGACCCTGAGACACTGAGACGCTGAGACCCTGAGGCACTGAGACACTGAGACACTGAGACACTGAGATCCTGAAACACTGAGACACTGAGATACTGAAACACTGAGACACTGAGACCCTGCTACACTGAGACCCTGAGACACTGAGACCCTGAGACACTGAGACACTGAGACGCTGAGACCCTGAGGCACTGAGACACTGAGACCCTGAGACCCAGAGAGCCTGAGACACTGAGACACTGAGACACTGAGAGACTGATACACTGAGAGACTGAGAGACTGAGACCCATAGACCCAGAGCCTGACAGACTGAGAGACTGAGAGACTGAGAGACTGAGAAACTGAGAGATTGAGAGTCTGAGACACTGAGACACTAAGGAACTGTGACCCTGAGACACTGAGACACTGAGACCCTGAGACACTGAGACACTGAGAGAATGAGACTGAGAGACTGATACACAGAAAGACTGAGAGACTGAAAGACTGAGCGACTAAGAGACTGAGAGACGGAGAGACTGAGACACTGCGCCCCCTGAGACTGAGACCCTGAGATACTTAGACACTGAGACCCAGAGACACTGAGAGACTGAGAGACTGAGAAACTGAGACCCTGAAACACTGAGACCCTGAGACACTGAGACCCTGAGACCCTGAGACCCTGAGACTCTGAGACACTGAGACACTGAGACCCTGAGACACTGAGAGACTGAGACTGATACACTGAGAGACTGAGAGACTGACCGACTGAGAGACTGAGAGACTGAGACACTGAGAGACTGAGACACTGAGAGTCTGAGAGACTGATACACTGAGAGACTGAGCGACTCTGAGACTGAGACACTGTGACCCTGACAGACTGAGACACTGAGACACTGAGACCCTGAGAGACTGAGACGCTGAGAGACTGAGACCCTGAGACTCTGAGACCCTGAGGCCCTAAGACCTTGAGACCCTGAGACACTGAGACCCTGGAACACTGAGACCCTGGGACACTGAGACACTGAGACACTGAGGGACTGAGACACTGAGACACTGAGAGACTGAGTGACTGAGAGAATAAGACCCTGAGACCCTGAGACCCTGAGACACTGAGACACTGAGACCCTGAGACCCTGAGACACTGAGACACTGAGAGACTGAGAGACTGATACACTGAGAGACTGAGAGACTGAGAGACTGAGACACTGAGACACTGAGAGACTGAGAGACTGAGTGACTGAGAGACTGAGACCCGGATCCCAGAGAGCCTGAGACACTGAGACACTGAGAGACTGAGACTCTGAGACCCTGAGAGACTCAGAGACTGAGAGACTGAGACACTGAGAGACTGAGACCCAGAGACTCTGAGACCCTGAGACACTGAGACACTGAGACCCTGAGACACTGAGACACTGAGACACTGAGACCCTGAGATCCTGAGACACTGAGACACTGAGACACTGAGACCCTGAGACACTGAGAGACTGAGTGACTGAGAGACTGAGACCCGGAGACCCAGAGAGCCTGAGACACTGAGACACTGAGAGACTGAGAGACTGAGCGACTGAATGACTGAGAGACTGAGACACTGAGACACTGTGACCCTGAGAAACAGAGACACTGAGACCCTGAGACACTGAGACACTGAGAGAATGAGACTGAGAGACTGATACACAGAAAGACTGATGCCTGAGAGACTGAGCGACTGAGAGACGGAGAGACTGAGACACTGGGACCCTGAGACACTGAGACCCTGAGACACTGAGACACTGAGAGACTGAGAGACTGAGAGACTGAGAGACTGAGACACTGAGACACTGAGACCCTGAGAGTCGTAGACTCTGAGAGACTGAGACACTGAAAGACTGATTCACTGAGAGACTGAGAGACTGAGAGACTTAGACCCAGAGACCCTGAGAGACTGAGAGACTGAGAGACAGGGTGACTGAAAAACTGAGAGACTGAGAGTCTGAGACACTGAGGAACTGTGACCCTGAGACACTGAGACCCTGAGACACTGAGACACTGAGAGAATGAGACTGAGAGACTGATACACAGAAAGACTGAGAGACTGAAAGACTGAGCGACTAAGAGACTGAGAGACGGAGAGATTGAGACACTGCGCGCCCTGAGACTGAGACCCTTAGACACTTAGACACTGAGACCCTGAGACACTGAGAGACTGAGAGACTGAGAGACTGAGACCCTGAAGCACTGAGACCCTGAGACACTGAGACCCTGAGACCCTGAGACCCTGAGACACTGAGACACTGAAACACTGAGACACTGAGGCCCTGAGACACTGAGAGACTGATACACTGAGAGACTGATACACTGAGAGACTGAGAGACTGACCGACTCAGAGACTGACAGACTGAGACACTGAGAGACTGAGAGACTGAGACACTGAGAGTCTGAGAGACTGATACACTGAGAGACTGAGAGACTGAGCGACTCTGAGACTGAGACACTGAGACCTTGACAGACTGAGACACTTAGACACTGAGACACTGAGACATTGAGAGACTGAGTGACTGAGAGAATAAGACCCTGAGACCCTGAGACCCTCAGACACTGAGCCCCTGAGACCCTGAGACACTGAGAGACTGATACACTGAGAGACTGAGAGACTGAGAGACTGAGAGACTGAGCGACTCAGAGACTGAGAGACTGAGACACTAAGACACTGAGACCCTGAGAGACTGAGATACTGAGACCCTGAGAGACTCAGAGACTGAGAGACTGAGACACTGAGAGACTGAGACCCTGAGACTCTGAGACCCTGAGACCCTGAGACACTGAGACTCTGAGACCCTGAGACACTGAGACACTGAGACCCTGAGACACTGAGATACTGAGACCCTGAGACCCTGAGACACTGAGACACTGAGAGACTGAGACCTGAGAGACTGAGAGACAGGGTGACTGAGAGAATAAGACCCTGAGACCCTGAAACCCTGAGACACTGAGAAACTGAGACCCTGAGACACTGAGACACTGAGAGACTGAGAGACTGATACACTGAGAGACTGAGAGACTGAGAGACTGAGTGACTCAGAGACTGAGAGACTGAGAGACTGAGACACTGAGACCCTGAGACCCTGAGACACTGAGAGTCTGTGACCCAGAGAACCTGAGACACTGAGATCCTGAGACCCTGAAACCCTGAGACACTGAGACACTGAGACCCTGAGATCCTGAGACACTGAGACATTGAGACCCTGAGACACTGAGACACTGAGAGACTGAGAGACTGAGAGACTGAGACCCTGAGACACGGAGACACTGAGAGACTGAGAGACTAAAACCCTGAGACCCTGAGACACTGAGACCCTGAGACCCTGAGACACTGAGACACTGAGACCCTGAGGCACTGAGACACTGAGACACTGAGACACTGAGACCCTGAGACCCTGAGACCCTGTGACCCTGAGACACTGAGACACTGAGAGACTGAGAGACTGAGAGACTGAGCGACTCAGAGACTGAGCAACTCAGAGACTGAGAGAATGAGACACTGAGACTCTGAGAGACTGAGAGACTGGTGCACTGAGAGACTGAGAGACTGAGCGACTCAGAGACTGAGAGACTGAGAGACTGAGACACTGAGACCCTGACAGACTGAGACACGGGGACCCTGAGAGACTGAGAGACTGAGACACTGAGAGATTGAGACCCTGAGACACTGAGAGACTGAGACCCAGAGACCCTGAGACACTGAGAGCCTGAGACCCTGAGACACTGAAACCCTGAGACACTGAGACACTAAGAGACTGAGACCCTGAGACCCTGAGACCCTGAGACACTGAGACCCTGAGACACTGAGACACTGAGACACTGAGAGATTGAGAGACTGAGACCCGGAGACCCAGAGAAACTGAGAGACTGAGGGCATGAGAGAATATGGCCCTGAGATCCTGAGACCCTGAGACCCTGAGACACTGAGACCCTGAGACACTGAGACACTGAGACCCTGAGACACTGAGAGACTGAGAAACTGAGAACCTGAGACACTGAGATCCTGAGATACTGAGACCCTGACACCCTGAGACCCTGAGACACTGAGACCCTGAGACACTGAGAGACTGAGAACCTGAGACCCTGAGACACTGAGACCCTGAGGCACTGAGACACTGAGACCCTGAGACCCAGAGAGCCTGAGACATGAGACCCTGAGACACTGAGACCCTGAGGCACTGAGAGACTGAGACCCAGAGTCCCAGAGAGCCTGAGACACTGAGAGACTGAGAGACTGAGCGACTGAGAAGCTGAGAGACTGAGAGTCTGAGACACTGAGACACTGAGGAACGGTGACCCCGAGACACTGAGACACTGAGACCCTGAGACACTGAGACACTGAGAGAATGAGGCTCAGAAACTTATACACAGAAAGAGTGAGAGACTGAAAGACTGAGCGACTAAGAGACTGAGAGACGGAGAGATTGAGACACTGCGCCCCTTGAGACTGAGACCCTGAGACCCTGAGACACTGAGACACTGAGACACTGAGACACTGAGACACTGAGAGACTGAGAGACTGAGAGACTGAGAGACTGAGAGACTGAGTCCCTGAGACACTGAGACCCTGAGACCCTGAGACACTGAGACACTGAGACCCTGAGACACTGAGACACTGAAACACTGAGACACTGACACACTGAGACCCTGAGGCACTGAGACCCTGAGACACTGAGACACTGAGCAACTGAGACCCTGAGACCCTGTGTCACTGAGACACTGAGACCCTGAGACACTGAGACACTGAAACCCTGAGACACTGAGAGACTGAGATTCTGATACACTGAGAGACTGAGAGACTGAGCGACTCAGAGACTGAGAGACTGAGAGACTGAGACCCTGACAGACTGAGACACTGAGACACTGAGACCCTGAGAGACTGAGAGACTGAGACGCTGAGAGACTGAGACCCTGAGACTCTGAGACCCTGAGACCCTAAGACCTTGAGACCCTGAGACACTGAGACCCTGGAACACTGAGACACTGGGACACTGAGAGACTGAGTGACTGAGAGGATAAGACCCTGAGACCCTGAGACACTGAAACCCTGAGACCCTGAGACACTGAGACACTGAGAGACTGATACACTGAGAGACTGAGAGACTGAGAGACTGAGAGACTGAGCGACTCAGAGACTGAAAGACTGAGACACTAAGATACTGAGACCCTGAGAGACTGAGACACTGAGACCCTGAGAGACTCAGAGACTGAGAGACTGAGACACTGAGAGACTGAGACCCTGAGACTCTGAGACCCTGAGACCCTGAGACACTGAGACACTGAGACCCTGAGACACTGAGACACTGAGACCCTGAGACACTGAGATACTGAGACCCTGAGACCCTGAGACACTGAGACACTGAGAGACTGAGACCTGAGAGACTGAGAGACAGGGTGACTGAGAGAATAAGACCCTGAGACCCTGAAACCCTGAGACACTGAGAAACTGAGACCCTGAGACACTGAGACACTGAGACACTGAGAGACTGAGAGACTGATACACTGAGAGACTGAGAGACTGAGAGACTGAGTGACTCAGAGACTGAGAGACTGAGAGACTGAGACACTGAGACCCTGAGACCCTGAGACACTGAGAGTCTGTGACCCAGAGAACCTGAGACACTGAGATCCTGAGACCCTGAAACCCTGAGACACTGAGACACTGAGACCCTGAGACCCTGAGATCCTGAGACACTGAGACATTGAGACCCTGAGACACTGAGACACTGAGAGACTGAGAGACTGAGAGACTGAGACCCTGAGACACGGAGACACTGAGAGACTAAAATCCTGAGACCCTGAGACACTGAGACCCTGAGACACTGAGACACTGAGACCCTGAGGCACCGAGACACTGAGACACTGAGACCCTGAGACCCTGAGACCCTGTGACCCTGAGACACTGAGACACTGAGAGACTGAGAGACTGATACACTGAGTGACTGAGAGACTGAGAGACTGAGCGACTCAGAGACTGAGCAACTCAGAGACTGAGAGAATCAGACACTGAGACTCTGAGAGACTGAGAGACTGGTGCACTGAGAGACTGAGAGACTGAGCGACTCAGAGACTGAGAGACTGAGAGACTGAGACACTGAGACCCTGACAGACTGAGACACTGAGACCCTGAGAGACTGAGAGACTGAGAGACTGAGACACTGAGAGATTGAGACCCTGAGACACTGAGAGACTGAGACCCAGAGACCTTGAGACACTGAGAGCCTGAGACCCTGAGACACTGAAACCCTGAGACACTGAGACACTGAGAGATTGAGAGACTGAGACCCGGAGACCCAGAGAAACTGAGAGACTGAGGGCATGAGAGAATATGGCCCTGAGATCCTGAGACCCTGAGACCCTGAGACACTGAGACCCTGAGACACTGAGACACTGAGACCCTGAGACACTGAGAGACTGAGAAACTGAGAACCTGAGACACTGAGATCCTGAGACACTGAGACCCTGAGACCCTGAGACACTGAGACCCTGAGACACTGAGAGACTGAGAACCTGAGACCCTGAGACACTGAGACCCTGAGGCACTGAGACACTGAGACCCTGAGACCCAGAGAGCCTGAGACACTGAGACCCTGAGACACTGAGTCCCTGAGGCACTGAGAGACTGAGACCCAGAGTCCCAGAGTCCCAGAGAGCCTGAGACACTGAGAGACTGAGAGACTGAGAGACTGAGCGACTGAGAAGTTGAGAGACTGAGAGTCTGAGACACTGAGACACTGAGGAACTGTGACCCCGAGACACTGAGACACTGAGACCCTGAGACACTGAGACACTGAGAGAATGAGGCTCAGAGACTTATACACTGAAAGAGTGAGAGACTGAAAGACTGAGCGACTAAGAGTCTGAGAGACGGAGAGATTGAGACACTGCGCCCCTTGAGACTGAGACCCTGACACCCTGAGACACTGAGACACTGAGACCCTGAGACACTGAGAGACTGAGAGACTGAGAGACTGAGAGACTGAGTCCCTGAGACACTGAGACACTGAGACCCTGAGACCCTGAGACACTGAGACACTGAGACACTGAAACACTGAGACAGTGAGACACTGAGCAACTGAGACCCTGAGACCCTGTGTCACTGAGACACTGAGACCCTGAGACCCTGAGACTCTGAGACACTGAGACACTGAGCAACTGAGACCCTGAGACCCTGTGTCACTGAGACACTTAGACCCTGAGACCCTGAGACACTGAAACCCTGAGACACTGAGAGACTGAGATTCTGATACACTGAGAGACTGAGAGACTGAGCGACTCAGAGACTGAGAGACTGAGAGACTGAGACCCTGACAGACTGAGACACTGAGACACTGAGACCCTGAGACTCTGAGACCCTGAGACCCTAAGACCTTGAGACCCTGAGACACTGAGACCCTGGAACACTGAGACACTAGGACACTGAGACACTGAGACACTGAGAGACTGAGTGACTGAGAGATTAAGACCCTGAGACCCTGAGACCCTGAGACCCTGAGACCCTGAGACACTGAGACCCTGAGACACTGAGAGACTGATACACTGAGAGACTGAGAGACTGAGAGACTGAGCGACTCAGAGACTGAGAGACTGAGACACTAAGACACTGAGACCCTGAGAGACTGAAACACTGAGACCCTGAGAGACTGAGAGACTGAGACCCTGAGACTCTGAGACCCTGAGACCCTGAGACACTGAGACACTGAGACCCTGAGACACTGAGACACTGAGACACTGAGACCCTGAGACCCTGAGACACTGAGACACTGAGCCCCTGAGACACTGACACACTGAGACACTGAGAGACTGAGAGACTGAGGCCTGGGGACCCAGCGACCCAGAGAGACTGAGAGACTGAGGGCATGAGAGATTATGGCCCTGAGATCCTGAGACACTGCGCCCCTTAAGACTGAGACCCTGAGACACTGAGACTCTGAGACCCTGAGACCCTGAGACACTGAGATACTGAGACCCTGAGACACTGAGACACTGAGAGACTGAGACCTGGAGACCCAGAGAGATTGAGAGACTGAGGGCATGAGAGATTATGGCCCTGAGATCCTGAGACACTGAGACCCTGAGACCCTGAGACACTGAGACACTGAGACCCCGAGACACTGAGAACCTGAGACACTGAGACACTGAGAGACTGAGAGAGAGAGAGACTGATACAATGAGAGAATGAGAGACTGAGACACTGAGAGACTGAGATCCTGAGACTCTGAGACCCTGAGACCCTGAGACACTGAGACACTGAGACCCTGAGACACTGACACACTGAGACCCTGAGACCCTGAGACACTGAGACACTGAGACACTGAGAGACTGAGAGGCTGAGCCCCGGAGACCCAGAGACCTAGAGAGACTGAGAGACAGAGGGCATGAGAGAATATGGCCCTGAGATCCTGAGACACTGAGACCCTGAGACCCTGAGACCCTGGGACCCTGAGACACTGAGACACTGAAACACTGAGACACTGACACACTGAGACCCTGAGGCACTGAGACCCTGAGACACTGAGACACTGAGCAACTGAGACCCTGAGACCCTGTGTCACTGAGACACTGAGACCCTGAGACACTGAGACACTGAAACCCTGAGACACTGAGACACTGAGAGACTGAGATTCTGATACACTGAGAGACTGAGAGACTGAGCGACTCAGAGACTGAGAGACTGAGAGACTGAGACCCTGAAAGACTGAGACACTGAGACACTGAGACCCTGAGAGACTGAGAGACTGAGACGCTGAGAGACTGAGACCCTGAGACTCTGAGACCCTGAGACCCTAAGACCTTGAGACCCTGAGACACTGAGACCCTGGAACACTGAGACACTGGGACACTGAGAGACTGAGTGACTGAGAGAATAAGACCCTGAGACCCTGAGACACTGAAACCCTGAGACCCTGAGACACTGAGACACTGAGAGACTGATACACTGAGAGACTGAGAGACTGAGAGACTGAGCGACTCAGAGACTGAAAGACTAAGACACTAAGACACTGAGACCCTGAGAGACTGAGACACTGAGACCCTGAGAGACTCAGAGACTGAGAGACTGAGACACTGAGAGACTGAGACCCTGAGACTCTGAGACCCTGAGACCCTGAGACACTGAGACACTGAGACCCTGAGACACTGAGACACTGAGACCCTGAGACACTGAGATACTGAGACCCTGAGACCCTGAGACACTGAGACACTGAGAGACTGAGACCTGAGAGACTGAGAGACAGGGTGACTGAGAGAATAAGACCCTGAGACCCTGAAACCCTGAGACACTGAGAAACTGAGACCCTGAGACACTGAGACACTGAGACACTGAGAGACTGAGAGACTGATACACTGAGAGACTGAGAGACTGAGAGACTGAGTGACTCAGAGACTGAGAGACTGAGAGACTGAGACACTGAGACCCTGAGACCCTGAGACACTGAGAGTCTGTGACCCAGAGAACCTGAGACACTGAGATCCTGAGACCCTGAAACCCTGAGACACTGAGACACTGAGACCCTGAGACCCTGAGATCCTGAGACACTGAGACATTGAGACCCTGAGACACTGAGACACTGAGAGACTGAGAGACTGAGAGACTGAGACCCTGAGACACGGAGACACTGAGAGACTGAGAGACTAAAACCCTGAGACCCTGAGACACTGAGACCCTGAGACACTGAGACACTGAGACCCTGAGGCACCGAGACACTGAGACACTGAGACCCTGAGACCCTGAGACCCTGTGACCCTGAGACACTAAGACACTGAGAGACTGAGAGACTGATACACTGAGTGACTGAGAGACTGAGAGACTGAGCGACTCAGAGACTGAGAAACTCAGAGACTGAGAGAATGAGACACTGAGACTCTGAGAGACTGAGAGACTGGTGCACTGAGAGACTGAGAGACAGAGCGACTCAGAGACTGAGAGACTGAGAGACTGAGACACTGAGACCCTGACAGACTGAGACACTGAGACCCTGAGAGACTGAGAGACTGAGAGACTGAGACACTGAGAGATTGAGACCCTGAGACACTGAGAGACTGAGACCCAGAGACCCTGAGACACTGAGAGCCTGAGACCCTGAGACACTGAAACCCTGAGACACTGAGACACTAAGAGACTGAGACCCTGAGACCCTGAGACACTGAGACCCTGAGACACTGAGACACTGAGACACTGAGACACTGAGAGATTGAGAGACTGAGACCCGGAGACCCAGAGAAACTGAGAGACTGAGGGCATGAGAGAATATGGCCCTGAGATCCTGAGACCCTGAGACCCTGAGACACTGAGACCCTGAGACACTGAGACACTGAGACCCTGAGACACTGAGAGACTGAGAAACTGAGAACCTGAGACACTGAGATCCTGAGACACTGAGACCCTGAGACCCTGAGACCCTGAGATACTGAGACCCTGAGACACTGAGAGACTGAGAACCTGAGACCCTGAGACACTGAGACCCTGAGGCACTGAGACACTGAGACCCTGAGACCCAGAGAGCCTGAGACACTGAGACCCTGAGACACTGAGTCCCTGAGGCACTGAGAGACTGAGACCCAGAGTCCCAGAGTCCCAGAGAGCCTGAGACACTGAGAGACTGAGAGACTGAGAGACTGAGCGACTGAGAAGCTGAGAGACTGAGAGTCTGAGACACTGAGACACTGAGGAACTGTGACCCCGAGACACTGAGACACTGAGACCCTGAGACACTGAGACACTGAGAGAATGAGGCTCAGAGACTTATACACAGAAAGAGTGAGAGACTGAAAGACTGAGCGACTAAGAGTCTGAGAGACGGAGAGATTGAGACACTGCGCCCCTTGAGACTGAGACCCTGACACCCTGAGACACTGTGACCCTGAGACACTGAGAGACTGAGACACTGAGACCCTGAGACACTGAGAGACTGAGAGACTGAGAGACTGAGAGACTGAGTCCCTGAGACACTGAGACACTGAGACCCTGAGACCCTGAGACACTGAGACACTGAGACACTGAAACACTGAGACAGTGAGACACTGAGCAACTGAGACCCTGAGACCCTGTGTCACTGAGACACTGAGACCCTGAGACCCTGAGACTCTGAGACACTGAGACACTGAGCAACTGAGACCCTGAGACCCTGTGTCACTGAGACACTTAGACCCTGAGACCCTGAGACACTGAAACCCTGAGACACTGAGAGACTGAGATTCTGATACACTGAGAGACTGAGAGACTGAGCGACTCAGAGACTGAGAGACTGAGACCCTGACAGACTGAGACACTGAGACCCTGAGAGACTGAGACGCTGAGAGACTGAGACCCTGAGACTCTGAGATCCTGAGACCCTAAGACCTTGAGACCCTGAGACACTGAGACCCTGGAACACTGAGACACTGGGACACTGAGACACTGAGACACTGAGAGACTGAGTGACTGAGAGATTAAGACCCTGAGACCCTGAGACCCTGAGACACTGAGACCCTGAGACACTGAGACCCTGAGACACTGAGAGACTGATACACTGAGAGACTGAGAGACTGAGAGACTGAGCGACTCAGAGACTGAGAGACTGAGACACTAAGACACTGAGACCCTGAGAGACTGAAACACTGAGACCCTGAGAGACTGAGAGACTGAGACCCTGAGACTCTGAGACCCTGAGACCCTGAGACACTGAGACACTGAGACCCTGAGACACTGAGACACTGAGACCCTGAGACCCTGAGACACTGAGACACTGAGCCCCTGAGACACTGACACACTGAGACACTGAGAGACTGAGAGACTGAGGCCTGGGGACCCAGCGACCCAGAGAGACTGAGAGACTGAGGGCATGAGAGATTATGGCCCTGAGATCCTGAGACACTGCGCCCCTTAAGACTGAGACCCTGAGACACTGAGACTCTGAGACCCTGAGACCCTGAGACACTGAGATACTGAGACCCTGAGACACTGAGACACTGAGAGACTGAGACCTGGAGACCCAGAGAGATTGAGAGACTGAGGGCATGAGAGATTATGGCCCTGAGATCCTGAGACACTGAGACCCTGAGACCCTGAGACACTGAGACACTGAGACCCCGAGACACTGAGAACCTGAGACACTGAGACACTGAGAGACTGAGAGAGAGAGAGACTGATACAATGAGAGAATGAGAGACTGAGACACTGAGAGACTGAGATCCTGAGACTCTGAGACCCTGAGACCCTGAGACCCTGAGACACTGAGACACTGAGACACTGAGACCCTGAGACACTGACACACTGAGACCCTGAGACCCTGAGACACTGAGACACTGAGACACTGAGAGACTGAGAGGCTGAGCCCCGGAGACCCAGAGACCTAGAGAGACTGAGAGACAGAGGGCATGAGAGAATATGGCCCTGAGATCCTGAGACACTGAGACCCTGAGACCCTGGGACCCTGAGACACTGAGACACTGAGACCCTGAGACACTGAGACACTGAGACCCTGATACCCTGAGACACTAAGAGACTGAGACCCAGAGACCCTGAGACACTGAGACACTGAGACCCTGAGACAATGAGATACTGAGACACTGAGACACTGAGGCCCTGAGACCCTGAGATCCTGAGACACTGAGACCCTGAGACCCTGAGACACTGAGACACTGAGAGACAAAGAGACTGATGCAATGAGAGAATGAGAGACTGAGACACTGAGAGACTTGGATCCTGAGACTCTGAGACCCTGAGACCCTGAGACCCAGAGACCCTGAGACCCTGATACACTGAGACCCTGAGACAGTGAGACACTGAGACACTGAGACACTGAGACACTGAGACACTGAGTCCCTGAGACCCTGAGACCCTGAGATCCTGAGACACTGAGACTCTGAGACCCTGAGACACTGAGCCACTGAGACCCTGAGACACTGAGAACCTGAGACACTGAGACACTGAGAGACAAAGAGACTGATGCAATGAGAGAATGAGAGACTGAGACACTGAGAGACTTGGATCCTGAGACTCTGAGACCCTGAGACCCTGAGACCCAGAGACCCTGAGACCCTGAGACCCTGATACACTGAGACCCTGAGACAGTGAGACACTGAGACACTGAGACACTGAGACACTGAGTCCCTGAGACCCTGAGACCCTGAGATCCTGAGACACTGAGACACTGAGACCCTGAGACACTGAGACACTGAGATACTGAGACAGTGAGACACTGAGAACCTGAGACACTGAGACCCTGAGACCCTGAGACATTGAGACCCAGAGACCATGACACACTGAGACACTGAGAGACTGATACACAGAGAGACTGAGAGACTGAGCAACTGAGCGACTGAGTGACTGAGAGACTGAGAGACTGAGACACTGAGAGACTGAGACACTGAGAGACTGAGACCCTGAGGCACTGATACCCAGAGACCCTGAGACCCTGAGACACTCAGACACGGAGACCCTGAGACACTGAGAGAATGAGACATTGAGACGCTGAGACCCTGAGAGACGGAGACACTGAGACACTGAGACCCTGAGAGGCTGAGAGACTTAGAGACTGAGACGCTGAGAAACTGAGACCCTGAGACTCTGAGACCCTGAGACCATAAGACCCTTGAGAAACTGAGACTCTGAGACCCTGAGACACTGAGACACTGAGACCCTGAGACACTGAGACACTGAGACCCTGAGACCCTGAGACGCTGAGACACTGAGACCCTGAGACACTGAGACACTGAGAGACTGAGAGACTGAGACCTGGGGACCCAGAGACCCAGAGAGACTGAGAGACTGAGGGCATGAGAGAATATGGCCCTGAGATCCTGAGACACTGAGACCCTGAGACCCTGAGACACTGAGACACTGAGAACCTGAGACCCTGAGACACTGAGACCCTGAGACCCTGAGACACTGAGACCCTGAGGCACTGAGACACTGAGACCCTGAGGCACTGAGAGACTGAGCGACTAAGAGACTGAGAGACAGAGACATTGAGACACTGCGCTCCTTGAGACTGAGACCCTGAGACACTGAGACTCTGAGACCCTGAGACCCTGAGACACTGAGACACTGAGACCCTGAGACACTGAGACACTGAGGCACTGAGACCCTGAGACCCTGAGACACTGAGACACTGAGCCCCTGAGACACTGAGACACTGAGACACTGAGAGACTGAGAGACTGAGGCCTGGGGACCCAGCGACCCAGAGAGACTGAGAGACTGAGGGCATGAGAGATTATGGCCCTGAGACCCTGAGACCCTGAGACATTGAGACCCCGAGACACTGAGACCCTGAAACCCTGAGACACTGAGACACTGAGACACTGAGACCCTGAGACACTGAGACACTGAGACACTGAGATACTGAGACAGTGAGACACTGAGAACCTGAGACACTGAGACATTGAGACCCAGAGACCATGACACACTGAGACACTGAGAGGCTGATACACAGAGAGACTGAGAGACTGAGCAACTGAGCGACTGAGTGACTGAGAGACTGAGAGACTGAGACACTGAGAGACTGAGACACTGAGAGACTGAGACCCTGAGGCTCTGATACCCAGAGACCCTGAGACCCTGAGACACTGAGACACGGAGACCCTGAGACACTGAGAGAATGAGACATTGAGACGCTGAGACCCTGAGAGATGGAGACACTGAGACACTGAGACCCTGAGAGGCTGAGAGACTTAGAGACTGAGACGCTGAGAAACTGAGACAGTGAGACTCTGAGACCCTGAGACCATAAGACCTTGAGAAACTGAGACTCTGAGACCCTGAGACACTGAGACACTGAGACCCTGAGACACTGAGACACTGAGACCCTGAGACCCTGAGACACTGAGACACTGAGACCCTGAGACACTGAGACACTGAGAGACTGAGAGACTGAGACCTGGGGACCCAGAGACCCAGAGAGACTGAGAGACTGAGGGCATGAGAGAATATGGCCCTGAGATCCTGAGACACTGAGACCCTGAGACCCTGAGACACTGAGACACTGAGGCACTGAGAGACTGAGCGACTAAGAGACTGAGAGACGGAGACATTGAGACACTGCGCTCCTTGAGACTGAGACCCTGAGACACTGAGACTCTGAGACCCTGAGACCCTGAGACACTGAGACACTGAGACCCTGAGACACTGAGACACTGAGGCACTGAGACCCTGAGACACTGAGACCCTGAGGCACTGAGACACTGAGACCCTGAGGCACTGAGAGACTGAGCGACTAAGAGACTGAGAGACGGAGACATTGAGACACTGCGCTCCTTGAGACTGAGACCCTGAGACACTGAGACTCTGAGACCCTGAGACCCTGAGACACTGAGACACTGAGACCCTGAGACACTGAGACACTGAGGCACTGAGACCCTGAGACCCTGAGACACTGAGACACTGAGCCCCTGAGACACTGAGACACTGAGAGACTGAGAGACTGAGGCCTGGGGACCCAGCGACCCAGAGAGACTGAGAGACTGAGGGCATGAGAGATTATGGCCCTGAGATCCTGAGACACTGAGACCCTGAGACCCTGAGACATTGAGACCCCGAGACACTGAGACCCTGAGACCCTGAGACACTGAGACACTGAGACACTGAGACCCTGAGACACTGAGACACTGAGACACTGAGATACTGAGACAGTGAGACACTGAGAACCTGAGACACTGAGACCCTGAGACACTGAGACATTGAGACCCAGAGACCATGACACACTGAGACACTGAGAGACTGATACACAGAGAGACTGAGAGACTGAGCAACTGAGTGACTGAGCGACTGAGACACTGAGAGACTGAGACACTGAGAGACTGAGACCCTGAGGCTCTGATACCCAGAGACCTTGAGACCCTGAGACACTGAGACACGGAGACCCTGAGACACTGAGAGAATGAGACATTGAGACGCTGAGACCCTGAGAGACGGAGACACTGAGACACTGAGACCCTGAGAGGCTGAGAGACTTAGAGACTGAGACGCTGAGAAACTGAGACCCTGAGACTCTGAGACCCTGAGACCATAAGACCTTGAGAAACTGAGACTCTGAGACCCTGAGACACTGAGACACTGAGACCCTGAGACACTGAGACACTGAGACCCTGAGACCCTGAGACACTGAGACACTGAGACCCTGAGACACTGAGACACTGAGAGACTGAGAGACTGAGACCTGGGGACCCAGAGACCCAGAGAGACTGAGAGACTGAGGGCATGAGAGAATATGGCCCTGAGATCCTGAGACACTGAGACCCTGAGACCCTGAGACACTGAGACACTGAGAACCTGAGACCCTGAGACACTGAGACCCTGAGACCCTGAGACACTGAGACACTGAGACCCTGAGGCACTGAGACACTGAGACCCTGAGGCACTGAGAGACTGAGCGACTAAGAGACTGAGAGACGGAGACATTGAGACACTGCGCTCCTTGAGACTGAGACCCTGAGACACTGAGACTCTGAGACCCTGAGACCCTGAGACACTGAGACACTGAGACACTGAGACCCTGAGACACTGAGACACTGAGGCACTGAGACCCTGAGACCCTGAGACACTGAGACACTGAGCCCCTGAAACACTGAGACACTGAGAGACTGAGAGACTGAGGCCTGGGGACCCAGCGACCCAGAGAGACTGAGAGACTGAGGATATGAGAGATTATGGCCCTGAGATCCTGAGACACTGAGACCCTGAGACCCTGAGACACTGAGACACTGAGACCCTGAGACACTGAGACCCTGAGGCACTGAGACACTGAGACCCAGAGTCACAGAGAGCCTGAGACACTGAGAGACTGAGCGACTGCGAAACTGAGAGACTGAGAGTCTGAGACACTGAGACACTGAGAAACTGTGACCCTGAGACACTGAGAGAATGAGGCTGAGAAACTTATACACAGAAAGACTGAGAGACTGAAAGACTGAGCGACTAAGAGACTGAGAGACGGAGAGATAGAGACACTGCGCCCCTTGAGACTGAGACCCTGAGACACTGAGACTCTGAGACCCTGAGACACTGAGATACTGAGACCCTGAGACACTGAGACACTGAGAGACTGAGAGACTGAGACCTGGAGACCCAGAGAGATTGAGAGACTGAGGGCATGAGAGATTATGGCCCTGAGATCCTGAGACACTGAGACCCTGAGACCCTGAGACACTGAGACACTGAGACCCCGAGACACTGAGAACCTGAGACACTGAGACACTGAGAGACTGAGAGAGAGAGAGACTGATACAATGAGAGAATGAGAGACTGAGAGACTGAGACACTGAGAGACTGAGATCCTGAGACTCTGAGACCCTGAGACCCTGAGACACTGAGACACTGAGACACTGAGACACTGAGACCCTGAGACACTGAGACATTGAGACCCAGAGACCATGACACACTGAGACACTGAGACACTGATACACTGAGAGACTGAGACACTGAGAGACTGAGAGACTGAGACCTGGGGACCCAGAGACCCAGAGAGACTGAGAGACTGAGGGCATGAGAGAATATGGCCCTGAGACCCTGAGACACTGAGATACTGAGAACCTGAGACCCTGAGACACTGAGACCCTGAGGCACTGAGACACTGAGACTCTGAGGCACTGAAAGACTGAGACCCAGAGAGCCTGAGAGACTGAGCGACTAAGAGACTGAGAGACGGAGACATTGAGACATTGCACTCCTTGAGACTGAGACCCTGAGACACTGAGACTCTGAGACCCTGAGACCCTGAGACACTGAGACACTGAGACCCTGAGACACTGAGACACTGAGACACTGAGACCCTGAGACCCTGAGACCCTGAGACACTGAGACACTGAGAACCTGAGACCCTGAGACACTGAGACCCTGAGGCACTGAGACACTGAGACCCTGAGGCACTGAAAGACTGAGACCCAGAGAGCCTGAGAGACTGAGCGACTAAGAGACTGAGAGACGGAGACATTGAGACATTGCACTCCTTGAGACTGAGACCCTGAGACACTGAGACTCTGAGACCCTGAGACCCTGAGACACTGAGACACTGAGACCCTGAGACACTGAGTCACTGAGACACTGAGACCCTGAGACCCTGAGACCCTGAGACACTGAGACACTGAGCCCCTGAGACACTGAGCCCCTGAGACACTGAGACACTGAGACACTGAGAGACTGAGAGACTGAGGCCTGGGGACCCAGCGACCCAGAGAGACTGAGAGACTGAGGGCATGAGAGACCCTGAGACCCTGAGACACTGAGACACTGAGACCCTGAGTCCCTGAGACAATGAGACACTGAGACACTGAGATACTGAGACAGTGAGACACTGAGACCCTGAGACACTGAGACCCCGAGACACTGAGACCCTGAGACCCCGAGACACTGAGACACTGAAAACCTGAGACCCTGAGACACTGAGACCCTGAGACCCTGAGACACTGCGACCCTGAGGCACTGAGACACTTAGACCCAGAGTCCCAGAGAGCCTGAGACACTGAGAGACTGAGCGACTGAGAAACTGAGAGACTGAGAGTCTGAGACACTGAGACACTGAGAAACTGAGAAACTGTGACCCTGAGACACTGAGACACTGAGAGAATGAGGCTGAGAGACTTATACACAGAAAGACTGAGAGACTGAAGGACTGAGCGACTAAGAGACTGAGAGACGGAGAGATTGAGACACTGCGCCCCTTGAGACTGAGACCCTGAGACACTGAGACACTGAGACTCTGAGACCCTGAGACACTGAGATACTGAGACCCTGAGACACTGAGACACTGAGAGACTGAGAGACTGAGACCTGGAGACCCAGAGAGATTGAGAGACTGAGGGCATGAGAGATTATGGCCCTGAGATCCTGAGACACTGAGACCCTGAGACCCTGAGACACTGAGACACTGAGACCCCGAGACACTGAGAACCTGAGATACTGAGACACTGAGAGACTGAGAGAGAGAGAGACTGATACAATGAGAGAATGAGAGACTGAGACACTGAGACACTGAGAGACTGAGATCATGAGATTCTGAGACCCTGACACACTGAGACACTGAGACCCTGAGACCCTGAGACACTGACACACTGACACACTGAGACCCTGAGACCCTGAGACCCTGAGACACTGAGACACTGAGAGACTGAGAGGCTGAGCCCCGGAGACCCAGAGACCTAGAGAGACTGAGAGACAGAGGGCATGAGAGAATATGGCCCTGATATCCTGAGACACTGAGACCCTGAGACCCTGAGACCCTGGGGCCCTGAGACACTGAGACACTAAGAGACTGAGACCCAGAGACCCTGAGACAATGAGATACTGAGACACTGAGACACTGAGGCCCTGAGACCCTGAGATCCTGAGACACTGAGACCCTGAGACCCTGAGACACTGAGACACTGAGACACGGAGAGACTGAGAGGCTGAGCCCCAGAGACCCAGAGACCCAGAGAGACTGAGAGACTGAGGGCATGAGAGAATATGGCCCTGAGATCCTGAGACACTGAAACCCTGAGACCCTGAGACACTGAACCACTGAGACCCTGAGACACTGAGAACCTGAGACACTGAGACACTGAGAGACTGAGAGACTGAGACACTGAGCCACTGAGACCCTGAGACACTGAGACACTGAGCCACTGAGACCCTGAGACACTGAGAACCTGAGACCCTGAGACACTGAGTCCCTGAGACCCTGAGACACTTAGACACTGAGCCACTGAGACCCTGAGACACTGAGACACTGAGCCACTGAGACCCTGAGACACTGAGAACCTGAGACCCTGAGACACTGAGCCCTGAGACCCTGAGACACTTAGACACTGAGACACTGAGACCCTGAGATCCTGAGACACTGAGACATTGAGACCCTGAGACACTGAGACACTGAGAGACTGAGAGACTGAGAGACTGAGACCCTGAGACACGGAGACACTGAGAGACTGAGAGACTAAAACCCTGAGACCCTGAGACACTGAGACCCTGAGACCCTGAGACACTGAGACACTGAGACCCTGAGGCACTGAGACACTGAGACACTGAGACACTGAGACCCTGAGACCCTGAGACCCTGTGACCCTGAGACACTGAGACACTGAGACACTGAGAGACTGAGAGACTGAGAGACTGAGCGACTCAGAGACTGAGCAACTCAGAGACTGAGAGAATGAGACACTGAGACTCTGAGAGACTGAGAGACTGGTGCACTGAGAGACTGAGAGACTGAGCGACTCAGAGACTGAGAGACTGAGAGACTGAGACACTGAGACCCTGACAGACTGAGACACTGGGACCCTGAGAGACTGAGAGACTGAGACACTGAGAGATTGAGACCCTGAGACACTGAAAGACTGAGACCCAGAGACCCTGAGACACTGAGAGCCTGAGACCCTGAGACACTGAAACCCTGAGACACTGAGACACTAAGAGACTGAGACCCTGAGACCCTGAGACCCTGAGACACTGAGACCCTGAGACACTGAGACACTGAGAGATTGAGAGACTGAGACCCGGAGACCCAGAGAAACTGAGAGACTGAGGGCATGAGAGAATATGGCCCTGAGATCCTGAGACCCTGAGACCCTGAGACACTGAGACCCTGAGACACTGAGACACTGAGACCCTGAGACACTGAGAGACTGAGAAACTGAGAACCTGAGACACTGAGATCCTGAGATACTGAGACCCTGACACCCTGAGACCCTGAGACACTGAGACCCTGAGACACTGAGAGACTGAGGCACTGAGACACTGAGACCCTGAGACCCAGAGAGCCTGAGACATGAGACCCTGAGACACTGAGACCCTGAGGCACTGAGAGACTGAGACCCAGAGTCCCAGAGAGCCTGAGACACTGAGAGACTGAGAGACTGAGAGACTGAGCGACTGAGAAGCTGAGAGACAGAGAGTCTGAGACACTGAGACACTGAGGAACTGTGACCCCGAGACACTGAGACACTGAGACCCTGAGACACTGAGACACTGAGAGAATGAGGCTCAGAAACTTATACACAGAAAGAGTGAGAGACTGAAAGACTGAGCGACTAAGAGACTGAGAGACGGAGAGATTGAGACACTGCGCCCCTTGAGACTGAGACCCTGAGACCCTGAGACACTGAGACACTGAGACACTGAGACACTGAGAGACTGAGAGACTGAGAGACTGAGAGACTGAGAGACTGAGTCCCTGAGACACTGAGACCCTGAGACCCTGAGACACTGAGACACTGAGACCCTGAGACACTGAGACACTGAAACACTGAGACAATGACACACTGAGACCCTGAGGCACTGAGACCCTGAGACACTGAGACACTGAGACCCTGAGCAACTGAGACCCTGAGACCCTGTGTCACTGAGACACTGAGACCCTGAGACACTGAGACACTGAAACCCTGAGACACTGAGAGACTGAGATTCTGATACACTGAGAGACTGAGAGACTGAGCGACTCAGAGACTGAGAGACTGAGAGACTGAGACCCTGACAGACTGAGACACTGAGACACTGAGACCCTGAGAGACTGAGAGACTGAGACGCTGAGAGACTGAGACCCTGAGACTCTGAGACCCTGAGACCCTAAGACCTTGAGACCCTGAGACACTGAGACCCTGGAACACTGAGACACTGGGACACTGAGAGACTGAGAGACTGAGTGACTGAGTGAATAAGACCCTGAGACCCTGAGACACTGAAACCCTGAGACCCTGAGACACTGAGACACTGAGAGACTGATACACTGAGAGACTGAGAGACTGAGAGACTGAGCGACTCAGAGACTGAAAGACTGAGACACTAAGACACTGAGACCCTGAGAGACTGAGACACTGAGACCCTGAGAGACTCAGAGACTGAGAGACTGAGACACTGAGAGACTGAGACCCTGAGACTCTGAGACCCTGAGACCCTGAGACACTGAGACACTGAGACCCTGAGACCCTGAGACACTGAGACACTGAGACCCTGAGACACTGAGATACTGAGACCCTGAGACCCTGAGACACTGAGACACTGAGAGACTGAGACCTGAGAGACTGAGAGACAGGGTGACTGAGAGAATAAGACCCTGAGACCCTGAAACCCTGAGACACTGAGAAACTGAGACCCTGAGACACTGAGACACTGAGACACTGAGAGACTGAGAGACTGATACACTGAGAGACTGAGAGACTGAGAGACTGAGTGACTCAGAGACTGAGAGACTGAGAGACTGAGACACTGAGACCCTGAGACCCTGAGACACTGAGAGTCTGTGACCCAGAGAACCTGAGACACTGAGATCCTGAGACCCTGAAACCCTGAGACACTGAGACACTGAGACCCTGAGACCCTGAGATCCTGAGACACTGAGACATTGAGACCCTGAGACACTGAGACACTGAGAGACTGAGAGACTGAGAGACTGAGACCCTGAGACACGGAGACACTGAGAGACTGAGAGACTAAAACCCTGAGACCCTGAGACACTGAGACCCTGAGACACTGAGACACTGAGACCCTGAGGCACCGAGACACTGAGACACTGAGACCCTGAGACCCTGAGACCCTGTGACCCTGAGACACTGAGACACTGAGAGACTGAGAGACTGATACACTGAGTGACTGAGAGACTGAGAGACTGAGCGACTCAGAGACTGAGCAACTCAGAGACTGAGAGAATGAGACACTGAGACTCTGAGAGACTGAGAGACTGGTGCACTGAGAGACTGAGAGACTGAGCGACTCAGAGACTGAGAGACTGAGAGACTGAGAGACTGAGACACTGAGACCCTGACAGACTGAGACACTGAGACCCTGAGAGACTGAGAGACTGAGAGACTGAGACACTGAGAGATTGAGACCCTGAGACACTGAGAGACTGAGACCCAGAGACCCTGAGACACTGAGAGCCTGAGACCCTGAGACACTGAAACCCTGAGACACTGAGACACTAAGAGACTGAGACCCTGAGACCCTGAGACCCTGAGACACTGAGACCCTGAGACACTGAGACACTGAGACACTGAGACACTGAGAGATTGAGAGACTGAGACCCGGAGACCCAGAGACACTGAGAGACTGAGGGCATGAGAGAATATGGCCCTGAGATCCTGAGACCCTGAGACCCTGAGACACTGAGACCCTGAGACACTGAGACACTGAGACCCTGAGACACTGAGAGACTGAGAAACTGAGAACCTGAGACACTGAGATCCTGAGACACTGAGACCCTGAGACCCTGAGACACTGAGACCCTGAGACACTGAGAGACTGAGAACCTGAGACCCTGAGACACTGAGACCCTGAGGCACTGAGACACTGAGACCCTGAGACCCAGAGAGCCTGAGACACTGAGTCCCTGAGGCACTGAGAGACTGAGACCCAGAGTCCCAGAGAGCCTGAGACACTGAGAGACTGAGAGACTGAGAGACTGAGCGACTGAGAAGCTGAGAGACTGAGAGTCTGAGACACTGAGACACTGAGGAACTGTGACCCCGAGACACTGAGACACTGAGACCCTGAGACACTGAGACACTGAGAGAATGAGGCTCAGAGACTTATACACAGAAAGAGTGAGAGACTGAAAGACTGAGCGACTAAGAGTCTGAGAGACGGAGAGATTGAGACACTGCGCCCCTTGAGACTGAGACCCTGAGACCCTGAGACACTGAGACACTGAGACCCTGAGACACTGAGAGACTGAGAGACTGAGAGACTGAGTCCCTGAGACACTGAGACACTGAGACCCTGAGACCCTGAGACACTGAGACCCTGAGGCACTGAGACACTGAGACACTGAGACACTGAAACACTGAGACAGTGAGACACTGAGCAACTGAGACCCTGAGACCCTGTGTCACTGAGTCACTGAGACCCTGAGACCCTGAGACTCTGAGACACTGAGACACTGAGCAACTGAGACCCTGAGACCCTGTGTCACTGAGACACTTAGACCCTGAGACCCTGAGACACTGAAACCCTGAGACACTGAGAGACTGAGATTCTGATACACTGAGAGACTGAGAGACTGAGCGACTCAGAGACTGAGAGACTGAGAGACTGAGACCCTGACAGACTGAGACACTGAGACACTGAGACCCTGAGAGACTGAGAGACTGAGACGCTGAGAGACTGAGACCCTGAGACTCTGAGACCCTGAGACCCTAAGACCTTGAGACCCTGAGACACTGAGACCCTGAGACCCTGAGACACTGAGACCCTGAGACACTGAGAGACTGATACACTGAGAGACTGAGAGACTGAGAGACTGAGCGACTCAGAGACTGAGAGACTGAGACACTAAGACACTGAGACCCTGAGAGACTGAAACACTGAGACCCTGAGAGACTGAGAGACTGAGACCCTGAGACTCTGAGACCCTGAGACCCTGAGACACTGAGACACTGAGACCCTGAGACACTGAGACACTGAGACCCTGAGACCCTGAGACACTGAGACACTGAGCCCCTGAGACACTGACACACTGAGACACTGAGAGACTGAGAGACTGAGACCCTGAGACTCTGAGACCCTGAGACCCTGAGACACTGAGAATCTGAGACTCTGAGACACTGATACACTGAGACACCGAGACCCTGAGACACTGAGACACTGAGACCCTGAGACCCTGAGACCCTGAGACGCTGAGACCCTGAGGCACTGAGACACTGAGACACTGAGACCCTGAGACTCAGAGAGCCTGAGACACTGAGACACTGAGAGACTGATACACTGAGAGACTGAGAGACTGAGAGACTGAGAGACTGAGACCCAGAGACCCAGAAAGCCTGAGAGACTGAGAGACTGAGAGACTGAGCGACTGAGAAACTGAGAGACTGAGAGTCTGAGACCCTGAGACACTGAGACTCTGAGACCCTGAGACCCTGAGACACTGAGATACTGAGACCCTGAGACACTGAGAGACTGAGACCTGGAGACCCAGAGAGATTGAGAGACTGAGGGCATGAGAGATTATGGCCCTGAGATCCTGAGACACTGAGACCCTGAGACCCTGAGACACTGAGACACTGAGACCCCGAGACACTGAGAACCTGAGACACTGAGACACTGAGAGACTGAGAGAGAGAGAGACTGATACAATGAGAGAATGAGAGACTGAGACACTGAGAGACTGAGATCCTGAGACTCTGAGACCCTGAGACCCTGAGACCCTGAGACACTGAGACACTGAGACCCTGAGACACTGACACACTGAGACCCTGAGACCCTGAGACACTGAGACACTGAGACACTGAGAGACTGAGAGGCTGAGCCCCGGAGACCCAGAGACCTAGAGAGACTGAGAGACAGAGGGCATGAGAAAATATGGCCCTGAGATCCTGAGACACTGAGACCCTGAGACCCTGAGACCCTGGGACCCTGAGACACTGAGACACTGAGACCCTGAGACACTGAGACACTGAGACCCTGATACCCTGAGACACTAAGAGACTGAGACCCAGAGACCCTGAGACACTGAGACACTGAGACCCTGAGACAATGAGATACTGAGACACTGAGACACTGAGGCCCTGAGACCCTGAGATCCTGAGACACTGAGACCCTGAGACCCTGAGACACTGAGACACTGAGAGACAAAGAGACTGATGCAATGAGAGAATGAGAGACTGAGACACTGAGAGACTTGGATCCTGAGACTCTGAGACCCTGAGACCCTGAGACCCAGAGACCCTGAGACCCTGATACACTGACACCCTGAGACAGTGAGACACTGAGACACTGAGACACTGAGACACTGAGTCCCTGAGACCCTGAGACCCTGAGATCCTGAGACACTGAGACTCTGAGACCCTGAGACACTGAGCCACTGAGACCCTGAGACACTGAGAACCTGAGACACTGAGACACTGAGAGACAAAGAGACTGATGCAATGAGAGAATGAGAGACTGAGACACTGAGAGACTTGGATCCTGAGACTCTGAGACCCTGAGACCCTGAGACCCAGAGACCCTGAGACCCTGAGACCCTGATACACTGAGACCCTGAGACAGTGAGACACTGAGACACTGAGACACTGAGTCCCTGAGACCCTGAGACCCTGAGATCCTGAGACACTGAGACACTGAGACCCTGAGACACTGAGACACTGAGACACTGAGATACTGAGACAGTGAGACACTGAGAACCTGAGACACTGAGACCCTGAGACACTGAGACATTGAGACCCAGAGACCATGACACACTGAGACACTGAGAGACTGATACACAGAGAGACTGAGAGACTGAGCAACTGAGCGACTGAGTGACTGAGAGACTGAGAGACTGAGACACTGAGAGACTGAGACACTGAGAGACTGAGACCCTGAGGCACTGATACCCAGAGACCCTGAGACCCTGAGACACTCAGACACGGAGACCCTGAGACACTGAGAGAATGAGACATTGAGACGCTGAGACCCTGAGAGACGGAGACACTGAGACACTGAGACCCTGAGAGGCTGAGAGACTTAGAGACTGAGACGCTGAGAAACTGAGACCCTGAGACTCTGAGACCCTGAGACCATAAGACCTTGAGAAACTGAGACTCTGAGACCCTGAGACACTGAGACACTGAGACCCTGAGACACTGAGACACTGAGACCCTGAGACCCTGAGACGCTGAGACACTGAGACCCTGAGACACTGAGACACTGAGAGACTGAGAGACTGAGACCTGGGGACCCAGAGACCCAGAGAGACTGAGAGACTGAGGGCATGAGAGAATATGGCCCTGAGATCCTGAGACACTGAGACCCTGAGACCCTGAGACACTGAGACACTGAGGCACTGAGAGACTGAGCGACTAAGAGACTGAGAGACGGAGACATTGAGACACTGCGCTCCTTGAGACTGAGACCCTGAGACACTGAGACTCTGAGACCCTGAGACCCTGAGACACTGAGACACTGAGACCCTGAGACACTGAGACACTGAGGCACTGAGACCCTGAGACACTGAGACCCTGAGGCACTGAGACACTGAGACCCTGAGGCACTGAGAGACTGAGCGACTAAGAGACTGAGAGACGGAGACATTGAGACACTGCGCTCCTTGAGACTGAGACCCTGAGACACTGAGACTCTGAGACCCTGAGACCCTGAGACACTGAGACACTGAGACCCTGAGACACTGAGACACTGAGGCACTGAGACCCTGAGACCCTGAGACACTGAGACACTGAGCCCCTGAGACACTGAGACACTGAGAGACTGAGAGACTGAGGCCTGGGGACCCAGCGACCCAGAGAGACTGAGAGACTGAGGGCATGAGAGATTATGGCCCTGAGATCCTGAGACACTGAGACCCTGAGACCCTGAGACATTGAGACCCCGAGACACTGAGACCCTGAGACCCTGAGACACTGAGACACTGAGACACTGAGACCCTGAGACACTGAGACACTGAGACACTGAGATACTGAGACAGTGAGACACTGAGAACCTGAGACACTGAGACCCTGAGACACTGAGACATTGAGACCCAGAGACCATGACACACTGAGACACTGAGAGACTGATACACAGAGAGACTGAGAGACTGAGCAACTGAGTGACTGAGCGACTGAGACACTGAGAGACTGAGACACTGAGAGACTGAGACCCTGAGGCTCTGATACCCAGAGACCCTGAGACCCTGAGACACTGAGACACGGAGACCCTGAGACACTGAGAGAATGAGACATTGAGACGCTGAGACCCTGAGAGACGGAGACACTGAGACACTGAGACCCTGGGAGGCTGAGAGACTTAGAGACTGAGACGCTGAGAAACTGAGACCCTGAGACTCTGAGACCCTGAGACCATAAGACCTTGAGAAACTGAGACTCTGAGACCCTGAGACACTGAGACACTGAGACCCTGAGACACTGAGACACTGAGACCCTGAGACCCTGAGACACTGAGACACTGAGACCCTGAGACACTGAGACACTGAGAGACTGAGAGACTGAGACCTGGGGACCCAGAGACCCAGAGAGACTGAGAGACTGAGGGCATGAGAGAATATGGCCCTGAGATCCTGAGACACTGAGACCCTGAGACCCTGAGACACTGAGACACTGAGAACCTGAGACCCTGAGACACTGAGACCCTGAGACCCTGAGACACTGAGACACTGAGACCCTGAGGCACTGAGACACTGAGACCCTGAGGCACTGAGAGACTGAGCGACTAAGAGACTGAGAGACGGAGACATTGAGACACTGCGCTCCTTGAGACTGAGACCCTGAGACACTGAGACTCTGAGACCCTGAGACCCTGAGACACTGAGACACTGAGACCCTGAGACACTGAGACACTGAGGCACTGAGACCCTGAGACCCTGAGACACTGAGACACTGAGCCCCTGAAACACTGAGACACTGAGACACTGAGAGACTGAGAGACTGAGGCCTGGGGACCCAGCGACCCAGAGAGACTGAGAGACTGAGGATATGAGAGATTATGGCCCTGAGATCCTGAGACACTGAGACCCTGAGACCCTGAGACACTGAGACACTGAGACCCTGAGACACTGAGACCCTGAGGCACTGAGACACTGAGACCCAGAGTCCCAGAGAGCCTGAGACACTGAGAGACTGAGCGACTGAGAAACTGAGAGACTGAGAGTCTGAGACACTGAGACACTGAGAAACTGTGACCCTGAGACACTGAGAGAATGAGGCTGAGAGACTTATACACAGAAAGACTGAGAGACTGAAAGACTGAGCGACTAAGAGACTGAGAGACGGAGAGATAGAGACACTGCGCCCCTTGAGACTGAGACCCTGAGACACTGAGACTCTGAGACCCTGAGACACTGAGATACTGAGACCCTGAGACACTGAGAGACTGAGAGACTGAGACCTGGAGACCCAGAGAGATTGAGAGACTGAGGGCATGAGAGATTATGGCCCTGAGATCCTGAGACACTGAGACCCTGAGACCCTGAGACACTGAGACACTGAGACCCCGAGACACTGAGAACCTGAGACACTGAGACACTGAGAGACTGAGAGAGAGAGAGACTGATACAATGAGAGAATGAGAGACTGAGAGACTGAGACACTGAGAGACTGAGATCCTGAGACTCTGAGACCCTGAGACCCTGAGACACTGAGACCATAAGACCTTGAGAAACTGAGACTCTGAGACCCTGAGACACTGAGACACTGAGACCCTGAGACACTGAGACACTGAGACCCTGAGACCCTGAGACACTGAGACACTGAGACCCTGAGACACTGAGACACTGAGAGACTGAGAGACTGAGACCTGGGGACCCAGAGACCCAGAGAGACTGAGAGACTGAGGGCATGAGAGAATATGGCCCTGAGATCCTGAGACACTGAGACCCTGAGACCCTGAGACACTGAGACACTGGGAACATGAGACCCTGAGACACTGAGACCCTGAGACCCTGAGACACTGAGACACTGAGACCCTGAGGCACTGAGACACTGAGACCCTGAGGCACTGAGAGACTGAGCGACTAAGAGACTGAGAGACGGAGACATTGAGACACTGCGCTCCTTGAGACTGAGACCCTGAGACACTGAGACTCTGAGACCCTGAGACCCTGAGACACTGAGACACTGAGACCCTGAGACACTGAGACACTGAGGCACTGAGACCCTGAGACCCTGAGACACTGAGACACTGAGCCCCTGAAACACTGAGACACTGAGACACTGAGAGACTGAGAGACTGAGGCCTGGGGACCCAGCGACCCAGAGAGACTGAGAGACTGAGGATATGAGAGATTATGGCCCTGAGATCCTGAGACACTGAGACCCTGAGACCCTGAGACACTGAGACACTGAGACCCTGAGACACTGAGACCCTGAGGCACTGAGACACTGAGACCCAGAGTCCCAGAGAGCCTGAGACACTGAGAGACTGAGCGACTGAGAAACTGAGAGACTGAGAGTCTGAGACACTGAGACACTGAGAAACTGTGACCCTGAGACACTGAGAGAATGAGGCTGAGAGACTTATACACAGAAAGACTGAGAGACTGAAAGACTGAGCGACTAAGAGACTGAGAGACGGAGAGATAGAGACACTGCGCCCCTTGAGACTGAGACCCTGAGACACTGAGACTCTGAGACCCTGAGACACTGAGATACTGAGACCCTGAGACACTGAGACACTGAGAGACTGAGAGACGGAGACCTGGAGACCCAGAGAGATTGAGAGACTGAGGGCATGAGAGATTATGGCCCTGAAATCCTGAGACACTGAGACCCTGAGACCCTGAGACACTGAGACACTGAGACCCCGAGACACTGAGAACCTGAGACACTGAGACACTGAGAGACTGAGAGAGAGAGAGACTGATACAATGAGAGAATGAGAGACTGAGACACTGAGAGACTGAGATCCTGAGACTCTGAGACCCTGAGACCCTGAGACACTGAGACACTGAGACACTGAGACCCTGAGACACTGAGACATTGAGACCCAGAGAACATGACACACTGAGACACTGAGAGACTGATACACTGAGAGACTGAGACACTGAGAGACTGAGAGACTGAGACCTGGGGACCCAGAGACCCAGAGAGACTGAGAGACTGAGGGCATGAGAGAATATGGCCCTGAGATCCTGAGACACTGAGACCCTGAGACCCTGAGACACTGAGACACTGAGAACCTGAGACCCTGAGACACTGAGACCCTGAGGCACTGAGACACTGAGACCCTGAGGCACTGAAAGACTGAGACCCAGAGAGCCTGAGAGACTGAGCGACTAAGAGACTGAGAGACGGAGACATTGAGACATTGCACTCCTTGAGACTGAGACCCTGAGACACTGAGACTCTGAGACCCTGAGACCCTGAGACACTGAGACACTGAGACCCTGAGACACTGAGACACTGAGACACTGAGACCCTGAGACCCTGAGACCCTGAGACACTGAGACACTGAGCCCCTGAGACACTGAGCCCCTGAGACACTGAGACACTGAGACACTGAGAGACTGAGAGACTGAGGCGTGGGGACCCAGCGACCCAGAGAGACTGAGAGACTGAGGGCATGAGAGACCCTGAGACCCTGAGACACTGAGACCCTGAGTCCCTGAGACAATGAGACACTGAGACACTGAGATACTGAGACACTGAGAGACTGATACACTGAGAGACTGAGAGACTGAGAGACTGAGAGACTGAGCGACTCAGAGACTGAAAGACTGAGACACTAAGACACTGAGACCCTGAGAGACTGAGACACTGAGACCCTGAGAGACTCAGAGACTGAGAGACTGAGACACTGAGAGACTGAGACCCTGAGACTCTGAGACCCTGAGACCCTGAGACACTGAGACACTGAGACCCTGAGACCCTGAGACACTGAGACACTGAGACCCTGAGACACTGAGATACTGAGACCCTGAGACCCTGAGACACTGAGACACTGAGAGACTGAGACCTGAGAGACTGAGAGACTGAGAGACTGAGACACTGAGACCCTGAGACCCTGAGACACTGAGAGTCTGTGACCCAGAGAACCTGAGACACTGAGATCCTGAGACCCTGAAACCCTGAGACACTGAGACACTGAGACCCTGAGACCCTGAGATCCTGAGACACTGAGACATTGAGACCCTGAGACACTGAGACACTGAGAGACTGAGAGACTGAGAGACTGAGACCCTGAGACACGGAGACACTGAGAGACTGAGAGACTAAAACCCTGAGACCCTGAGACACTGAGACCCTGAGACACTGAGACACTGAGACCCTGAGGCACCGAGACACTGAGACACTGAGACCCTGAGACCCTGAGACCCTGTGACCCTGAGACACTGAGACACTGAGAGACTGAGAGACTGATACACTGAGTGACTGAGAGACTGAGAGACTGAGCGACTCAGAGACTGAGCAACTCAGAGACTGAGAGAATGAGACACTGAGACTCTGAGAGACTGAGAGACTGGTGCACTGAGAGACTGAGAGACTGAGCGACTCAGAGACTGAGAGACTGAGAGACTGAGACACTGAGACCCTGACAGACTGAGACACTGAGACCCTGAGAGACTGAGAGACTGAGAGACTGAGAGACTGAGACACTGAGAGATTGAGACCCTGAGACACTGAGAGACTGAGACCCAGAGACCCTGAGACACTGAGAGCCTGAGACCCTGAGACACTGAAACCCTGAGACACTGAGACACTAAGAGACTGAGACCCTGAGACCCTGAGACCCTGAGACCCTGAGACACTGAGACCCTGAGACACTGAGACACTGAGACACTGAGACACTGAGAGATTGAGAGACTGAGACCCGGAGACCCAGAGACACTGAGAGACTGAGGGCATGAGAGAATATGGCCCTGAGATCCTGAGACCCTGAGACCCTGAGACACTGAGACCCTGAGACACTGAGACACTGAGACCCTGAGACACTGAGAGACTGAGAAACTGAGAACCTGAGACACTGAGATCCTGAGACACTGAGACCCTGAGACCCTGAGACACTGAGACCCTGAGACACTGAGAGACTGAGAACCTGAGACCCTGAGACACTGAGACCCTGAGGCACTGAGACACTGAGACCCTGAGACCCAGAGAGCCTGAGACACTGAGTCCCTGAGGCACTGAGAGACTGAGACCCAGAGTCCCAGAGAGCCTGAGACACTGAGAGACTGAGAGACTGAGAGACTGAGCGACTGAGAAGCTGAGAGACTGAGAGTCTGAGACACTGAGACACTGAGGAACTGTGACCCCGAGACACTGAGACACTGAGACCCTGAGACACTGAGACACTGAGAGAATGAGGCTCAGAGACTTATACACAGAAAGAGTGAGAGACTGAAAGACTGAGCGACTAAGAGTCTGAGAGACGGAGAGATTGAGACACTGCGCCCCTTGAGACTGAGACCCTGAGACCCTGAGACACTGAGACACTGAGACCCTGAGACACTGAGAGACTGAGAGACTGAGAGACTGAGTCCCTGAGACACTGAGACACTGAGACCCTGAGACCCTGAGACACTGAGACCCTGAGGCACTGAGACACTGAGACACTGAGACACTGAAACACTGAGACAGTGAGACACTGAGCAACTGAGACCCTGAGACCCTGTGTCACTGAGTCACTGAGACCCTGAGACCCTGAGACTCTGAGACACTCAGACACTGAGCAACTGAGACCCTGAGACCCTGTGTCACTGAGACACTTAGACCCTGAGACCCTGAGACACTGAAACCCTGAGACACTGAGAGACTGAGATTCTGATACACTGAGAGACTGAGAGACTGAGCGACTCAGAGACTGAGAGACTGAGAGACTGAGACCCTGACAGACTGAGACACTGAGACACTGAGACCCTGAGAGACTGAGAGACTGAGACGCTGAGAGACTGAGACCCTGAGACTCTGAGACCCTGAGACCCTAAGACCTTGAGACTCTGAGACACTGAGACCCTGAGACCCTGAGACACTGAGACCCTGAGACACTGAGAGACTGATACACTGAGAGACTGAGAGACTGAGCGACTCAGAGACTGAGAGACTGAGACACTAAGACACTGAGACCCTGAGAGACTGAAACACTGAGACCCTGAGAGACTGAGAGACTGAGACCCTGAGACTCTGAGACCCTGAGACCCTGAGACACTGAGACACTGAGACCCTGAGACACTGAGACACTGAGACCCTGAGACCCTGAGACACTGAGACACTGAGCCCCTGAGACACTGACACACTGAGACACTGAGAGACTGAGAGACTGAGGCCTGGGGACCCAGCGACCCAGAGAGACTGAGAGACTGAGGGCATGAGAGATTATGGCCCTGAGATCCTGAGACACTGAGCCCCTGAGACACTGACACACTGAGACCCTGAGACACTGAGACACTGAGACCTGAGACACTGAGACCTTGAGACCCTGAGACACTGAGAATCTGAGACTCTGAGACACTGATACACTGAGACACCGAGACCCTGAGACACTGAGACACTGAGACCCTGAGACCCTGAGACCCTGAGACGCTGAGACCCTGAGGCACTGAGACACTGAGACACTGAGACCCTGAGACTCAGAGAGCCTGAGACACTGAGACACTGAGAGACTGATACACTGAGAGACTGAGAGACTGAGAGACTGAGACCCAGAGACCCAGAAAGCCTGAGAGACTGAGAGACTGAGAGACTGAGCGACTGAGAAACTGAGAGACTGAGAGTCTGAGACCCTGAGACACTGAGACTCTGAGACCCTGAGACCCTGAGACACTGAGATACTGAGACCCTGAGACACTGAGAGACTGAGACCTGGAGACCCAGAGAGATTGAGAGACTGAGGGCATGAGAGATTATGGCCCTGAGATCCTGAGACACTGAGACCCTGAGACCCTGAGACACTGAGACACTGAGACCCCGAGACACTGAGAACCTGAGACACTGAGACACTGAGAGACTGAGAGAGAGAGAGACTGATACAATGAGAGAATGAGAGACTGAGACACTGAGAGACTGAGATCCTGAGACTCTGAGACCCTGAGACCCTGAGACCCTGAGACACTGAGACACTGAGACCCTGAGACACTGACACACTGAGACCCTGAGACCCTGAGACACTGAGACACTGAGACACTGAGAGACTGAGAGGCTGAGCCCCGGAGACCCAGAGACCTAGAGAGACTGAGAGACAGAGGGCATGAGAAAATATGGCCCTGAGATCCTGAGACACTGAGACCCTGAGACCCTGAGACCCTGGGACCCTGAGACACTGAGACACTGAGACCCTGAGACACTGAGACACTGAGACCCTGATACCCTGAGACACTAAGAGACTGAGACCCAGAGACCCTGAGACACTGAGACACTGAGACCCTGAGACAATGAGATACTGAGACACTGAGACACTGAGGCCCTGAGACCCTGAGATCCTGAGACACTGAGACCCTGAGACCCTGAGACACTGAGACACTGAGAGACAAAGAGACTGATGCAATGAGAGAATGAGAGACTGAGACACTGAGAGACTTGGATCCTGAGACTCTGAGACCCTGAGACCCTGAGACCCAGAGACCCTGAGACCCTGATACACTGAGACCCTGAGACAGTGAGACACTGAGACACTGAGACACTGAGTCCCTGAGACCCTGAGACCCTGAGATCCTGAGACACTGAGACTCTGAGACCCTGAGACACTGAGCCACTGAGACCCTGAGACACTGAGAACCTGAGACACTGAGAGACAAAGAGACTGATGCAATGAGAGAATGAGAGACTGAGACACTGAGAGACTTGGATCCTGAGACTCTGAGACCCTGAGACCCTGAGACCCAGAGACCCTGAGACCCTGAGACCCTGATACACTGAGACCCTGAGACAGTGAGACACTGAGACACTGAGACACTGAGTCCCTGAGACCCTGAGACCCTGAGATCCTGAGACACTGAGACACTGAGACCCTGAGACACTGAGACACTGAGACACTGAGATACTGAGACAGTGAGACACTGAGAACCTGAGACACTGAGACCCTGAGACACTGAGACATTGAGACCCAGAGACCATGACACACTGAGACACTGAGAGACTGATACACAGAGAGACTGAGAGACTGAGCAACTGAGCGACTGAGTGACTGAGAGACTGAGAGACTGAGACACTGAGAGACTGAGACACTGAGAGACTGAGACCCTGAGGCACTGATACCCAGAGACCCTGAGACCCTGAGACACTCAGACACGGAGACCCTGAGACACTGAGAGAATGAGACATTGAGACGCTGAGACCCTGAGAGACGGAGACACTGAGACACTGAGAGCCTGAGAGGCTGAGAGACTTAGAGACTGAGACGCTGAGAAACTGAGACCCTGAGACTCTGAGACCCTGAGACCATAAGACCTTGAGAAACTGAGACTCTGAGACCCTGAGACACTGAGACACTGAGACCCTGAGACACTGAGACACTGAGACCCTGAGACCCTGAGACGCTGAGACAATGAGACCCTGAGACACTGAGACACTGAGAGACTGAGAGACTGAGACCTGGGGACCCAGAGACCCAGAGAGACTGAGAGACTGAGGGCATGAGAGAATATGGCCCTGAGATCCTGAGACACTGAGACCCTGAGACCCTGAGACACTGAGACACTGAGGCACTGAGAGACTGAGCGACTAAGAGACTGAGAGACGGAGACATTGAGACACTGCGCTCCTTGAGACTGAGACCCTGAGACACTGAGACTCTGAGACCCTGAGACCCTGAGACACTGAGACACTGAGACCCTGAGACACTGAGACACTGAGGCACTGAGACCCTGAGACACTGAGACCCTGAGGCACTGAGACACTGAGACCCTGAGGCACTGAGAGACTGAGCGACTAAGAGACTGAGAGACGGAGACATTGAGACACTGCGCTCCTTGAGACTGAGACCCTGAGACACTGAGACTCTGAGACCCTGAGACCCTGAGACACTGAGACACTGAGACCCTGAGACACTGAGACACTGAGGCACTGAGACCCTGAGACCCTGAGACACTGAGACACTGAGCCCCTGAGACACTGAGACACTGAGAGACTGAGAGACTGAGGCCTGGGGACCCAGCGACCCAGAGAGACTGAGAGACTGAGGGCATGAGAGATTATGGCCCTGAGATCCTGAGACACTGAGACCCTGAGACCCTGAGACATTGAGACCCCGAGACACTGAGACCCTGAGACCCTGAGACACTGAGACACTGAGACACTGAGACCCTGAGACACTGAGACACTGAGACACTGAGATACTGAGACAGTGAGACACTGAGAACCTGAGACACTGAGACCCTGAGACACTGAGACATTGAGACCCAGAGACCATGACACACTGAGACACTGAGAGACTGATACACAGAGAGACTGAGAGACTGAGCAACTGAGTGACTGAGCGACTGAGACACTGAGAGACTGAGACACTGAGAGACTGAGACCCTGAGGCTCTGATACCCAGAGACCCTGAGACCCTGAGACACTGAGACACGGAGACCCTGAGACACTGAGAGAATGAGACATTGAGACGCTGAGACCCTGAGAGACGGAGACACTGAGACACTGAGACCCTGGGAGGCTGAGAGACTTAGAGACTGAGACGCTGAGAAACTGAGACCCTGAGACTCTGAGACCCTGAGACCATAAGACCTTGAGAAACTGAGACTCTGAGACCCTGAGACACTGAGACACTGAGACCCTGAGACACTGAGACCCTGAGACCCTGAGACACTGAGACACTGAGACCCTGAGACACTGAGACACTGAGAGACTGAGAGACTGAGACCTGGGGACCCAGAAACCCAGAGAGACTGAGAGACTGAGGGCATGAGAGAATATGGCCCTGAGATCCTGAGACACTGAGACCCTGAGACCCTGAGACACTGAGACACTGAGAACCTGAGACCCTGAGACACTGAGACCCTGAGACCCTGAGACACTGAGACACTGAGACCCTGAGGCACTGAGACACTGAGACCCTGAGGCACTGAGAGACTGAGCGACTAAGAGACTGAGAGACGGAGACATTGAGACACTGCGCTCCTTGAGACTGAGACCCTGAGACACTGAGACTCTGAGACCCTGAGACCCTGAGACACTGAGACACTGAGACCCTGAGACACTGAGACACTGAGGCACTGAGACCCTGAGACCCTGAGACACTGAGACACTGAGCCCCTGAAACACTGAGACACTGAGACACTGAGAGACTGAGAGACTGAGGCCTGGGGACCCAGCGACCCAGAGAGACTGAGAGACTGAGGATATGAGAGATTATGGCCCTGAGATCCTGAGACACTGAGACCCTGAGACCCTGAGACACTGAGACACTGAGACCCTGAGACACTGAGACCCTGAGGCACTGAGACACTGAGACCCAGAGTCCCAGAGAGCCTGAGACACTGAGAGACTGAGCGACTGAGAAACTGAGAGACTGAGAGTCTGAGACACTGAGAAACTGTGACCCTGAGACACTGAGAGAATGAGGCTGAGAGACTTATACACAGAAAGACTGAGAGACTGAAAGACTGAGCGACTAAGAGACTGAGAGACGGAGAGATAGAGACACTGCGCCCCTTGAGAGTGAGACCCTGAGACACTGAGTCTCTGAGACCCTGAGACACTGAGATACTGAGACCCTGAGACACTGAGAGACTGAGAGACTGAGACCTGGAGACCCAGAGAGATTGAGAGACTGAGGGCATGAGAGATTATGGCCCTGAGATCCTGAGACATTGAGACCCTGAGACCCTGAGACACTGAGACACTGAGACCCCGAGACACTGAGAACCTGAGACACTGAGACACTGAGAGACTGAGAGAGAGAGAGACTGATACAATGAGAGAATGAGAGACTGAGAGACTGAGACACTGAGAGACTGAGATCCTGAGACTCTGAGACCCTGAGACCCTGAGACACTGAGACCATAAGACCTTGAGAAACTGAGACTCTGAGACCCTGAGACACTGAGACACTGAGACCCTGAGACACTGAGACACTGAGACCCTGAGACCCTGAGACACTGAGACACTGAGACCCTGAGACACTGAGACACTGAGAGACTGAGAGACTGAGACCTGGGGACCCAGAGACCCAGAGAGACTGAGAGACTGAGGGCATGAGAGAATATGGCCCTGAGATCCTGAGACACTGAGACCCTGAGACCCTGAGACACTGAGACACTGGGAACATGAGACCCTGAGACACTGAGACCCTGAGACCCTGAGACACTGAGACACTGAGACCCTGAGGCACTGAGACACTGAGACCCTGAGGCACTGAGAGACTGAGCGACTAAGAGACTGAGAGACGGAGACATTGAGACACTGCGCTCCTTGAGACTGAGACCCTGAGACACTGAGACTCTGAGACCCTGAGACCCTGAGACACTGAGACACTGAGACCCTGAGACACTGAGACACTGAGGCACTGAGACCCTGAGACCCTGAGACACTGAGACACTGAGCCCCTGAAACACTGAGACACTGAGACACTGAGACACTGAGAGACTGAGAGACTGAGGCCTGGGGACCCAGCGACCCAGAGAGACTGAGAGACTGAGGATATGAGAGATTATGGCCCTGAGATCCTGAGACACTGAGACCCTGAGACCCTGAGACACTGAGACCCTGAGACACTGAGACCCTGAGGCACTGAGACACTGAGACCCAGAGTCCCAGAGAGCCTGAGACACTGAGAGACTGAGCGACTGAGAAACTGAGAGACTGAGAGTCTGAGACACTGAGACACTGAGAAACTGTGACCCTGAGACACTGAGAGAATGAGGCTGAGAGACTTATACACAGAAAGACTGAGAGACTGAAAGACTGAGCGACTAAGAGACTGAGAGACGGAGAGATAGAGACACTGCGCCCCTTGAGACTGAGACCCTGAGACACTGAGACTCTGAGACCCTGAGACACTGAGAGACTGAGAGACTGAGAGACGGAGACCTGGAGACCCAGAGAGATTGAGAGACTGAGGGCATGAGAGATTATGGCCCTGAGATCCTGAGACACTGAGACCCTGAGACCCTGAGACACTGAGACACTGAGACCCCGAGACACTGAGAACCTGAGACACTGAGACACTGAGAGACTGAGAGAGAGAGAGACTGATACAATGAGAGAATGAGAGACTGAGACACTGAGAGACTGAGATCCTGAGACTCTGAGACCCTGAGACCCTGAGACACTGAGATACTGAGACACTGAGACCCTGAGACACTGAGACATTGAGACCCAGAGACCATGACACACTGAGACACTGAGAGACTGATACACTGAGAGACTGAGACACTGAGAGACTGAGAGACTGAGACCTGGGGACCCAGAGACCCAGAGAGACTGAGAGACTGAGGGCATGAGAGAATATGGCCCTGAGATCCTGAGACACTGAGACCCTGAGACCCTGAGACACTGAGACACTGAGAACCTGAGACCCTGAGACACTGAGACCCTGAGGCACTGAGACACTGAGACCCTGAGGCACTGAAAGACTGAGACCCAGAGAGCCTGAGAGACTGAGCGACTAAGAGACTGAGAGACGGAGACATTGAGACATTGCACTCCTTGAGACTGAGACCCTGAGACACTGAGACTCTGAGACCCTGAGACCCTGAGACACTGAGACACTGAGACCCTGAGACACTGAGACACTGAGACACTGAGACACTGAGACCCTGAGACCCTGAGACACTGAGACACTGAGCCCCTGAGACACTGAGCCCCTGAGACACTGAGACACTGAGACACTGAGAGACTGAGAGACTGAGGCGTGGGGACCCAGCGACCCAGAGAGACTGAGAGACTGAGGGCATGAGAGACCCTGAGACCCTGAGACACTGAGACCCTGAGTCCCTGAGACAATGAGACACTGAGACACTGAGATACTGAGACAGTGAGACACTGAGACCCTGAGACACTGAGACCCCGAGACACTGAGACCCTGAGACCCCGAGACACTGAGACACTGAAAACCTGAGACCCTGAGACACTGAGACCCTGAGACCCTGAGACACTGCGACCCTGAGGCACTGAGACACTTAGACCCAGAGTCCCAGAGAGCCTGAGACACTGAGAGACTGAGCGACTGAGAAACTGAGAGACTGAGAGTCTGAGACACTGAGACACTGAGAAACTGTGACCCTGAGACACTGAGACACTGAGAGAATGAGGCTGAGAGACTTATACACAGAAAGACTGAGAGACTGAAGGACTGAGCGACTAAGAGACTGAGAGACGGAGAGATTGAGACACTGCGCCCCTTGAGACTGAGACCCTGAGACACTGAGACACTGAGACTCTGAGACCCTGAGACACTGAGATACTGAGACCCTGAGACACTGAGACACTGAGAGACTGAGAGACTGAGACCTGGAGACCCAGGGAGATTGAGAGACTGAGGGCATGAGAGATTATGGCCCTGAGATCCTGAGACACTGAGACCCTGAGACCCTGAGACACTGAGACACTGAGACCCCGAGACACTGAGAACCTGAGATACTGAGACACTGAGAGACTGAGAGAGAGAGAGACTGATACAATGAGAGAATGAGAGACTGAGACACTGAGACACTGAGAGACTGAGATCATGAGACTCTGAGACCCTGAGACCCTGAGACACTGAGACACTGAGACCCTGAGACCCTGAGACACTGACACACTGACAAACTGAGACCCTGAGACCCTGAGACCCTGAGACACTGAGACACTGAGAGACTGAGAGGCTGAGCCCCGGAGACCCAGAGACCTAGAGAGACTGAGAGACAGAGGGCATGAGAGAATATGGCCCTGATATCCTGAGACACTGAGACCCTGAGACCCTGAGACCCTGGGGCCCTGAGACACTGAGACACTAAGAGACTGAGACCCAGAGACCCTGAGACAATGAGATACTGAGACACTGAGACACTGAGGCCCTGAGACCCTGAGATCCTGAGACACTGAGACCCTGAGACCCTGAGACACTGAGACACTGAGACACGGAGAGACTGAGAGGCTGAGCCCCAGAGACCCAGAGAGACTGAGAGACTGAGGGCATGAGAGAATATGGCCCTGAGATCCTGAGACACTGAAACCCTGAGACACTGAGAACCTGAGACACTGAGCCACTGAGACCCTGAGACACTGAGAACCTGAGACACTGAGACACTGAGAGACTGAGAGACTGAGACACTGAGCCACTGAGACCCTGAGACACTGAGACACTGAGCCACTGAGACCCTGAGACACTGAGAACCTGAGACCCTGAGACACTGAGTCCCTGAGACCCTGAGACACTGAGACACTGAGGCACTGAGCCCTGAGACCCTGAGACACTTAGACACTAAGAAACTGAGACCCTGAGACCCTGAGACACTGAGACACTGAGCCCTGAGACCCTGAGACACTTAGACACTGAGACACTGAGTCCCTGAGACCCTGAGACCCTGAGAACCTGAGACACTGAGAGACTGAGAGACTGAGACCCAGAGACGCAGAGACCCAGAGAGACTGAGAAACTGAGGGCATGAGAGAATATGGCCCTGAGATCCTGAGACACTGAGACCCTGAGACCCTGAGACACTGAGACACTGAGACCCTGAGACACTGAGAACCTGAGACACTGAGACACTGAGAGACTGAGATACTGAGACAGTGAGACACTGAGAACCTGAGACACTGAGACACTGAGAAACTGAGACACTGAGAGACTGAGACCCAGAGACCCAGAGACACTGAGACCCTGACACATTGACACTGAGACCCTGAGACACTGAGACATTGAGACCCAGAGACCATGACACACTGAGACACTGAGAGACTGATACACTGAGAGACTGAGAGACTGAGCAACTGAGCGACTGAGTGACTGAGAGACTGAGAGACTGAGCGACTGGGAGCCTGAGCGATGGAGAGACTGAGACAGTGGGACCCTGAGACACTGAGACCCTGAGACACTGATACACTGAGACACTGAGACACTGAGACCCTGAGACACTGAGACAATGAGACACTGAGAACCTGAGACACTGAGACACTGAGACACTGAGAGACTGAGAGACTGAGAGACTGAGACCCTGATACACTGAGACACTGAGACCCTGAGGCACTGAGACACTGAGACCCTGAGACACTGAGACACTGAGACAATGAGACACTGAGACACTGAGACACTGAGAGACTGAGAGACTGAGAGACTGAGACCCTGTTACACTGAGACACTGAGACCCTGAGACCCTGAGACACTGAGACACTGAGTCACTGAGACACTGAGAGACTGAGAGACTGAGAGACTGAGACACTAACTGACTGAGAGACTGAGAGACTGAGACACTGAGAGACTGAGACACTGAGAGACTGAGACCCTGAGGCTCTGATACCCAGAGACCCTGAGACCCTGAGACACTGAGACACGGAGACCCTGAGAGACTGAGACACTGAGACCCTGAGAGTCTGAGAGACTGAGAGACTGAGAGACTAAAACCCTGAGACACTGAGACCCTGAGACCCTGAGACACTCAGACCCAGAGACCCTGTGACCCTGAGACACTGAGACACTGAGAGACTGAGAGACTGATACACTGAGTGACTGAGAGACTGAGAGACTGAGCGACTCAGAGACTGAGCGACTCAGAGACTGAGAGACTGAGACACTGAGAGACTGAGACACTGAGAGACTGAGAGACTGAGAGACTGAGACACTAACTGACTGAGAGACTGAGAGACTGAGACACTGAGAGACTGAGACACTGAGAGACTGAGACCCTGAGGCTCTGATACCCAGAGACCCTGAGACCCTGAGACATACATTTCTGGAGAAATACATTTCTGGAGAAATGTATTAAAAACAGAGTGGTCGTGATGGGAGACTTCAATTTCCCAAACATCGACTGGAATATCCCTAGAGTAAGGGGTTCGGCTGGAGAGGAGTTTGTTAGGTGTGTTCAGGAAGGTTTCCTGACACAGTATGTGGACAAGCCTACGAGGGGTGAGGCAGTACTTGACCTGGTACTGGCGAATGAACCAGGGCAGGTGATGGATCTCTCGGTAGGAGAGCATCTTGGGAATGGAGATCATAATTCTATCTCCTTCACAATTGCATTGGAACGAGATAGGATCAGACAGGCTAGGAAGGTGTTTGTCTGGAGTAAGGGGAGATACGAAGAAATCAGGAAGTTACTTGGACAAATAAACTGGAAGGAGGCATTCTTAGGGAAGAGTACCGAAGGAAGGTGGCGGATATTCAAGGAATGTTTGTCTAGCGCTCTGCATGACAATGTTCCGATAAGGCAAGGGGGTTTTGGTAGGTCGCGGGAACCGTGGTGCACGAAGGCTGTGTTGAACCTAGTCAGGAGGAAAAGGAAGCTATACAAAAGGTTCAGGGAACTAGGAGAGGTTAAGGATCTTGAAGAATATAAGGACTGTAGAAAGGAGGTTAAAAGGGAAATTAGGAGAGCCAGAAGGGGTCATGAGAAGACCTTGGCGGGTAAGATTAAAGAAAATCCCAAGGCCTTCTATAAGTATGTGAAAGGTAAAAGGGTGAGAAGGGAAAGGATAGGACCTATAAAAGATGAAGGGGGAAAGGTCTGTGTAGAACCAGAGGAAATGGCGGAGGTGCTTAATGAGTACTTTGCATCAGTATTCACAGTGGAAGCTGATTTGGGAGATCTTGCTATGGACTTGCAGCAGGTGGAAAAGATTGAGTACGTGGACATTAAGGAGGAGGATGTGTTAGAACTTTTGAATTCTATCAAGGTAGATAAGTCGCCGGGACCAGATGGGATGTACCCCAGGATACTGTGGGAGGCCAGGGAAGTGATTGCAGAGCCCTTGGCGATGATCTTTGCGTCATCAATGGAGACGGGAGAGGTTCCGGAAGATTGGAGGATTGCGGATGTAGTCCCTATTTTCAAGAAAGGGAACAGAGATAGCCCGGGAAATTACCGCCCGGTGAGTCTGACCTCAGTGGTTGGTAAGCTGATGGAGAGGCTTCTGAGGGACAAGATTTACGACCATTTGGAGAGGTTTGACATGATCAGGAATAGTCAGCATGGATTTGTCAAGGGCAGGTCGTGCCTTACGAGCCTAGTTGAGTTCTTCGATAATGTGACTGAACACATTGACGAAGGAAGTGCCGTGGACGTAGTGTACATGGACTTCAGCAAGGCTTTTGATAAGGTCCCCCATGCAAGACTTCTTGAGAAGGTGAGAGGGCATGGGATCCAAGGGCCTTTGGCCTTGTGGATCCAGAACTGGCTTGCCTGCAGAAGGCAGAGAGTGGTTGTGGATGGGTCTTTTTCGGAATGGAGGTCAGTCACCAGTGGGGTGCCCCAGGGATCTGTTCTGGGACCCTTGTTGTTTGTCATTTTCATAAATGACCTGGATGAGGAAGTGGAGGGATGGGTTAGCAAGTTCGCTGATGACACGAAGGTCGGCGGTGTTGTGGATGGTCTGGAAGGATGTCAAAAGTTGGAGCAGGACATAGATAGAATTAGAATTAGAATTAGAATTAGAACATTACAGCACAAACAGGCCCTTCGGCCCTCGAGTTGCGCCGATCGCATCAACCCCACCAATCTATAGACCTATCTATAACCCCCAATCCCATTAAACCCCATATACTCATCCAGAAGTCTTTTAAAAGACCCCAGGATGCAGGAATGGGCGGAGAAGTGGCAGATGGACTTCAACGCGGATAAATGTGTAGTCGTCCATTTCGGCAGAACCAACGGGATGAACGAGTACACTATTAAGGGCAGGGGTCTTAGTAGCGTTGAAGAGCAGAAGGATCTCGGGGTCCGGGTTCACAGGACTCTTAAATCGGCCTCGCAGGTGGAGGAGGTGGTCAAGAAGGCGTATGGTGTACTGGCCTTCATTAATCGAGGGATTGAGTTTAGGAGTCGGGAGGTAATGCTGCAACTTTACAGGACCCTCGTCAGGCCTCATTTGGAGTACTGTGCGCAGTTCTGGTCGCCTCACTATAGGAAAGACGTAGAAGCTATTGAAAGGGTGCAGAGGAGATTTACAAGGATGTTGCCTGGACTGGGAGGCATGCCTTATGAAGATAGGTTGAGGGAGCTGGGACTCTTTTCCCTGGAGAGGCGAAGGTTGAGAGGCGACCTGATAGAAGTTTATAAAATGTTGAGAGGAATAGATAGGGTGGACTCCCAGAGGCTATTTCCCCGGGTTGAAATGGTCGCTACGAGAGGACACAGATTTAAGGTGCGGGGAGGGAAGTACAGAGGTGATGTTAGGGGTAAGTTTTTCACTCAGAGGGTAGTGAGTGATTGGAATCGGCTGCCGTCGTCGGTGGTGGAGGCGAACTCGCTGGGGTCTTTTAAAAGACTTCTGGATGAGTATATGGGGTTTAATGGGATTGGGGGTTATAGATAGGTCTATAGATTGGTGGGGTTGATGCGATCGGTGCAACTCGAGGGCCGAAGGGCCTGTTTGTGCTGTAATGTTCTATGTTCTATGTTCTATGATACACTGAGACCCTGAGACAGTGAGACACTGAGACACTGAGACCCAGAGACCCAGAGACCCAGAGAGACTGAGAAACTGAGGGCATGAGAGAATATGGCCCTGAGATCCTGAGACACTGAGACCCTGAGACCCTGAGACACTGAGACACTGAGAAACTGAGACACTGAGAGACTGAGACCCAGAGACCCAGAGACCCTGAAACCCTGACACACTGACACTGAGACCCTGAGACCCTGAGACACTGAGACACTGAGACATTGAGACCCAGAGACCATGACACACTGAGACACTGAGAGACTGATACACTGAGAGACTGAGAGACTGAGCAACTGAGTGACTGAGCGACGGAGAGACTGAGACACTGGGACCCTGAGACACTGAGACCCTGAGACACTGATACACTGAGACACTGAGACACTGAGACCCTGAGACACTGAGACACTGAGAGACTGAGAGACTGAGAGACTGAGACCCTGATACACTGAGACACTGAGACCCTGAGACACTGAGACACTGAGACACTGAGACAATGAGACACTGAGAACCTGAGACACTGAGACACTGAGACACTGAGACACTGAGACACTGAGAGACTGAGAGACTGAGAAACTGAGACCCTGATACACTGAGACACTGAGACCCTGAGGCACTGAGACACTGAGACCCTGAGACCCTGAGACACTGAGACACTGAGACACTGAGACACTGAGACACTGAGAGACTGAGAGACTGAGAGACTGAGACCCTGATACACAGAGACACTGAGACCCTGAGGCACTGAGACACTGAGATACTGAGACAATGAGAACCTGAGACACTGAGAGACGGAGAGACTGATACAATGAGAGAATGAGAGACTGAGAGACTAAGACCCTGAGACCCTGAGACACTGAGACACTGAGACCCTGAGCAACTGAGACCCTGAGACCCTGAGACACTGAGACCCTGAAACCCTGAGAACCTGAGACACTGAGACACTGAGTCACTGAGACACTGAGACACTGAGAGACTGAGAGACTGAGAGACTGAGAGACTGAGACACTAACTGACTGAGAGACTGAGAGACTGAGACACTGAGAGACTGAGACACTGAGAGACTGAGACCCTGAGGCTCTGATACCCAGAGACCCTGAGACCCTGAGACACTGAGACACTGAGACCCTGAGACACTGAGAGAATGAGACATTGAGACACTGAGACCCTGAGAGACGGAGACACTGAGACACTGACACCCTGAGAGACTGAGAGACTGAGAGACTGAGAAACTGAGACCCTGAGACACTGAGACACTGAGTCTCTGAGACACTGAGACACTGAGACCCTGAGACCCTGAGACACTGACACACTGAGACCCTGAGACCCTGAGACACTGAGAGACTGAGAGGCTGAGCCCCGGAGACCCAGAGACCTAGAGAGACTGAGAGACAGAGGGCATGAGAGAATATGGCCCTGAGATCCTGAGACACTGAGACCCTGAGACCCTGAGACCCTGAGACCCTGGGACCCTGAGACACTGAGACACTGAGACCCTGAGACACTGAGACACTGAGACCCTGAGACCCAGAGACACTGAGACGCTAAGAGACTGAGACCCAGAGACCCTGAGACACTGAGACACTGAGACCCTGAGACAATGAGATACTGAGACACTGAGACACTGAGGCCCTGAGACCCTGAGATCCTGAGACACTGAGACCCTGAGACCCTGAGACACTGAGACACTGAGACACTGAGACACTGAGGCCCTGAGACCCTGAGATCCTGAGACACTGAGACCCTGAGACCCTGAGACACTGAGACCCTGAGACACTGAGACACTGAGACACGGAGAGACTGAGAGGCAGAGCCCCAGAGACCCAGAGACCCAGAGAGACTGAGAGACTGAGGGCATGAGAGAATATGGCCCTGAGATCCTGAGACACTGAAACCCTGAGACCCTGAGACACTGAGCCACTGAGACCCTGAGACACTGAGACCCTGAGACACTGAGACACTGAGCCCTGAGACCCTGAGACACTTAGACACTAAGAAACTGAGACCCAGAGACCCTGAGACCCTGAGACCCTGATACACTGAGACCCTGAGACAGTGAGACACTGAGACACTGAGTCCCTGAGACCCTGAGAACCTGAGACACTGAGAGACTGAGAGACTGAGACCCAGAGACGCAGAGACCCAGAGAGACTGAGAAACTGAGGGCATGAGAGAATATGGCCCTGAGATCCTGAGACCCTGAGACCCTGAGACACTGAGACACTGAGACCCTGAGACACTGAGACACTGAGACATTGAGACCCAGAGACCATGACACACTGAGACACTGAGAGACTGATACACTGAGAGACTGAGAGACTGAGCAACTGAGCGACTGAGTGACTGAGAGACTGAGAGACTGAGCGACTGGGAGCCTGAGACACTGAGACCCTGAGACACTGATACACTGAGACACTGAGACACTGAGACCCTGAAACACTGAGACACTGAGAGACTGAGTGACTGAGAGACTGAGACCCTGATACACTGAGACACTGAGACCCTGAGACACTGAGACAATGAGACACTGAGAACCTGAGACACTGAGACACTGAGAGACTGAGAGACTGAGAGACTGAGAGACTGAGACCCTGATACACTGAGACACTGAGACCCTGAGGCACTGAGACACTGAGACCCTGAGACACTGAGACACTGAGACACTGAGACCCTGAGACACTGAGACACTGAGAGACTGAGAGACTGAGAGACTGAGACGCTGATACACTGAGACACTGAGACCCTGAGGCACTGAGACACTGAGATACTGAGACACTGAGAACATGAGACACTGAGAGACGGAGAGACTGATACAATGAGAGAATGAGAGACTGAGAGACTAAGACCCTGAGACCCTGAGACACTGAGACCCTGAGCAACTGAGACCCTGAGACCCTGAGACACTGAGACCCTGAGACCCTGAGACCCTGAGACACTGAGTCACTGAGACACTGAGACACTGAGAGACTGAGAGACTGAGAGACTGAGACACTAACTGACTGAGAGACTGAGAGACTGAGACACTGAGAGACTGAGACACTGAGAGACTGAGACCCTGAGGCTCTGATACCCAGAGACCCTGAGACCCTGAGACACTGAGACACTGAGACCCTGAGACACTGAGAGAATGAGACATTGAGACACTGAGACCCTGAGAGACGGAGACACTGAGACACTGAGACCCTGAGAGGCTGAGAGACTTAGAGACTGAGACGCTGAGAAACTGAGACCCTGAGACTCTGAGACCCTGAGACCACAAGACCTTGAGAAACTGAGACACTGAGACTCTGAGACCCTGAGACACTGAGACACTGAGACCCTGAGACACTGAGAACCTGAGACACTGAGACACTGAGTGACTGAGAGAGAGAGAGACTGATACAATGAGAGAATGAGAGACTGAGAGACTGAGAGTCTGAGACACTGAGACAAGGAGAAACTGTGACCCCGAGGCACTGAGACACTGAGACCCTGAGACACTGAGACACTGAGAGAATGAGGCTGAGAGACTTATACACAGAAAGACTGAGAGACTGAAAGACTGAGCGACTAAGAGACTGAGAGACGGAGAGATTGAGACACTGCGCCCCTTGAGACTGAGACCCTGAGACACTGAGACACTGAGACCCTGACACACTGAGAGACTGAGAGACTGAGAGAATGAGAGACTGAGTCCCTGAGACACTGAGACCCTGAGACCCTGAGACACTGAGACACTGAGACACTGAGACCCTGAGGCACTGAGACACTGAGACACTGAGACCCTGAAACACTGAGACACTGACACACTGAGGCACTGAGACCCTGAGACACTGAGACCCTGAGCAACTGAAACCCTGAGACCCTGAGTCACTGAGACACTGAGACCCTGAGACCCTGAGACCCTGAGACACTGGGACACTGAAACACTGAAACCCTGAGACACTGAGAGACTGAGAGACTGATACACTGAGAGACTGAGAGACTGAGCGACTCAGAGACTGAGAGACTGAGACCATGACAGACTGAGACACTGAGACACTGAGACCCTGAGAGACTGAGAGACTGAGACGCTGAGAGACTGAGACCCTGCGACTCTGAGACACTGGGACACTGAGACACTGAGAGACTGAGTGAACGAGAGAATAAGACCCTGAGACCCTGAGACCCTGAGACACTGAGACCCTGAGACCCTGAGACACTGAGACACTGAGAGACTGAGAGACTGATACACTGAGAGACTGAGCGACTCAGAGACTGAGAGACTGAGACACTAAGGCACTGAGACCCTGAGAGACTGAGACACTGAGACCCTGAGAGACTGAGACACTGAGAGACTGAGACACTGAGACACTGAGACCCTGAGAGACTGAGAGACTGAGACCTGGGGACCCAGAGACCCAGAGAGACTGAGAGACTGAGGGCATGAGAGATTATGGCCCTGAGATCCTGAGACACTGAGACCCTGAGACCCTGAGACCCTGAGACACTGAGACTCCGAGACACTGAGAACCTGAGACACTGAGAGACTGAGAGAGTGAGAGACTGATACAATGAGAGAATGAGAGACTGAGAGACTGAGACACTGAGAGACTGAGATCCTGAGACTCTGAGATCCTGAGACCCTGAGACCCTGAGACACTGAGACCCTGAGACACTGAGACACTGAGACCCTGAGACCCTGAGACGCTCAGACACTGACACACTGAGCCCCTGAGACCCTGAGACCCTGAGACACTGAGACAATGAGACACTGAGACACTGAGAGACTGAGAGGCTGAGCCCCGGAGACCCAGAGACCTACAGAGACTGAGAGACAGAGGGCATGAGAGAATATGGCCCTGAGATCCTGAGACACTGAGACCCTGAGACCCTGAGACCCTGAGACACTGAGACCCTGAGACCCTGAGACCCTGAGACACTGAGACACTGAGACCCCGAGTCACTGAGAACCTGAGACCCTGAGACCCTGAGACACTGAGACACTGAGACCCTGAGACACTGAGACACTGAGACCCTGAGACCCTGAGACACTGAAACACTAAGAGACTGAGACCCAGAGACCCTGAGACACTGAGACACTGAGACACTGAGACACTGAGACCCTGAGACCCTGAGATCCTGAGACACTGAGACCCTGAGACCCTGAGACACTAAGACACTGAGACACTGAGACACGGAGAGACTGAGAGGCTGAGCCCCGGAGACCCAGAGACCCAGAGAGACTGAGAGACTGAGGGCATGAGAGAATAAGGCCCTGAGATCCTGAGACACTGAGACCCTGAGACACTGAGACACTGAGACCCTGAGACACTGAGACACTGAGACCCCGAGACACTGAGAACCTGAGACACTGAGACACTGAGACCCTGAGACCCTGAGACACTGAAACACTAAGAGACTGAGACCCAGAGACCCTGAGACACTGAGACACTGAGACCCTGAGACAATGAGACACTGAGACACTGAGACACTGAGACACTGAGACCCTGAGATCCTGAGATCCTGAGACACTGAGACCCTGAGACCCTGAGACACAGAGACACTGAGACCCTGAGACACTGAGACACTGAGACACTGAGACACTGAGACCCTGAGGCACTGAGTCCCTGAGACACTGAGACCCTGAGCAACTGAGACCCTGAGACCCTGAGTCACTGAGACACTGAGACCCTGAGACACTGAGACACTGAAACCGTGAGACACTGAGAGACTGAGAGACTGATACACTGAGAGACTGAGAGACTGAGCGACTCAGAGACTGAGAGACTGAGAGACTGAGACCCTGACAGACTGAGACACTGAGACACTGAGACCCTGAGAGACTGAGACGCTGAGAGATTGAGACCCTGAGACTCGGAGACCCTGAGACCCTAAGACCTTGAGACCCTGAGACACTGAGACCCTGGAACACTGAGACACTGGGACACTGAGACACTGAGACACTGAGACCCTGAGACACTGAGAGACTGAGAGACTGAGAGACTGAGCGACTCAGAGACTGAGAGACTGAGACACTAAGACACTGAGACCCTGAGAGACTGAGACTCTGAGACCCTGAGACCCTGAGACCCTGAGACACTGAGACCCTGAGGCACTGAGACACTGAGACTCTGAGACACTGAGACACTGAGACAATGAGAGACTGAGACTCTGAGACCCTGAGACTCTGAGACACTGAGACACTGAGACACTGAGAGACTGAGACCTGGGGACCCAGAGACCCAGAGAGACTGAGAGACTGAGGGCATGAGAGATTATGGCCCTGAGATCCTGTGACACTGAGACCCTGAGACACTGAGACCCCGAGACACTGAGAACCTGAGACACTGAGAGACTGAGAGACTGATACAATGAGAGAATGAGAGACTGAGAGACTGAGAGACTGAGACACTGAGAGACTGAGATCCTGAGACTCTGAGACCCTGAGACCCTGAGACCCTGAGACCCAGAGACACTGAGACACTGAGACCCTGAGACACTGATATCCTGAGACCCTGAGACACTGAGAAACTAAGAGACTGAGACCCAGAGACCCTGAGACACTGAGACCCTGAGACAATGAGACACTGAGACACTGAGACACTGAGACACTGAGACACTGAGACCCTGAGACCCTGAGACACTGAGACCCTGAGACCCTGAGACACTGAGACCCTGAGCAACTGAGACCCTGAGACCCTGAGACACTGAGACCCTGAGACCCTGAGACCCTGAGACACTGAGTCACTGAGACACTGAGACACTGAGAGACTGAGAGACTGAGAGACTGAGACACTAACTGACTGAGAGACTGAGAGACTGAGACACTGAGAGACTGAGACACTGAGAGACTGAGACCCTGAGGCTCTGATACCCAGAGACCCTGAGACCCTGAGACACTGAGACACTGAGACCCTGAGACACTGAGAGAATGAGACATTGAGACACTGAGACCCTGAGAGACGGAGACACTGAGACACTGAGACCCTGAGAGGCTGAGAGACTTAGAGACTGAGACGCTGAGAAACTGAGACCCTGAGACTCTGAGACCCTGAGACCACAAGACCTTGAGAAACTGAGACACTGAGACTCTGAGACCCTGAGACACTGAGACACTGAGACCCTGAGACACTGAGAACCTGAGACACTGAGACACTGAGTGACTGAGAGAGAGAGAGACTGATACAATGAGAGAATGAGAGACTGAGAGACTGAGAGTCTGAGACACTGAGACAAGGAGAAACTGTGACCCCGAGGCACTGAGACACTGAGACCCTGAGACACTGAGACACTGAGAGAATGAGGCTGAGAGACTTATACACAGAAAGACTGAGAGACTGAAAGACTGAGCGACTAAGAGACTGAGAGACGGAGAGATTGAGACACTGCGCCCCTTGAGACTGAGACCCTGAGACACTGAGACACTGAGACCCTGACACACTGAGAGACTGAGAGACTGAGAGAATGAGAGACTGAGTCCCTGAGACACTGAGACCCTGAGACCCTGAGACACTGAGACACTGAGACACTGAGACACTGAGACCCTGAGGCACTGAGACACTGAGACACTGAGACCCTGAAACACTGAGACACTGACACACTGAGGCACTGAGACCCTGAGACACTGAGACCCTGAGCAACTGAAACCCTGAGACCCTGAGTCACTGAGACACTGAGACCCTGAGACCCTGAGACCCTGAGACACTGAGAGACTGAGAGACTGATACACTGAGAGACTGAGAGACTGAGCGACTCAGAGACTGAGAGACTGAGACCATGACAGACTGAGACACTGAGACACTGAGACCCTGAGAGACTGAGAGACTGAGACGCTGAGAGACTGAGACCCTGCGACTCTAAGACCCTGAGACCCTAAGACCTTGAGACCCTGAGACACTAAGACCCTGGAACACTGAGACACTGGGACACTGAGACACTGAGACACTGAGAGACTGAGCGACTCAGAGACTGAGAGACTGAGACACTAAGGCACTGAGACCCTGAGAGACTGAGACACTGAGACCCTGAGAGACTGAGACACTGAGAGACTGAGACACTGAGACACTGAGACCCTGAGAGACTGAGAGACTGAGACCTGGGGACCCAGAGACCCAGAGAGACTGAGAGACTGAGGGCATGAGAGATTATGGCCCTGAGATCCTGAGACACTGAGACCCTGAGACCCTGAGACCCTGAGACACTGAGACTCCGAGACACTGAGAACCTGAGACACTGAGAGACTGAGAGAGTGAGAGACTGATACAATGAGAGAATGAGAGACTGAGAGACTGAGACACTGAGAGACTGAGATCCTGAGACTCTGAGATCCTGAGACCCTGAGACCCTGAGACACTGAGACACTGAGACCCCGAGTCACTGAGAACCTGAGACCCTGAGACCCTGAGACACTGAGACACTGAGACCCTGAGACACTGAGACACTGAGACCCTGAGACCCTGAGACACTGAAACACTAAGAGACTGAGACCCAGAGACCCTGAGACACTGAGACACTGAGACACTGAGACCCTGAGACCCTGAGATCCTGAGACACTGAGACCCTGAGACCCTGAGACACTAAGACACTGAGACACTGAGACACGGAGAGACTGAGAGGCTGAGCCCCGGAGACCCAGAGACCCAGAGAGACTGAGAGACTGAGGGCATGAGAGAATAAGGCCCTGAGATCCTGAGACACTGAGACCCTGAGACACTGAGACACTGAGACCCTGAGACACTGAGACACTGAGACCCCGAGACACTGAGAACCTGAGACACTGAGACACTGAGACCCTGAGACCCTGAGACACTGAAACACTAAGAGACTGAGACCCAGAGACCCTGAGACACTGAGACACTGAGACCCTGAGACAATGAGACACTGAGACACTGAGACACTGAGACCCTGAGACCCTGAGATCCTGAGACACTGAGACCCTGAGACCCTGAGACCCTGAGACACTGAGACCCTGAGACACTGAGACACTGAGACACTGAGACACTGAGACCCTGAGGCACTGAGTCCCTGAGACACTGAGACCCTGAGCAACTGAGACCCTGAGACCCTGAGTCACTGAGACACTGAGACCCTGAGACACTGAGACACTGAAACCCTGAGACACTGAGAGACTGAGAGACTGATACACTGAGAGACTGAGAGACTGAGCGACTCAGAGACTGAGAGACTGAGAGACTGAGACCCTGACAGACTGAGACACTGAGACACTGAGACCCTGAGAGACTGAGAGACTGAGACGCTGAGAGATTGAGACCCTGAGACTCGGAGACCCTGAGACCCTAAGACCTTGAGACCCTGAGACACTGAGACACTGGGACACTGAGACACTGAGACACTGAGACACTGAGAGACTGAGAGACTGAGAGACTGAGCGACTCAGAGACTGAGAGACTGAGACACTAAGACACTGAGACCCTGAGAGACTGAGACTCTGAGACCCTGAGACCCTGAGACCCTGAGACACTGAGACCCTGAGGCACTGAGACACTGAGACTCTGAGACACTGAGACACTGAGACAATGAGAGACTGAGACCTGGGGACCCAGAGACCCAGAGAGACTGAGAGACTGAGACACTGAGACACTGAGACACTGAGAGACTGAGACCTGGGGACCCAGAGACCCAGAGAGACTGAGAGACTGAGGGCATGAGAGATTATGGCCCTGAGATCCTGTGACACTGAGACCCTGAGACACTGAGACCCCGAGACACTGAGAACCTGAGAGACTGAGAGACTGAGAGACTGATACAATGAGAGAATGAGAGACTGAGAGACTGAGAGACTGAGACACTGAGAGACTGAGATCCTGAGACTCTGAGACCCTGAGACCCTGAGACCCTGAGACCCAGAGACACTGAGACACTGAGACCCTGAGACACTGATATCCTGAGACCCTGAGACACTGAGAAACTAAGAGACTGAGACCCAGAGACCCTGAGACACTGAGACCCTGAGACAATGAGACACTGAGATACTGAGACACTGAGACACTGAGACACTGAGACCCTGAGACCCTGAGACACTGAGACCCTGAGACCCTGAGACACTGAGACACTGAGAGACTGAGAGACTGATACACTGAGAGACTGAGCGACTCAGAGACTGAGAGACTGAGACACTTAAACACTGAGAACCTGAGAGACTGAGACACTGAGACCCTGAGAGACTGAGAGACTGAGAGGCTGAGACACTGAGAGACTGAGACCCTGAGACTCTGAGACCCTGAAACACTGAGACAATGAGACCATGAGACACTGAGACACTGAGACCCTGAGACCCTGAGACACTGAGACACTGAGACCCTGAGACACTGAGACACTGAGAGACTGAGAGACTGCGACCTGGGGACCCAGAGACCCAGAGAGACTGAGAGACTGAGGGCATGAGAGAATATGGCCCTGAGATCCTGAGACCCTGAGACCCTGAGACACTGAGACACTGAGAACCTGAGACCCTGAGACACTGAGACCCTGAGACCCTGAGTCACTGAGACCCTGAGGCACTGAGACACTGAGAGCCTGAGACCCAGAGAGCCTGAGACACTGAGACCCTGAGACCCTGAGACACTGAGACCCTGAGGCACTGAGAGACTGAGACCCTGAGTCGCAGAGAGCCTGAGAGACTGAGCGACTGAGAAACTGAGAGACTGAGAGTCTGAGACACTGAGACACTGAGAGAATGAGGCTGAGAGACTTATACACAGAAAGACTGAGAGACTGAAAGACTGAGCGACTAAGAGACTGAGAGACGGAGAGATTGAGACACTGCGCCCCTTGAGACTGAGACCCTGAGACACTGAGACACTGTGACCCTGAGACACTGAGAGACTGAGAGAATGAGAGACTGAGTCCCTGAGACACTGAGACCCTGAGAACCTGAGACACTGAGACACTGAGACCCTGAGACCCTGAAACACTGAGACACTGACACACTGAGACCCTGAGGCACTGAGACCCTGAGACACTGAGACCCTGAGCAACTGAAATCCTGAGACCCTGAGTCACTGAGACACTGAGAACCTGAGACCCTGAGACCCTGAGACACTGGGACACTGAAACACTGAAACCCTGAGACACTGAGACACTGAGAGACTGAGAGACTGATACACTGAGAGACTGAGAGACTGAGCGACTCAGAGACTGAGAGACTGAGACCCTGACAGACTGAGACACTGAGACACTGAGACCCTGAGAGACTGAGAGACTGAGACGCTGAGAGACTGAGACCCTGAGACTCTGAGACCCTGTGACCCTAAGACCTTGAGACCCTGAGACACTGAGACCCTGGAACACTGAGACATTGGGACACTGAGACACTGAGAGACTGAGTGAACGAGAGAATAGGACCCTGAGACCCTGAGACCCTGAGACACTGAGACCCTGAGACCCTGAGACACTGAGACACTGAGAGACTGAAAGACTGATACACTGAGAGAGTGAGCGACTCAGAGACTGAGAGACTGAGACACTAAGGCACTGAGACCCTGAGAGACTGAGACACTGAGACCCTGAGAGACTGAGACACTGAGAGACTGAGACACTGAGACACTGAGACCCTGAGAGACTGAGAGACTGAGACCTGGGGACCCAGAGACCCAGAGAGACTGAGAGACTGAGGGCATGAGAGATTATGGCCCTGAGATCCTGAGACACTGAGACAATGAGACACTGAGACACTGAGAGACTGAGAGGCTGAGCCCCGGAGACCCAGAGACCTAGAGAGACTGAGAGACAGAGGGCATGAGAGAATATGGCCCTGAGATCCTGAGACACTGAGACCCTGAGACCCTGAGACCCTGAGACACTGAGACCCTGAGACCCTGAGACACTGAGACACTGAGACCCCGAGTCACTGAGAACCTGAGACCCTGAGACACTGAGACACTGAGACCCTGAGACACTGAGACACTGAGACCCTGAGACCCTGAGACACTGAAACACTAAGAGACTGAGACCCAGAGACCCTGAGACACTGAGACACTGAGACCTTGAGACAATGAGACACTGAGACACTGAGACACTGAGACCCTGAGACCCTGAGATCCTGAGACACTGAGACCCTGAGACCCTGAGACACTAAGACACTGAGACACTGAGACACGGAGAGACTGAGAGGCTGAGCCCCGGAGACCCAGAGACCCAGAGAGACTGAGAGACTGAGGGCATGAGAGAATAAGGCCCTGAGACCCTGAGACACTGAAACACTAAGAGACTGAGACCCAGAGACCCTGAGACACTGAGACACTGAGACCCTGAGACAATGAGACACTGAGACACTGAGACCCTGAGACCCTGAGACCCTGAGATCCTGAGACACTGAGACCCTGAGACCCTGAGACACAGAGACACTGAGACCCTGAGACACTGAGACACTGAGACACTGAGACCCTGAGGCACTGAGTCCCTGAGACACTGAGACCCTGAGCAACTGAGACCCTGAGACCCTGAGTCACTGAGACACTGAGACCCTGAGACACTGAGACACTGAAACCCTGAGACACTGAGAGACTGAGAGACTGATACACTGAGAGACTGAGAGACTGAGCGACTCAGAGACTGAGAGACTGTGAGACTGAGACCCTGACAGACTGAGACACTGAGACACTGAGACCCTGAGAGACTGAGAGACTGAGACGCTGAGAGACTGAGACCCTGAGACTCGGAGACCCTGAGACCCTAAGACCTTGAGACCCTGAGACACTGAGACCCTGGAACACTGAGACACTGGGACACTGAGACACTGAGACACTGAGACCCTGAGACACTGAGAGACTGAGACACTGAGACACTGAGACACTGAGAGACTGAGACCTGGGGACCCAGAGACCCAGAGAGACTGAGAGACTGATAGACTGATACACTGATACACTGAGAGACTGAGAGACTGAGAGACTGAGAGACTGAGCGACTCAGAGACTGAGAGACTGAGACACTAAGACACTGAGACCCTGAGAGACTGAGACTCTGAGACCCTGAGACCCTGAGACACTGAGACCCTGAGGCACTGAGACACTGAGAGACTGAGACTCTGAGACCCTGAGACTCTGAGACACTGAGACACTGAGACACTGAGAGACTGAGACCTGGGGACCCAGAGACCCAGAGAGACTGAGAGACTGAGGGCATGAGAGATTATGGCCCTGAGATCCTGAGACACTGAGACCCTGAGACCCTGAGACACTGAGACGCCGAGACACTGAGAACCTGAGACACTGAGAGACTGAGAGAGTGAGAGACTGAGATCCTGAGAATCTGAGAGACTGAGACCCTGAGACCCTGAGACACTGAGACCCTGAGACACTGAGACACTGAGACCCTGAGACCCTGAGACCCTCAGACACTGACACACTGAGACCCTGAGACCCTGAGACCCTGAGACACTGAGACACTGAGACACTGAGACACTGAGAGACTGAGATCCTGAGACTCTGAGATCCTGAGACCCTGAGACCCTGAGACACTGAGACCCTGAGACACTGAGACACTGAGACCCTGAGACCCTGAGACCCTCAGACACTGGCACACTGAGACCCTGAGACCCTGAGACCCTGAGACACTGAGACACTGAGACACTGAGAACCTGAGACCCTGAGACACTGAGACACTGAGACCCTGAGACCCTGAGACCCTGAGACACTGAGACCCTGAGGCACTGAGACACTGAGACCCTGAGACCCAGAGAGCCTGAGACACTGAGAACCTGAGACCCTGAGACACTGAGACCCTGAGGCACTGAGAGACTCAGACCCTGAGTCCCAGAGAGCCTGAGAGACTGAGAGACTGAGCGACTGAGAAACTGAGAGACTGAGAGTCTGAGACACTGAGACAAGGAGAAACTGTGACCCCGAGACACTGAGACACTGAGACCCTGAGACACTGAGACACTGAGAGAATGAGGCTGAGAGACTTATACACAGAAAGACTGAGAGACTGAAAGACTGAGCGACTAAGAGACTGAGAGACGGAGAGATTGAGACACTGCGCCCCTTGAGACTGAGACCCTGAGACACTGAGACACTGAGACCCTGACACACTGAGAGACTGAGAGACTGAGAGAATGAGAGACTGAGTCCCTGAGACACTGAGACCCTGAGACCCTGAGACACTGAGACACTGAGACACTGAGACACTGAGACCCTGAGACACTGAGACACTGAGAGAATGAGGCTGAGAGACTTATACACAGAAAGACTGAGAGACTGAAAGACTGAGCGACTAAGAGACTGAGAGACGGAGAGATTGAGACACTGCGCCCCTTGAGACTGAGACCCTGAGACACTGAGACACTGAGACCCTGAGACACTGAGAGACTGAGAGACTGAGAGAATGAGAGACTGAGTCCCTGAGACACTGAGACCCTGAGACCCTGAGACACTGAGACACTGAGACACTGAGACCCTGAGGCACTGAGACACTGAGACACTGAGACCCTGAAACACTGAGACACTGACACACTGAGGCACTGAGACCCTGAGACACTGAGACCCTGAGCAACTGAAACCCTGAGACCCTGAGACACTGAGACACTGAGACCCTGAGACCCTGAGACCCTGAGACACTGGGACACTGAAACACTGAGACCCTGAGACACTGAGAGACTGAGAGACTGATACACTGAGAGACTGAGAGACTGAGCGACTCAGAGACTGAGAGACTGAGACCATGACAGACTGAGAAACTGAGACACTGAGACCCTGAGACTCTGAGACCCTGAGACCCTAAGACCTTGAGACCCTGAGACACTGAGACCCTGGAACACTGAGACACTGGGACACTGAGACACTGAGAGACTGAGTGAACGAGAGAATAAGACCCTGAGACCCTGAGACCCTGAAACACTGAGACACTGACACACTGAGACCCTGAGGCACTGAGACCCTGAGACACTGAGACCCTGAGCAACTGAAATCCTGAGACCCTGAGTCACTGAGACACTGAGAACCTGAGACCCTGAGACCCTGAGACACTGGGACACTGAAACACTGAAACCCTGAGACACTGAGACACTGAGAGACTGAGAGACTGATACACTGAGAGACTGAGAGACTGAGCGACTCAGAGACTGAGAGACTGAGACCCTGACAGACTGAGACACTGAGACACTGAGACCCTGAGAGACTGAGAGACTGAGACGCTGAGAGACTGAGACCCTGAGACTCTGAGACCCTGTGACCCTAAGACCTTGAGACCCTGAGACACTGAGACCCTGGAACACTGAGACATTGGGACACTGAGACACTGAGAGACTGAGTGAACGAGAGAATAGGACCCTGAGACCCTGAGACCCTGAGACACTGAGACCCTGAGACCCTGAGACACTGAGACACTGAGAGACTGAAAGACTGATACACTGAGAGAGTGAGCGACTCAGAGACTGAGAGACTGAGACACTAAGGCACTGAGACCCTGAGAGACTGAGACACTGAGAGACTGAGACACTGAGACACTGAGACCCTGAGAGACTGAGAGACTGAGACCTGGGGACCCAGAGACCCAGAGAGACTGAGAGACTGAGGGCATGAGAGATTATGGCCCTGAGATCCTGAGACACTGAGACAATGAGACACTGAGACACTGAGAGACTGAGAGGCTGAGCCCCGGAGACCCAGAGACCTAGAGAGACTGAGAGACAGAGGGCATGAGAGAATATGGCCCTGAGATCCTGAGACACTGAGACCCTGAGACCCTGAGACCCTGAGACACTGAGACCCTGAGACCCTGAGACACTGAGACACTGAGACCCCGAGTCACTGAGAACCTGAGACCCTGAGACACTGAGACACTGAGACCCTGAGACACTGAGACACTGAGACCCTGAGACCCTGAGACACTGAAACACTAAGAGACTGAGACCCAGAGACCCTGAGACACTGAGACACTGAGACCTTGAGACAATGAGACACTGAGACACTGAGACACTGAGACCCTGAGACCCTGAGATCCTGAGACACTGAGACCCTGAGACCCTGAGACACTAAGACACTGAGACACTGAGACACGGAGAGACTGAGAGGCTGAGCCCCGGAGACCCAGAGACCCAGAGAGACTGAGAGACTGAGGGCATGAGAGAATAAGGCCCTGAGACCCTGAGACACTGAAACACTAAGAGACTGAGACCCAGAGACCCTGAGACACTGAGACACTGAGACCCTGAGACAATGAGACACTGAGACACTGAGACCCTGAGACCCTGAGATCCTGAGACACTGAGACCCTGAGACCCTGAGACACAGAGACACTGAGACCCTGAGACACTGAGACACTGAGACACTGAGACCCTGAGGCACTGAGTCCCTGAGACACTGAGACCCTGAGCAACTGAGACCCTGAGACCCTGAGTCACTGAGACACTGAGACCCTGAGACACTGAGACACTGAAACCCTGAGACACTGAGAGACTGAGAGACTGATACACTGAGAGACTGAGAGACTGAGCGACTCAGAGACTGAGAGACTGTGAGACTGAGACCCTGACAGACTGAGACACTGAGACACTGAGACCCTGAGAGACTGAGAGACTGAGACGCTGAGAGACTGAGACCCTGAGACTCGGAGACCCTGAGACCCTAAGACCTTGAGACCCTGAGACACTGAGACCCTGGAACACTGAGACACTGGGACACTGAGACACTGAGACACTGAGACCCTGAGACACTGAGAGACTGAGACACTGAGACACTGAGACACTGAGAGACTGAGACCTGGGGACCCAGAGACCCAGAGAGACTGAGAGACTGATAGACTGATACACTGATACACTGAGAGACTGAGAGACTGAGAGACTGAGAGACTGAGCGACTCAGAGACTGAGAGACTGAGACACTAAGACACTGAGACCCTGAGAGACTGAGACTCTGAGACCCTGAGACCCTGAGACACTGAGACCCTGAGGCACTGAGACACTGAGAGACTGAGACTCTGAGACCCTGAGACTCTGAGACACTGAGACACTGAGACACTGAGAGACTGAGACCTGGGGACCCAGAGACCCAGAGAGACTGAGAGACTGAGGGCATGAGAGATTATGGCCCTGAGATCCTGAGACACTGAGACCCTGAGACCCTGAGACACTGAGACGCCGAGACACTGAGAACCTGAGACACTGAGAGACTGAGAGAGTGAGAGACTGAGATCCTGAGAATCTGAGAGACTGAGACCCTGAGACCCTGAGACACTGAGACCCTGAGACACTGAGACACTGAGACCCTGAGACCCTGAGACCCTCAGACACTGACACACTGAGACCCTGAGACCCTGAGACCCTGAGACACTGAGACACTGAGACACTGAGACACTGAGAGACTGAGATCCTGAGACTCTGAGATCCTGAGACCCTGAGACCCTGAGACACTGAGACCCTGAGACACTGAGACACTGAGACCCTGAGACCCTGAGACCCTCAGACACTGGCACACTGAGACCCTGAGACCCTGAGACCCTGAGACACTGAGACACTGAGACACTGAGAACCTGAGACCCTGAGACACTGAGACACTGAGACCCTGAGACCCTGAGACCCTGAGACACTGAGACCCTGAGGCACTGAGACACTGAGACCCTGAGACCCAGAGAGCCTGAGACACTGAGAACCTGAGACCCTGAGACACTGAGACCCTGAGGCACTGAGAGACTCAGACCCTGAGTCCCAGAGAGCCTGAGAGACTGAGAGACTGAGCGACTGAGAAACTGAGAGACTGAGAGTCTGAGACACTGAGACAAGGAGAAACTGTGACCCCGAGACACTGAGACACTGAGACCCTGAGACACTGAGACACTGAGAGAATGAGGCTGAGAGACTTATACACAGAAAGACTGAGAGACTGAAAGACTGAGCGACTAAGAGACTGAGAGACGGAGAGATTGAGACACTGCGCCCCTTGAGACTGAGACCCTGAGACACTGAGACACTGAGACCCTGACACACTGAGAGACTGAGAGACTGAGAGAATGAGAGACTGAGTCCCTGAGACACTGAGACCCTGAGACCCTGAGACACTGAGACACTGAGACACTGAGACACTGAGACCCTGAGACACTGAGACACTGAGAGAATGAGGCTGAGAGACTTATACACAGAAAGACTGAGAGACTGAAAGACTGAGCGACTAAGAGACTGAGAGACGGAGAGATTGAGACACTGCGCCCCTTGAGACTGAGACCCTGAGACACTGAGACACTGAGACCCTGAGACACTGAGAGACTGAGAGACTGAGAGAATGAGAGACTGAGTCCCTGAGACACTGAGACCCTGAGACCCTGAGACACTGAGACACTGAGACACTGAGACACTGAGACCCTGAGGCACTGAGACACTGAGACACTGAGACCCTGAAACACTGAGACACTGACACACTGAGGCACTGAGACCCTGAGACACTGAGACCCTGAGCAACTGAAACCCTGAGACCCTGAGTCACTGAGACACTGAGACCCTGAGACCCTGAGACCCTGAGACACTGGGACACTGAAACACTGAGACCCTGAGACACTGAGAGACTGAGAGACTGATACACTGAGAGACTGAGAGACTGAGCGACTCAGAGACTGAGAGACTGAGACCATGACAGACTGAGAAACTGAGACACTGAGACCCTGAGACTCTGAGACCCTGAGACCCTAAGACCTTGAGACCCTGAGACACTGAGACCCTGGAACACTGAGACACTGGGACACTGAGACACTGAGAGACTGAGTGAACGAGAGAATAAGACCCTGAGACCCTGAGACCCTGAGACACTGAAACACTGAGAGACTGAGAGACTGATACACTGAGAGACTGAGCGACTCAGAGACTGAGAGACTGAGACACTAAGGCACTGAGACCCTGAGAGACTGAGACACTGAGAGTCTGAGAGACTGAGACACTGAGAGACTGAGACACTGAGACCCTGAGAGACTGAGAGACTGAGACCTGGGGACCCAGAGACCCAGAGAGACTGAGAGACTGAGGGCATGAGAGATTATAGCCCTGAGATCCTGAGACACTGAGACCCTGAGACCCTGAGACACTGAGACTCCGAGACACTGAGAACCTGAGACACTGAGAGACTGAGAGAGTGAGAGACTGATACAATGAGAGAATGAGAGACTGAGAGACTGAGACACTGAGAGACTGAGATCCTGAGACTCTGAGATCCTGAGACCCTGAGACCCTGAGACACTGAGACCCTGAGACACTGAGACACTGAGACCCTGAGACCCTGAGACCCTCAGACACTGACACACTGAGACCCTGAGACCCTGAGACCCTGAGACACTGAGACAATGAGACACTGAGACACGGAGAGACTGAGGGGCTGAGCCCCGGAGACCCAGAGACCTAGAGAGACTGAGAGACAGAGGGCATGAGAGAATATGGCCCTGAGATCCTGAGACACTGAGACCCTGAGACCCTGAGACACTGAGACCCTGAGACCCTGAGACACTGAGACACTGAGACCCCGAGTCACTGAGAACCTGAGACCCTGAGACCCTGAGACACTGAGACACTGAGACCCTGAGACACTGAGACACTGAGACCCTGAGACCCTGAGACACTGAAACACTAAGAGACTGAGACCCAGGGACCCTGAGACAATGAGACACTGAGACACTGAGACACTGAGACCCTGAGACCTTGAGATCCTGAGACACTGAGACCCTGAGACCCTGAGACACTAAGACACTGAGACACTGAGACACGGAGAGACTGAGAGGCTGAGCCCCGGAGACCCAGAGACCCAGAGAGACTGAGAGACTGAGGGCATGAGAGAATAAGGCCCTGAGATCCTGAGACACTGAGACCCTGAGACACTGAGACACTGAGACCCTGAGACACTGAGACACTGAGACCCCGAGACACTGAGAACCTGAGACACTGAGACACTGAGACCCTGAGACCCTGAGACACTGAAACACTAAGAGACTGAGACCCAGAGACCCTGAGACACTGAGACACTGAGACCCTGAGACAATGAGACACTGAGACACTGAGACACTGAGACCCTGAGACCCTGAGATCCTGAGACACTGAGACCCTGAGACCCTGAGACACTAAGACACTGAGACACGGAGAGACTGAGAGGCTGAGCCCCGGAGACCCAGAGACCCAGAGAGACTGAGAGACTGAGGGCATGAGAGAATAAGGCCCTGAGAACCTGAGACACTGAGACCCTGAGACACTGAGACACTGAGACCCTGAGACACTGAGACACTGAGACACTGAGAGACTGAGAGACTGATACAAAGAGAGAATGAGAGAATGAGAGACTGAGAGACTGAGACACCGAGACTCTGAGACACTGAGACACGGACACCCTGAGACACTGAGACACTGACACCCTGAGACAATGTGACACTGAGAAAATGTGACACTGACACCCTGAGACCCTGAGACCCTGAGACACTGAGACCCTGAGACACTGAGACACTGAGACACTGAGACCCTGAGACCCTGAGACCCTGAGACACTGAGACACTGACACCCTGAGACAATGTGACACTGAGAAAATGTGACACTGACACCCTGAGACCCTGAGACACTGAGTCCCTGAGACACTGAGACACTGAGACCCTGAGACCCTGAGACCCTGAGACACTGAGACACTGACACCCTGAGACAATGTGACACTGAGAAAATGTGACACTGACACCCTGAGACCCTGAGATCCTGAGACACTGAGACCCTGAGACACTGAGACACTGAGACACTGAGAGATTGAGAGACTGAGACCTGGAGACCCAGAGACCCAGAGAGACTGAGAGACTGAGGGCATGAGAGACTGAGGCACTGAGAGACTGAGACCCAGAGACCCTGAGACACTGAGACCCTGAGACCCTGAGACCCTGAGACACTGACACCCTGAGACAATGTGACACTGAGAAAATGTGACACTGAGACCCTGAGACACTGAGACACTGAGACACTGAGAGACTGAGAGACTGAGACCTGGAGACCCAGAGAGACTGAGAGACTGAGGGCATGACAGACTGAGGCACTGAGAGACTGAGACCCAGAGACCCTGAGACACTGAGACCCTGAGACACTGAGACACTGAGACACTGACACCCTGAGACAATGTGACACTGAGAAAATGTGATACTGAGACCCTGAGACCCTGAGATCCTGAGACACTGAGACCCTGAGAGACTGAGAGACTTAGAGTCTGAGACGCTGAGAAACTGAGACCCTGAGACTCTGAGACCCTGAGACCATAAGACCTTGAGAAACTGAGACACTGAGACCCAGAGACACTGAGACCCAGAGACCCTGAGACACTGAGACACTGAGACACTGAGACAGTGAGAGACTGAGACCCAGAGACCCTGAGACGCTGAGACACTGAGAGACTGAGAGACAGAGTGATTAGAGAATAAGACCCTGAGAACCTGAATCCCTGAGACACTGAGACCCTGAGACCCTGAGACACTGAGACACTGAGACACTGAGAGGCTGATACACTGAGAGACTGAGAGACTGAGCGACTCAGAGACTGAGAGACTGAGAGACTGAGAGACTGAAACACTGAGACACTGAGACACTGAGACCCTGAGACACTGAGACACTGAGACACTGAGACACTGAGACCCTGAGACAATGAGACACTGAGACACTGTGACACTGTGACACTGAGACCCTGAGACACTCAGAGTCTGCGACCCAGAGACCCTGAGGCACTGAGATCCTGAGACCCTGATATACTGAGATCCTGAGACCCTGAGACACTGAGACCCTGAGACCCTGAGATCCTGAGACACTGAGACATTGAGACCCTGAGACACTGAGAGACTGAGAGACTGAGAGACTCAGCGACTCAGAGACTGAGAGACTGAGACACTGAGAGACTGAGAGACTGATACACTGAGAGACTGAGCGACTCAGAGACTGAGAGACTGAGACACTAAGGCACTGAGACCCTGAGAGACTAAGACACTGAGACCCTGAGAGACTGAGACACTGAGAGACTGAGACACTGAGACACTGAGACCCTGAGAGACTGAGAGACTGAGACCTGGGGACCCAGAGACCCAGAGAGACTGAGAGACTGAGGGCATGAGAGATTATGGCCCTGAGATCCTGAGACACTGAGACCCTGAGACCCTGAGACACTGAGACGCCAAGACACTGAGAACCTGAGACACTGAGAGACTGAGAGAGTGAGAGACTGAGATCCTGAGACTCTGAGAGACTGAGACCCTGAGACCCTGAGACACTGAGACACTGAGACACTGAGAGACTGAGATCCTGAGACTCTGAGATCCTGAGACCCTGAGACCCTGAGACACTGAGACCCTGAGACACTGAGACACTGAGACCCTGAGACCCTGAGACCCTCAGACACTGACACACTGAGACCCTGAGACCCTGAGCCCCTGAGACACTGAGACACTGAGACACTGAGAACCTGAGACCCTGAGACACTGAGACCCTGAGACCCTGAGACACTGAGACCCTGAGGCACTGAGACACTGAGACCCTGAGACCCAGAGAGCCTGAGACACTGAGACCCTGAGACCCTGAGGCACTGAGAGACTCAGACCCTGAGTCCCAGAGAGCCTGAGAGACTGAGAGACTGAGCGACTGAGAAACTGAGAGACTGAGAGTCTGAGACACTGAGACAAGGAGAAACTGTGACCCCGAGACACTGAGACACTGAGACCCTGAGACACTGAGACACTGAGAGAATGAGGCTGAGAGACTTATACACAGAAAGACTGAGAGACTGAAAGACTGAGCGACTAAGAGACTGAGAGACGGAGAGATTGAGACACTGCGCCCCTTGAGACTGACACCCTGAGACACTGAGACACTGAGACCCTGAGACACTGAGAGACTGAGAGACTGAGAGAATGAGAGACTGAGTCCCTGAGACACTGAGACCCTGAGACCCTGAGACACTGAGTCACTGAGACACTGAGACACTGAGACCCTGAGGCACTGAGACACTGAGACACTGAGACCCTGAAACACTGAGACACTGACACACTGAGGCACTGAGACCCTGAGACACTGAGACCCTGAGCAACTGAAACCCTGAGACCCTGAGTCACTGAGACACTGAGACCCTGAGACCCTGAGACCCTGAGACCCTGAGACACTGGGACACTGAAACACTGAAACCCTGAGACACTGAGAGACTGAGAGACTGATACACTGAGAGACTGAGAGACTGAGCGACTCAGAGACTGAGAGACTGAGACCATGACAGACTGAGACACTGAGACACTGAGACACTGAGACCCTGAGAGACTGAGAGACTGAGACACTGAGAGACTGAGACACTGAGAGACTGAGAGACTGATACACTGAGAGACTGAGAGACTGAGCGACTCAGAGACTGAGAGACTGAGACCCTGACAGACTGAGACACTGAGACACTGAGACACTGAGACCCTGAGAGACTGAGAGACTGAGACGCTGAGAGACTGAGACCCTGAGACTCTGAGACCCTGAGACCCTAAGACCTTGAGACACTGAGACCCTGGAACACTGAGACACTGAGACACTGAGACACTGAGAGACTGAGTGAACGAGAGAATAAGACCCTGAGACCCTGAGACCCTGAGACAGTGAGACCCTGACACCCTGAGACACTGAGACACTGAGAGACTGAGAGACTGATACACTGAGAGACTGAGCGACTCAGAGACTGAGAGACTGAGACACTAAGGCACTGAGACCCTGAGAGACTGAGACACTGAGACCCTGAGAGACTGAGACACTGAGAGACTGAGACACTGAGACACTGAGAACCTGAGAGACTGAGAGACTGAGACCTGGGGACCCAGAGACCCAGAGAGACTGAGAGACTGAGGGCATGAGAGATTATGGCCCTGAGATCCTGAGACACTGAGACCCTGAGACCCTGAGACACTGAGACGCCGAGACACTGAGAACCTGAGACACTGACACACTGAGACCCTGAGACCCTGAGAGAGTGAGAGACTGAGATCCTGAGAATCTGAGAGACTGAGACCCTGAGACCCTGAGACACTGAGACCCTGAGACACTGAGACACTGAGACCCTGAGACCCTGAGACCCTCAGACACTGACACACTGAGACCCTGAGACCCTGAGACCCTGAGACACTGAGACACTGAGAGACTGAGATCCTGAGACTCTGAGATCCTGAGACCCTGAGACCCTGAGACACTGAGACCCTGAGACACTGAGACACTGAGACCCTGAGACCCTGAGACCCTCAGACACTGACACACTGAGACCCTGAGACCCTGAGACACTGGGACACTGAGAACCTGAGACCCTGAGACACTGAGACCCTGAGACCCTGAGACCCTGAGACACTGAGACCCTGAGGCACTGAGACACTGAGACCCTGAGACCCAGAGAGCCTGAGACACTGAGACCCTGAGACCCTGAGACACTGAGACCCTGAGGCACTGAGAGACTCAGACCCTGAGTCCCAGAGAGCCTGAGAGACTGAGAGACTGAGCGACTGAGAAACTGGGAGACTGAGAGTCTGAGTCACTGAGACAAGGAGAAACTGTGACCCCGAGACACTGAGACACTGAGACCCTGAGACACTGAGACACTGAGAGAATGAGGCTGAGAGACTTATACACAGAAAGACTGAGAGACTGAAAGACTGAGCGACTAAGAGACTGAGAGACGGAGAGATTGAGACACTGCGCCCCTTGAGACTGAGACCCTGAGACACTGAGACACTGAGACCCTGAGACACTGAGAGACTGAGAGACTGAGAGAATGAGAGACTGAGTCCCTGAGACCCTGAGACCCTGAGACACTGAGACACTGAGACACTGAGACTCTGAGACACTGAGACCCTGAGGCACTGAGACACTGAGACACTGAGACCCTGAAACACTGAGACACTGACACACTGAGGCACTGAGACCCTGAGACACTGAGACCCTGAGCAACTGAAACCCTGAGACCCTGAGTCACTGAGACACTGAGACCCTGAGACCCTGAGACCCTGAGACACTGGGACACTGAAACACTGAGACCCTGACAGACTGAGACACTGAGAGACTGAGACCCTGAGAGACTGAGAGACTGAGACGCTGAGAGACTGAGACCCTGAGACTCTGAGACCCTGAGACCCTAAGACCTTGAGACCCTGAGACACTGAGACCCTGGGACACTGAGACACTGAGAGACTGAGTGAACCAGAGAATAAGACCCTGAGACCCTGAGACCCTGAGACACTGAGACCCTGAGACCCTGAGACACTGAGACACTGAGAGACTGAGAGACTGATACACTGAGAGACTGAGCGACTCAGAGACTGAGAGACTGAGACACTAAGGCACTGAGACCCTGAGAGACTGAGACACTGAGACCCTGAGAGACTGAGACACTGAGAGACTGAGACACTGAGACACTGAGACCCTGAGAGACTGAGAGACTGAGACCTGGGGACCCAGAGACCCAGAGAGACTGAGAGACTGAGGGCATGAGAGATTATAGCCCTGAGATCCTGAGACACTGAGACCCTGAGACCCTGAGACACTGAGACTCCGAGACACTGAGAACCTGAGACACTGAGAGACTGAGAGAGTGAGAGACTGATACAATGAGAGAATGAGAGACTGAGAGACTGAGACACTGAGAGACTGAGATCCTGAGACTCTGAGATCCTGAGACCCTGAGACCCTGAGACACTGAGACCCTGAGACACTGAGACACTGAGACCCTGAGACCCTGAGACCCTCAGACACTGACACACTGAGACCCTGAGACCCTGAGACCTTGAGACACTGAGACAATGAGACACTGAGACACTGAGAGACTGAGAGGCTGAGCCCCGGAGACCCAGAGACCTAGAGAGACTGAGAGACAGAGGGCATGAGAGAATATGGCCCTGAGATCCTGAGACACTGAGACCCTGAGACCCTGAGACCCTGAGACACTGAGACCCTGAGACCCTGAGACACTGAGACACTGAGACCCCGAGTCACTGAGAACCTGAGACCCTGAGACCCTGAGACACTGAGACACTGAGACCCTGAGACACTGAGACACTGAGACCCTGAGACCCTGAGACACTGAAACACTAAGAGACTGAGACCCAGAGACCCTGAGACACTGAGACACTGATGAGACACTGAGACACTGAGACCCTGAGACCCTGAGATCCTGAGACACTGAGACCCTGAGACCCTGAGACACTAAGACACTGAGACACTGAGACACGGAGAGACTGAGAGGCTGAGCCCCGGAGACCCAGAGACCCAGAGAGACTGAGAGACTGAGGGCATGAGAGAATAAGGCCCTGAGATCCTGAGACACTGAGACCCTGAGACACTGAGACACTGAGACCCTGAGACACTGAGACACTGAGACCCCGAGACACTGAGAACCTGAGACACTGAGACACTGAGACCCTGAGACCCTGAGACACTGAAACACTAAGAGACTGAGACCCAGAGACCCTGAGACACTGAGACACTGAGACCCTGAGACCCTGAGACACTAAGACACTGAGACACGGAGAGACTGAGAGGCTGAGCCCCGGAGACCCAGAGACCCAGAGAGACTGAGAGACTGAGGGCATGAGAGAATAAGGCCCTGAGAACCTGAGACACTGAGACCCTGAGACACTGAGACACTGAGACCCTGAGACACTGAGACACTGAGACACTGAGAGACTGAGAGACTGATACAAAGAGAGAATGAGAGAATGAGAGACTGAGAGACTGAGACACCGAGACTCTGAGACACTGAGACACGGACACCCTGAGACAATGTGACACTGAGAAAATGTTACACTGACACCCTGAGACCCTGAGACCCTGAGACACTGAGACCCTGAGACACTGAGACACTGAGACCCTGAGACCCTGAGACACTGAGACACTGACACCCTGAGACAATGTGACACTGAGAAAATGTGACACTGACACCCTGAGACCCTGAGACACTGAGTCCCTGAGACACTGAGACACTGAGACCCTGAGACCCTGAGACACTGAGACACTGACACCCTGAGACAATGTGACACTGAGAAAATGTGACACTGACACCCTGAGACCCTGAGATCCTGAGACACTGAGACCCTGAGACACTGAGACACTGAGACACTGAGAGATTGAGAGACTGAGACCTGGAGACCCAGAGACCCAGAGAGACTGAGAGACTGAGGGCATGAGAGACTGAGGCACTGAGAGACTGAGACCCAGAGACCCTGAGACACTGTAACCCTGAGACCCTGAGACCCTGAGACACTGACACCCTGAGACAATGTGACACTGAGAAAATGTGACACTGAGACCCTGAGACACTGAGACACTGAGACACTGAGAGACTGAGAGACTGAGACCTGGAGACCCAGAGACCCAGAGAGACTGAGAGACTGAGGGCATGAGAGACTGAGGCACTGAGAGACTGAGACCCAGAGACCCTGATACACTGAGACCCTGAGACACTGAGACACTGACACCCTGAGACAATGTGACACTGAGAAAATGTGATACTGAGACCCTGAGACCCTGAGATCCTGAGACACTGAGACCCTGAGACAATGAGACACTGAGACACTGAGACACTGAGACACTGAGACCCTGAGACCCTGAGACACTGAGACAATGAGACACTGAGACACTGAGACACTGAGACACTGAGACCCTGAGACCCTGAGACACTGAGACACTGAGACACTGAGACCCTGAGAGACTGAGACACTTAGAGTCTGAGACGCTGAGAAACTGAGACCCTGAGACTCTGAGACCCTGAGACCATAAGACCTTGAGAAACTGAGACACTGAGACCCAGAGACACTGAGACCCAGAGACCCTGAGACACTGAGACACTGAGACAGTGAGAGACTGAGACCCAGAGACCCTGAGACGCTGAGACACTGAGAGACTGAGAGACAGAGTGATTAGAGAATAAGACCCTGAGAACCTGAATCCCTGAGACACTGAGACCCTGAGACCCTGAGACACTGAGACACTGAGACACTGAGAGGCTGATACACTGAGAGACTGAGAGACTGAGCGACTCAGAGACTGAGAGACTGAGAGACTGAGACACTGAAACACTGAGACACTGAGACACTGAGACCCTGAGACACTGAGACACTGAGACACTGAGACACTGAGACACTGAGACAATGAGACACTGAGACACTGTGACACTGAGACCCTGAGACACTCAGAGTCTGCGACCCAGAGACCCTGAGGCACTGAGATCCTGAGACCCTGATATACTGAGATCCTGAGACCCTGAGACACTGAGACCCTGAGACCCTGAGATCCTGAGACACTGAGACATTGAGACCCTGAGACACTGAGAGACTGAGAGACTGAGAGACTCAGCGACTCAGAGACTGAGAGACTGAGACACTGAGACCCTGAGACACTGAGACACTGAGACCCTGAGGCACTGAGACACTGAGACACTGAGACCCTGAAACACTGAGACACTGAGACACTGAGTCACTGAGACCCTGAGACACTGAGACACTGAGAGACTGAGAGAATGAGAGACTAAAACCCTGAGACCCTGAGACACTGAGACCCTGAGCAAATGAGACCCTGAGACCCTGAGACACTGAGACCCTGAGACCCTGTGACCCTGAGACACTGAGACACTGAGAGACTGAGAGACTGATACACTGAGTGACTGAGAGACTGAGAGACTGAGCGACTGAGCGACTCAGAGACTGAGAGACTGAGACACTGAGAGACTGAGAAACTGAGAGACTGAGAGCCTGAGAGACTGATAGACTGATACACTGATACACTGAGAGACTGAGAGACTGAGACACTGAGAGACTGAGCGACTCAGAGACTGAGAGACTGAGACACTAAGACACTGAGACCCTGAGAGACTGAAACACTGAGACCCTGAGAGACTGAGACACTGAGACACTGAGAGACTGAGACCCTGAGACTCTGAAACCCTGAGACCCTGAGACACTGAGACACTGAGACCCTGAGGCACTGAGACACTGAGACTCTGAGACACTGAGACACTGAGACACTGAGAGACTGAGACCTGGGGACCCAGAGACCCAGAGAGACTGAGAGACTGAGGGCATGAGAGATTATGGCCCTGAGATCCTGAGACACTGAGACCCCGAGACACTGAGAACCTGAGACACTGAGAGACTGAGAGACTGATACAATGAGAGAATGAGAGACTGAGAGACTGAGAGACTGAGACACTGAGAGACTGAGATCCTAAGACTCTGAGACCCTGAGACCCTGAGACCCTGAGACCCAGAGGCACTGAGACACTGAGACCCTGAGACACTGATATCCTGAGACCCTGAGACACTGAGAAACTAAGAGACTGAGACCCAGAGACCCTGAGACACTGAGACCCTGAGACAATGAGACACTGAGACACTGAGACACTGAGACACTGAGACCCTGAGCCCCTGAGACACTGATACCCTGAGACCCTGAGACACTGAGACACTGAGAGACTGAGAGACTGATACACTGAGAGACTGAGAGACTGAGCGACTCAGAGACTGATAGACTGAGACACTAAGACACTGAGACCCTGAGACCCTGAGTCACTGAAACACTGAGACCCTGAGACACTGAGACACTGAAACCCTGAGACACTGAGAGACTGAGAGACTGATACACTGAGAGACTGAGAGACTGAGCGACTCAGAGACTGAGAGACTGAGAGACTGAGACCCTGACAGACTGAGACACTGAGACACTGAGACCCTGAGAGACTGAGAGACTGAGACGCTGAGAGACTGAGACCCTGAGACTCGGAGACCCTGAGACCCTAAGACCTTGAGACCCTGAAACACTGAGACCCTGGAACACTGAGACACTGGGACACTGAGACACTGAGACACTGAAACCCTGAGACACTGAGAGACTGATAGACTGATACACTGATACACTGAGAGACTGAGAGACTGAGAGACTGAGCGACTCAGAGACTGAGAGACTGAGACACTAAGACACTGAGACCCTGAGAGACTGAGACTCTGAGACCCTGAGACCCTGAGACCCTGAGACACTGAGACCCTGAGGCACTGAGACACTGAGACTGTGAGACACTGAGACACTGAGACACTGAGAGACTGAGACTCTGAAACCCTGAGACTCTGAGACACTGAGACACTGAGACACTGAGACACTGAGAGACTGAGACCTGGGGACCCAGAGACTCAGAGAGACTGAGAGACTGAGGGCATGAGAGATTATGGCCCTGAGATCCTGAGACACTGAGACCCTGAGACACTGTGACCCCGAGACACTGAGAACCTGAGACACTGAGAGACTGAGAGACTTATACAATGAGAGAATGAGAGACTGAGAGACTGAGACACTGAGAGACTGAGATCCTGAGACTCTGAGACCCTGAGACCCTGAGACCCTGAGACCCAGAGACACTGAGACACTGAGACCCTGAGACACTGATATCCTGAGACCCTGAGACACTGAGAAACTAAGAGACTGAGACCCAGAGACCCTGAGACACTGAGACCCTGAGACAATGAGACACTGAGACACTGAGACACTGAGACACTGAGACACTGAGACCCTGAGACCCTGAGACACTGAGACCCTGAGACCCTGAGACCCTGAGACACTGAGACACTGAGAGACAGAGCGACTCAGAGACTGAGAGACTGAGACACTAAGACACTGAGAACCTGAGAGACTGAGACACTGAGACCCTGAGAGACTGAGAGACTGAGAGGCTGAGACACTGAGAGACTGAGACCCTGAGACTCTGAGGCACTGAGACACTGAGACCCTGAGACCCAGAGAGCCTGAGACACTGAGACCCTGAGACACTGAGACCCTGAGGCACTGAGACACTGAGACCCTGAGACCCAGAGAGCCTGAGACACTGAGACCCTGAGACACTGAGACCCTGAGGCACTGAGACACTGAGAGAATGAGGCTGAGAGACTTATACACAGAAAGACTGAGAGACTGAAAGACTGAGCGACTAAGAGACTGAGAGACGGAGAGATTGAGACACTGCGCCCCTTGAGACTGAGACCCTGAGACACTGAGACACTGAGACCCTGAGACACTAAGAGACTGAGAGACTGAGAGAATGAGAGACTGAATCCCTGAGACACTGAGACCCTGAGACCCTGAGACACTGAGACACTGAGACCCTGAAGCACTGAGACACTGAGACACTGAGACCCTGAAACACTGAGACACTGACACACTGAGACCCTGAGGCACTGAGACCCTGTGACCCTGAGACACTGAGACCCTGAGCAACTGAAACCCTGAGACCCTGAGTCACTGAGACACTGAGACCCTGAGACCCTGAGACCCTGAGACACTGGGACACTGAAACACTGAAACCCTGAGACACTGAGAGACTGAGAGACTGATACACTGAGAGACTGAGAGACTGAGCAACTCAGAGACTGAGAGACTGAGACCCTGACAGACTGAGACACTGAGACACTGAGACCCTGTGAGACTGAGAGACTGAGACGCTGAGAGACTGAGACCCTGAGACTCTGAGACCCTGAGACCCTAAGACCTTGAGACCCTGAGACACTGAGACCCTGGAACACTGAGACACTGGGACACTGAGACATTGAGAGACTGAGTGAACGAGAGAAGAAGACCCTGAGACCCTGAGACCCTGAGACACTGAGACCCTGAGACCCTGAGACACTGAGACACTGAGACACTGAGAGACTGAGAGACTGATACACTGAGAGACTGAGAGACTGAGACACTAAGACACTGAGACCCTGAGAGACTGAGACACTGAGACCCTGAGAGACTGAGACACTGAGAGACTGAGACACTGAGACACTGAGACCCTGAGAGACTGAGAGACTGAGACCTGGGGACCCAGAGACCCAGAGAGACTGAGAGACTGAGGGCATGAGAGATTATGGCCCTGAGATCCTGAGACACTGAGACCCTGAGACACTGAGACGCCGAGACACTGAGAACCTGAGACACTGAGAGACTGAGAGAGTGAGAGACTGAGATCCTGAGACTCTGAGAGACTGAGACCCTGAGACCCTGAGACACTGAGACCCTGAGACACTGAGACACTGAGACCCTGAGACCCTGAGACCCTCAGACACTGACACACTGAGACCCTGAGACCCTGAGACCCTGAGACACTGAGAGACTGAGATCCTGAGACTCTGAGATCCTGAGATCCTGAGACCCTGAGACCCTGAGACACTGAGAGACTGAGATCCTGAGACTCTGAGATCCTGAGACCCTGAGACACTGAGACCCTGAGACACCGAGACACTGAGAACCTGAGACCCTGAGACACTGAGACCCTGAGACCCTGAGACCCTGAGACCCTGAGACACTGAGACCCTGAGGCACTGAGACACTGAGACCCTGAGACCCAGAGAGCCTGAGACACTGAGACCCTGAGACCCTGAGACACTGAGACCCTGAGGCACTGAGAGACTCAGACCCTGAGTCCCAGAGAGCCTGAGAGACTGAGAGACTGAGCGACTGAGAAACTGAGAGACTGAGAGTCTGAGACACTGAGACAAGGAGAAACTGTGACCCCGAGACACTGAGACACTGAGACCCTGAGACACTGAGACTCTGAGAGAATGAGGCTGAGAGACTTATACACAGAAAGACTGAGAGACTGAAAGACTGAGCGACTAAGAGACTGAGAGACGGAGAGATTGAGACACTGCGCCCCTTGAGACTGAGACCCTGAGACACTGAGACACTGAGACCCTGAGACACTGAGAGACTGAGAGACTGAGAGAATGAGAGACTGAGTCCCTGAGACACTGAGACCCTGAGACCCTGAGACACTGAGACACTGAGACACTGAGACACTGAGACCCTGAGGCACTGAGACACTGAGACACTGAGACCCTGAAACACTGAGACACTGACACACTGAGGCACTGAGACCCTGAGACACTGAGACCCTGAGCAACTGAAACCCTGAGACCCTGAGTCACTGAGACACTGAGACCCTGAGACCCTGAGACCCTGAGACCCTGAGACACTGGGACACTGAGAGACTGAGCGACTCAGAGACTGAGAGACTGAGACCATGACAGACTGAGACACTGAGACACTGAGACCCTGAGAGACTGAGAGACTGAGACGCTGAGAGACTGAGACCCTGAGACTCTGAGACCCTGAGACCCTAAGACCTTGAGACCCTGAGACACTGAGACCCTGGAACACTGAGACACTGGGACACTGAGACACTGAGAGACTGAGTGAACGAGAGAATAAGACCCTGAGACCCTGAGACCCTGAGACACTGAGACCCTGAGACACTGAGACACTGAGAGACTGAGAGACTGATACACTGAGAGACTGAGCGACTCAGAGACTGAGAGACTGAGACACTAAGGCACTGAGACCCTGAGAGACTGAGACACTGAGACCCTGAGAGACTGAGACACTGAGAGACTGAGACACTGAGACACTGAGACCCTGAGAGACTGAGAGACTGAGACCTGGGGACCCAGAGACCCAGAGAGACTGAGAGACTGAGGGCATGAGAGATTATGGCCCTGAGATCCTGAGACACTGAGACCTGAGACCCTGAGACACTGAGACTCCGAGACACTGAGAACCTGAGACACTGAGAGACTGAGAGAGTGAGAGACTGATACAATGAGAGAATGAGAGACTGACAGACTGAGACACTGAGAGACTGAGATCCTGAGACTCTGAGATCCTGAGACCCTGAGACCCTGAGACACTGAGACCCTGAGACACTGAGACACTGAGACCCTGAGACCCTGAGACCCTCAGACACTGACACACTGAGACCCTGAGACCCTGAGACCCTGAGACACTGAGACAATGAGACACTGAGACACTGAGAGACTGAGAGGCTGAGCCCCGGAGACCCAGAGACCTAGAGAGACTGAGAGACAGAGGGCATGAGAGAATATGTCCCTGAGATCCTGAGACACTGAGACCCTGAGACCCTGACACCCTGAGACACTGAGACCCTGAGACCCTGAGACACTGAGACACTGAGACCCCGAGTCACTGAGAACCTGAGACCCTGAGACCCTGAGACACTGAGACACTGAGACCCTGAGACACTGAGACACTGAGACCCTGAGACCCTGAGACACTGAAACACTAAGAGACTGAGACCCAGAGACCCTGAGACACTGAGACACTGAGACCCTGAGACAATGAGACACTGAGACACTGAGACCCCGAGACACTGAGAACCTGAGACACTGAGACACTGAGTCCCTGAGACCCTGAGACACTGAAACACTAAGAGACTGAGACCCAGAGACCCTGAGACACTGAGACACTGAGACCCTGAGACAATGAGACACTGAGACACTGAGACACTGAGACCCTGAGACCCTGAGATCCTGAGACACTGAGACCCTGAGACCCTGAGACACTAAGACACTGAGACACTGAGACACGGAGAGACTGAGAGGCTGAGCCCCGGAGACCCAGAGACCCAGAGAGACTGAGAGACTGAGGGCATGAGAGAATAAGGCCCTGAGATCCTGAGACACTGAGACCCTGAGACACTGAGACACTGAGACCCTGAGACACTGAGACACTGAGACCCCGAGACACTGAGAACCTGAGACACTGAGACACTGAGAGACTGAGAGACTGATACACTGAGACACTGAGACACTGAGAGACTGATACAAAGAGAGAATGAGAGAATGAGAGACTGAGAGACTGAGACACCGAGACTCTGAGACACTGAGACACTGACACCCTGAGACACTGAGACACTGACACCCTGAGACAATGTGACACTGAGAAAATGTGACACTGACACCCTGAGACCCTGAGACCCTGAGACACTGAGACCATGAGACACTGAGACACTGAGACCCTGAGACCCTGAGACACTGAGACACTGACACCCTGAGACAATGTGACACTGAGAAAATGTGACACTGACACCCTGAGACCCTGAGACCCTGAGACACTGAGTCCCTGAGACACTGAGACACTGAGACCCTGAGACCCTGAGACACTGAGACACTGAGACACGGAGAGACTGAGAGGCTGAGCCCCGGAGACCCAGAGACCCAGAGAGACTGAGAGACTGAGGGCATGAGAGAATAAGGCCCTGAGATCCTGAGACACTGAGACCCTGAGACACTGAGACACTGAGACACTGAGACCCCGAGAAACTGAGAACCTGAGACACTGAGACACTGAGAGACTGAGAGACTGATACACTGAGACACTGAGACACTGAGACACTGAGACCCTGAGAGACTGAGAGACTGAGACGCTGAGAGACTGAGACCCTGAGACTCTGAGACCCTGAGACCCTAAGACCTTGAGACCCTGAGACACTGAGACCCTGGAACACTGAGACACTGGGACACTGAGACACTGAGAGACTGAGTGAACGAGAGAATAAGACCCTGAGACCCTGAGACCCTGAGACACTGAGACCCTGAGACCCTGAGACACTGAGACACTGAGAGACTGAGAGACTGATACACTGAGAGACTGAGCGACTCAGAGACTGAGAGACTGAGACACTAAGGCACTGAGACCCTGAGAGACTGAGACACTGAGACCCTGAGAGACTGAGACACTGAGAGACTGAGACACTGAGACCCTGAGAGACTGAGAGACTGAGACCTGGGGACCCAGAGACCCAGAGAGACTGAGAGACTGAGGGCATGAGAGATTATGGCCCTGAGATCCTGAGACACTGAGACCTGAGACCCTGAGACACTGAGACTCCGAGACACTGAGAACCTGAGACACTGAGAGACTGAGAGAGTGAGAGACTGATACAATGAGAGAATGAGAGACTGAGAGACTGAGACACTGAGAGACTGAGATCCTGAGACTCTGAGATCCTGAGACCCTGAGACCCTGAGACACTGAGACCCTGAGACACTGAGACACTGAGACCCTGAGACCCTGAGACCCTCAGACACTGACACACTGAGACCCTGAGACCCTGAGACCCTGAGACACTGAGACAATGAGACACTGAGACACTGAGAGACTGAGAGGCTGAGCCCCGGAGACCCAGAGACCTAGAGAGACTGAGAGACAGAGGGCATGAGAGAATATGTCCCTGAGATCCTGAGACACTGAGACCCTGAGACCCTGACACCCTGAGACACTGAGACCCTGAGACCCTGAGACACTGAGACACTGAGACCCCGAGTCACTGAGAACCTGAGACCCTGAGACCCTGAGACACTGAGACACTGAGACCCTGAGACACTGAGACACTGAGACCCTGAGACCCTGAGACACTGAAACACTAAGAGACTGAGACCCAGAGACCCTGAGACACTGAGACCCTGAGACAATGAGACACTGAGACACTGAGACCCCGAGACACTGAGAACCTGAGACACTGAGACACTGAGTCCCTGAGACCCTGAGACACTGAAACACTAAGAGACTGAGACCCAGAGACCCTGAGACACTGAGACACTGAGACCCTGAGACAATGAGACACTGAGACACTGAGACACTGAGACCCTGAGACCCTGAGATCCTGGGACACTGAGACCCTGAGACCCTGAGACACTAAGACACTGAGACACTGAGACACGGAGAGACTGAGAGGCTGAGCCCCGGAGACCCAGAGACCCAGAGAGACTGAGAGACTGAGGGCATGAGAGAATAAGGCCCTGAGATCCTGAGACACTGAGACCCTGAGACACTGAGACACTGAGACCCTGAGACCCTGAGACACTGAAACACTGAGACCCCGAGACACTGAGAACCTGAGACACTGAGACACTGAGAGACTGAGAGACTGATACACTGAGACACTGAGACACTGAGAGACTGATACAAAGAGAGAATGAGAGAATGAGAGACTGAGAGACTGAGACACCGAGACTCTGAGACACTGAGACACTGACACCCTGAGACACTGAGACACTGACACCCTGAGACAATGTGACACTGAGAAAATGTGACACTGACACCCTGAGACCCTGAGACCCTGAGACACTGAGACCATGAGACACTGAGACACTGAGACCCTGAGACCCTGAGACACTGAGACACTGACACCCTGAGACAATGTGACACTGAGAAAATGTGACACTGACACCCTGAGACCCTGAGACCCTGAGACACTGAGTCCCTGAGACACTGAGACACTGAGACCCTGAGACCCTGAGACCCTGAGACACTGAGACACTGAGACACGGAGAGACTGAGAGGCTGAGCCCCGGAGACCCAGAGACCCAGAGAGACTGAGAGACTGAGGGCATGAGAGAATAAGGCCCTGAGATCCTGAGACACTGAGACCCTGAGACACTGAGACACTGAGACACTGAGACCCCGAGAAACTGAGAACCTGAGACACTGAGACACTGAGAGACTGAGAGACTGATACACTGAGACACTGAGACACTGAGAGACTGATACAAAGAGAGAATGAGTGAATGAGAGACTGAGAGACTGAGACACCGAGACTCTGAGACACTGAGACACTGACACCCTGAGACACTGACACCCTGAGACAATGTGACACTGAGAAAATGTGACACTGACACCCTGAGACCCTGAGACCCTGAGACACTGAGACCCTGAGACACTGAGACACTGAGACCCTGAGACCCTGAGACACTGAGACACTGACACCCTGAGACAATGTGACACTGAGAAAATGTGACACTGACACCCTGAGACCCTGAGATCCTGAGACACTGAGACCCTGAGACACTGAGACACTGAGACACTGAGAGATTGAGAGACTGAGACCTGGAGACCCAGAGACCCAGAGAGACTGAGAGACTGAGGGCATGAGAGACTGAGGCACTGAGAGACTGAGACCCAGAGACCCTGAGACACTGAGACCCTGAGACCCTGAGACCCTGAGACCCTGAGACACTGACACCCTGAGACAATGTGACTCTGAGAAAATGTGACACTGAGACCCTGAGACACTGAGACACTGAGAGACTGAGAGACTGAGACCAGTAGACCCAGAGACCCAGAGAGACTGAGAGACTGAGGGCATGAGAGACTGAGGCACTGAGAGACTGAGACCCAGAGACCCTGAGACACTGAGACCCTGAGACACTGAGACACTGACACCCTGAGACAATGTGACACTGAGAAAATGTGACACTGACACCCTGAGACCCTGAGATCCTGAGACACTGAGACCCTGAGACACTGAGACACTGAGAGATTGAGAGACTGAGACCTGGAGACCCAGAGACCCAGAGAGACTGAGAGACTGAGGGCATGAGAGACTGAGGCACTGAGAGACTGAGACCCAGAGACCCTGAGACACTGAGACCCTGAGACCCTGAGACACTGACACCCTGAGACAATGTGACACTGAGAAAATGTGACACTGAGACCCTGAGACACTGAGACACTGAGACACTGAAAGACTGAGAGACTGAGACCTGGAGACCCAGAGACCCAGAGAGACTGAGAGACTGAGGGCATGAGAGACTGAGGCACTGAGAGACTGAGACCCAGAGACCCTGAGACACTGAGACCCTGAGACCCTGAGATCCTGAGACACTGAGACCCTGAGACGCTGAGACACTGAGACACTGAGACCCTGAGACCCTAAGACACTGAGACACTGAGACCCTGAGAGACTGAGAGACTTAGAGTCTGAGACGCTGAGAAACTGAGACCCTGAGACTCTGAGACCCTGAGACCATAAGACCTTGAGAAACTGAGACACTGAGACCCAGAGACACTGAGACCCAGAGACCCTGAGACACTGAGACACTGAGACACTGAGACAGTGAGAGACTGAGACCCAGAGACCCTGAGACGCTGAGACACTGAGAGACTGAGAGACAGAGTGATTAGAGAATAAGACCCTGAGAACCTGAATCCCTGAGACACTGAGACCCTGAGACCCTGAGACACTGAGACACTGAGAGGCTGATACACTGAGAGACTGAGAGACTGAGCGACTCAGAGACTGAGAGACTGAGAGACTGAGACACTGAAACACTGAGACACTGAGACACTGAGACCCTGAGACACTGTGACACTGAGACCCTGAGACACTCAGAGTCTGCGACCCAGAGACCCTGAGGCACTGAGATCCTGAGACCCTGATATACTGAGATCCTGAGACCCTGAGACACTGAGACCCTGAGACCCTGAGATCCTGAGACACTGAGACATTGAGACCCTGAGACACTGAGACACTGAGAGAATGAGGCTGAGAGACTTATACACAGAAAGACTGAGAGACTGAAAGACTGAGCGACTAAGAGACTGAGAGACGGAGAGATTGAGACACTGCGCCCCTTGAGACTGAGACCCTGAGACACTGAGACACTGAGACCCTGAGACACTGAGAGACTGAGAGAATGAGAGACTGAGTCCCTGAGACACTGAGACCCTGAGACCCTGAGACACTGAGACACTGAGACACTGAGACACTGAGACCCTGAGGCACTGAGACACTGAGACACTGAGACCCTGAAACACTGAGACACTGACACACTGAGGCACTGAGACCCTGAGACACTGAGACCCTGAGCAACTGAAACCCTGAGACCCTGAGTCACTGAGACACTGAGACCCTGAGACCCTGAGACACTGGGACACTGAAACACTGAAACCCTGAGACACTGAGAGACTGAGAGACTGAGACCCTGACAGACTGAGACACTGAGACACTGAGACCCTGAGAGACTGAGAGACTGAGACGCTGAGAGACTGAGACCCTGAGACTCTGAGACCCTGAGACCCTAAGACCTTGAGACCCTGAGACACTGAGACCCTGGAACACTGAGACACTGGGACACTGAGACACTGAGAGACTGAGTGAACGAGGGAATAAGACCCTGAGACCCTGAGACACTGAGACCCTGAGACCCTGAAACACTGAGACACTGAGAGACTGAGAGACTGATACACTGAGAGACTGAGCGACTCAGAGACTGAGAGACTGAGACACTAAGGCACTGAGACCCTGAGAGACTGAGACACTGAGACCCTGAGAGACTGAGACACTGAGAGACTGAGACACTGAGACACTGAGACCCTGAGAGACTGAGAGACTGAGACCTGGGGACCCAGAGACCCAGAGAGACTGAGAGACTGAGGGCATGAGAGATTATGGCCCTGAGATCCTGAGACACTGAGACCCTGAGACACTGAGACGCCGAGACACTGAGAACCTGAGACACTGAGAGACTGAGAGAGTGAGAGACTGAGATCCTGAGACTCTGAGAGACTGAGACCCTGAGACCCTGAGACACTGAGACCCTGAGACACTGAGACACTGAGACCCTGAGACCCTGAGACCCTCAGACACTGACACACTGAGACCCTGAGACCCTGAGACCCTGAGACACTGAGACACTGAGACACTGAGAACCTGAGACCCTGAGGCACTGAGAGACTGAGACCCTGAGTCCCAGAGAGCCTGAGAGACTGAGAGACTGAGCGACTGAGAAACTGAGAGACTGAGAGTCTGAGACACTGAGACAAGGAGAAACTGTGACCCCGAGACACTGAGACACTGAGACCCTGAGACACTGAGACACTGAGAGAAAGAGGCTGAGAGACTTATACACAGAAAGACTGAGAGACTGAAAGACTGAGCGACGAAGAGACTGAGAGACGGAGAGATTGAGACACTGCGCCCCTTGAGACTGAGACCCTGAGACACTGAGACACTGAGACCCTGAGACACTGAGAGACTGAGAGACTGAGAGAATGAGAGAATGAGTCCCTGAGACACTGAGACCCTGAGACCCTGAGACACTGAGACACTGAGACACTGAGACACTGAGACCCTGAGGCACTGAGACACTGAGACACTGAGACCCTGAAACACTGAGACACTGACACACTGAGGCACTGAGACCCTGAGACACTGAGACCCTGAGCAACTGAAACCCTGAGACCCTGAGTCACTGAGACACTGAGACCCTGAGACCCTGAGACCCTGAGACACTGGGACACTGAAACACTGAAACCCTGAGACACTGAGAGACTGAGAGACTGATACACTGAGAGACTGAGAGACTGAGCGACTCAGAGACTGAGAGACTGAGACCCTGACAGACTGAGACACTGAGACACTGAGACCCTGAGAGACTGAGAGACTGAGACGCTGAGAGACTGAGACCCTGAGACTCTGAGACCCTGAGACCCTAAGACCTTGAGACCCTGAGACACTGAGACCCTGGAACACTGAGACACTGGGACACTGAGATACTGAGAGACTGAGTGAACGAGAGAATAAGACCCTGAGACCCTGAGACCCTGAGACACTGAGACCCTGAGACCCTGAGACACTGAGAGACTGAGAGACTGATACACTGAGAGACTGAGCGACTCAGAGACTGAGAGACTGAGACACTAAGGCACTGAGACCCTGAGAGACTGAGACACTGAGACCCTGAGAGACTGAGACACTGAGAGACTGAGACACGGAGACACTGAGACCCTGAGAGACTGAGAGACTGAGACCTGGGGACCCAGAGACCCAGAGAGACTGAGAGACTGAGGGCATGAGAGATTATGGCCCTGAGATCCTGAGACACTGAGACCCTGAGACCCTGAGACACTGAGACGCCGAGACACTGAGAACCTGAGACACTGAGAGACTGAGAGAGTGAGAGACTGATACAATGAGAGAATGAGAGACTGAGACACTGAGAGACTGAAATCCTGAGGCTCTGAGATCCTGAGACACTGAGACCCTGAGACACTGAGACACTGAGACCCTGAGACCCTGAGACCCTCAGACACTGACACACTGAGACCCTGAGACCCTGAGACCCTGAGACACTGAGACAATGAGACACTGAGACACTGAGAGACTGAGGCTGAGCCCCGGAGACCCAGAGACCTAGAGAGACTGAGAGACAGAGGGCATGAGAGAATATGGCCCTGAGATCCTGAGACACTGAGACCCTGAGACCCTGAGACCCTGAGACACTGAGACCCTGAGACCCTGAGACACTGAAACACTGAGACCCCGAGTCACTGACAACCTGAGACCCTGAGACCCTGAGACACTGAGACACTGAGACCCTGAGACACTGAGACACTGAGACCCTGAGACCCTGAGACACTGAAACACTGAGACCCTGAGACCCTGAGACACTAAGACCCTGAGACACTGAGACACGGAGAGACTGAGAGGCTGAACCCCGGAGACCCAGAGACCCAGAGAGACTGAGAGACTGAGGGCATGAGAGAATAAGGCCCTGAGATACTGAGACACTGAGACCCTGAGACACTGAGACACTGAGACCCTGAGACACTGAGACACTGAGACCCCGAGACACTGAGAACCTGAGACACTGAGACACTGAGACACTGAGACCCTGAGACCCTGAGACACTGAAACACTAAGAGACTGAGACCCAGAGACCCTGAGACACTGAGACCCTGAGACAATGAGACACTGAGATACTGAGACACTGAGACCCTGAGACCCTGAGATCCTGAGACACTGAGACCCTGAGACCCTGAGACACTAAGACACTGAGACACTGAGACACGGAGAGACTGAGAGGCTGAGCCCCGGAGACCCAGAGAGACTGAGAGACTGAGGGCATGAGAGAATAAGGCCCTGAGATCCTGAGACACTGAGACCCTGAGACACTGAGACCCTGAGACACTGAGACACTGAGACCCCGAGACACTAAGAATCTGAGACACTGAGACACTGAGAGACTGAGAGACTGATACACTGAGACACTGAGACACTGAGAGACTGATACAAAGAGAGAATGAGAGAATGAGAGACTGAGAGACTGAGACACCGAGACTCTGAGACACTGACACCCTGAGACACTGAGACACTGACACCCTGAGACAATGTGACACTGAGAAAATGTGACACTGACACCCTGAGACCCTGAGACCCTGAGACACTGAGACCCTGAGACACTGAGACACTGAGACACTGAGACCCTGAGACACTGAGACACTGACACCCTGAGACAATGTGACACTGAGAAAATGTGACACTGACACCCTGAGACCCTGAGACCCTGAGACACTGAGACCCTGAGACACTGAGACACTGAGACCCTGAGACCCTGAGACACTGAGACACTGACACCCTGAGACAATGTGACACTGAGAAAATGTGACACTGACACCCTGAGACTCTGAGATCCAGAGACACTGAGACCCTGAGACACTGAGACACTGAGACACTGAGAGATTGAGAGACTGAGAACTGTAGACCCAGAGACCCAGAGAGACTGAGAGACTGAGGGCATGAGAGACTGAGGCACTGAGAGACTGAGACCCAGAGACCCTGAGACACTGAGACCCTGAGACCCTGAGACCCTGAGACACTGACACCCTGAGACAATGTGACACTGAGAAAATGTGACACTGAGACCCTGAGACACTGAGACACTGAGAGACTGAGAGACTGAGACCTGGAGACCCAGAGAGACTGAGAGACTGAGGGCATGAGAGACTGAGGCACTGAGAGACTGAGACCCAGAGACCCTGAGACACTGAGACCCTGAGACCCTGAGACCCTGAGACACTGACACCCTGAGACAATGTGACACTGAGAAAATGTGATACTGAGACCCTGAGACCCTGAGATCCTGAGACACTGAGACCCTGAGACCCTGAGACACTGAGACAATGAGACACTGAGACAATGAGACACTGAGACACTGAGACCCTGAGACACTGAGACACTGAGACACTGAGACCCTGAGAGACTGAGAGACTTAGAGTCTGAGACGCTGAGAAACTGAGACCCTGAGAGTCTGAGACCCTGAGACCCAGAGACCCTGAGACACTGAGACACTGAGACACTGAGACCCTGAGAGACTGAGAGACTTAGAGTCTGAGACCTTGAGAAACTGAGACACTGAGACCCAGAGACACTGAGACCCAGAGACCCTGAGACACTGAGACACTGAGACACTGAGACAGTGAGAGACTGAGACCCAGAGACCCTGAGACGCTGAGACACTGAGAGACTGAGAGACAGAGCGATTGAGAGAATAAGACCCTGAGAACCTGAATCCCTGAGACACTGAGACCCTGAGACCCTGAGACCCTGAGACACTGAGACAGTGAGAGGCTGATACACTGAGAGACTGAGAGACTGAGCGACTCAGAGACTGAGACACTGAGACACTGAGACACTGAGACCCTGAGACCCTGAGATCCTGAGACACTGAGACCCTGAGACCCTGAGACACTAAGACACTGAGACACGGAGAGACTGAGAGGCTGAGCCCCGGAGACCCAGAGACCCAGAGAGACTGAGAGACTGAGGGCATGAGAGAATAAGGCCCTGAGATCCTGAGACACTGAGACCCTGAGACACTGAGACACTGAGATCCTGAGACACTGAGACACTGAGACCCCGAGACACTGAGAACCTGAGACACTGAGATACTGAGACCCTGAGACCCTGAGACACTGACACCCTGAGACAATGTGACACTGAGAAAATGTGACACTGAGACCCTGAGACCCTGAGACACTGACACCCTGAGACAATGTGACACTGACACCCTGAGACAATGTGACACTGAGAAAATGTGACACTGAGACCCTGAGACCCTGAGATCCTGAGACACTGAGACCCTGAGACCCTGAGACACTGAGACAATGAGACACTGAGACACTGAGACACTGAGACACTGAGACCCTGAGACCCTGAGACACTGAGACCCTGAGACACTGAGACACTGAGACACTGAGACCCTGAGACCCTGAGACACTGAGACCCTGAGACCCTGAGACACTGAGACACTGAGACCCTGAGAGACTGAGAGACTTAGAGTCTGAGACGCTGAGAAACTGAGACCCTGAGACTCTGAGACCCTGAGACCATAAGACCTTGAGAAACTGAGACACTGAAACCCTGAGACACTGAGACCCAGAGACCCTGAGACACTGAGACACTGAGACACTGAGACACTGAGACACTGAGACCCAGAGACCCTGAGACACTGAGACCCAGAGACCCTGAGACGCTGAGACACTGAGAGACTGAGAGACAGAGTGATTGAGAGAATAAGACCCTGAGAACCTGAATCCCTGAGACACTGAAACCCTGAGACCCTGAGACCCTGAGACACTGAGACACTGAGAGGCTGAGCGACTCAGAGACTGAGAGACTGAGAGACTGAGACACTGAAACACTGAGACACTGAGACACTGAGACCCTGAGAGACTGAAACACTGAGACCCTGATAGACTGAGAGACTGAGACACTGAGGGACTGAGACACTGTGACTCTGAGACCCTGAGACACTGAGACCCTGTGACACTGAGACACTGAGACACTGAGACACTGTGACACTGAGACCCTGAGACACTCAGAGTCTGCGACCCAGAGACCCTGAGACACTGAGATCCTGAGACCCTGAGACACTGAGATCCTGAGACCCTGAGACACTGAGACCCTGAGACCCTGAGATCCTGAGACACTGAGACATTGAGACCCTGAGACACTGAGACACTGAGACCCTGAGACACTGAGACACTGAGACCCTGAGGCACTGAGACACTGAGACACTGAGACACTGAGACACTGAGACCCTGAGACACTGAGACACTGAGACCCTGAGACACTGAGACACTGAGACACTGAGACACTGAGAGACTGAGAGACTGAGAGACTAAAACCCTGAGACCCTGAGACACTGAGACCCTGAACAAATGAGACCCTGAGACCCTGAGACACTGAGACACTGAGACCCTGAGACACTGAGACACTGAGACCCTGAGGCACTGAGACACTGAGACACTGAGACCCTGAAACACTGAGACACTGAGACACTGAGACCCTGAGTCACTGAGACCCTGAGACACTGAGACACTGAGAGACTGAGAGACTGAGAGACTAAAACCCTGAGACCCTGAGACACTGAGACCCTGAACAAATGAGACCCTGAGACCCTGAGACACTGAGACCCTGAGACCCTGTGACCCTGAGACACTGAGACACTGAGAGACTGAGAGACTGATACACTGAGTGACTGAGAGACTGAGAGACTGAGCGACTGAGCGACTCAGAGACTGAGAGACTGAGACACTGAGACACTGAGAGACTGAGAAACTGAGAGACTGAGAGACTGAGACACTGAGAGACTGAGAGACTGAGAGACTGAGTGACTCAGAGACTGAGAGACTGAGACACTGAGACACTGAGACCCTGAGACACTGAGACACTGAGACCCTGAGGCACTGAGACACTGAGACACTGAGACCCTGAAACACTGAGACACTGAGACACTGAGACCCTGAGTCACTGAGACCCTGAGACACTGAGACACTGAGAGACTGAGAGACTGAGAGACTAAAACCCTGAGACCCTGAGACACTGAGACCCTGAACAAATGAGACCCTGAGACACTGAGACCCTGAGACCCTGTGACCCTGAGACACTGAGACACTGAGAGACTGAGAGACTGATACACTGAGTGACTGAGAGACTGAGAGACTGAGCGACTGAGCGACTCAGAGACTGAGAGACTGAGACACTGAGACACTGAGAGACTGAGAAACTGAGAGACTGAGAGACTGAGAGACTGATACACTGAGAGATTGAGAGACTGAGTGACTCAGAGACTGAGAGACTGAGACACTGAGCCACTGAGAGACTGAGAGACTGAGACACTGAGAGATTGAGACCCTGAGATTCTGAGACCCTGAGACCCTGAGACACTGAGACCCTGAGACCCTGAGACCCTGAGACACTGAGAGACTGAGACCCAGAGACCCTGAGAGACTGAGAGCCTGAGACCCTGAGACCCTGAGACACTGAAACCCTGAGACACTAAGAGATTGAGAGACTGAGACCCGGAGACCCAGAGACCCAGAGAGACTGAGACACTGAGAACCTGAGACCCTGAGACACTGAGACCCTGAGACACTGAGACCCTGAGGCACTGAGACACTGAGACCCTGAGACCCAGAGAGCCTGAGACACTGAGACCCTGAGACCCTGAGACACTGAGACACTGAGGTACTGAGAGACTGAGACCCAGAGTCCCAGAGAGCCTGAGACACTGAGAGACTGAGCGACTGAGAAACTGAGAGACTGAGAGTCTGAGACACTGAGACACTGAGAAACTGTGACCCCGAGACACTGAGACCCAGAGACCCTGAGACACTGAGACACTGAGACACTGAGACAGTGAGAGACTGAGACCCAGAGACCCTGAGACGCTGAGACACTGAGAGACTGAGAGACAGAGCGATTGAGAGAATAAGACCCTGAGAACCTGAATCCCTGAGACACTGAGACCCTGAGACCCTGAGACCCTGAGACACTGAGACAGTGAGAGGCTGATACACTGAGAGACTGAGAGACTGAGCGACTCAGAGACTGAGACACTGAGACACTGAGACACTGAGACCCTGAGACCCTGAGATCCTGAGACACTGAGACCCTGAGACCCTGAGACACTAAGACACTGAGACACGGAGAGACTGAGAGGCTGAGCCCCGGAGACCCAGAGACCCAGAGAGACTGAGAGACTGAGGGCATGAGAGAATAAGGCCCTGAGATCCTGAGACACTGAGACCCTGAGACACTGAGACACTGAGATCCTGAGACACTGAGACACTGAGACCCCGAGACACTGAGAACCTGAGACACTGAGATACTGAGACCCTGAGACCCTGAGACACTGACACCCTGAGACAATGTGACACTGAGAAAATGTGACACTGAGACCCTGAGACCCTGAGACACTGACACCCTGAGACAATGTGACACTGACACCCTGAGACAATGTGACACTGAGAAAATGTGACACTGAGACCCTGAGACCCTGAGATCCTGAGACACTGAGACCCTGAGACCCTGAGACACTGAGACAATGAGACACTGAGACACTGAGACACTGAGACACTGAGACCCTGAGACCCTGAGACACTGAGACCCTGAGACACTGAGACACTGAGACACTGAGACCCTGAGACCCTGAGACACTGAGACCCTGAGACCCTGAGACACTGAGACACTGAGACCCTGAGAGACTGAGAGACTTAGAGTCTGAGACGCTGAGAAACTGAGACCCTGAGACTCTGAGACCCTGAGACCATAAGACCTTGAGAAACTGAGACACTGAAACCCTGAGACACTGAGACCCAGAGACCCTGAGACACTGAGACACTGAGACACTGAGACACTGAGACACTGAGACCCAGAGACCCTGAGACACTGAGACCCAGAGACCCTGAGACGCTGAGACACTGAGAGACTGAGAGACAGAGTGATTGAGAGAATAAGACCCTGAGAACCTGAATCCCTGAGACACTGAAACCCTGAGACCCTGAGACCCTGAGACACTGAGACACTGAGACACTGAGAGGCTGAGCGACTCAGAGACTGAGAGACTGAGAGACTGAGACACTGAAACACTGAGACACTGAGACACTGAGACCCTGAGAGACTGAAACACTGAGACCCTGATAGACTGAGAGACTGAGACACTGAGGGACTGAGACACTGTGACTCTGAGACCCTGAGACACTGAGACCCTGTGACACTGAGACACTGAGACACTGAGACACTGTGACACTGAGACCCTGAGACACTCAGAGTCTGCGACCCAGAGACCCTGAGACACTGAGATCCTGAGACCCTGAGACACTGAGATCCTGAGACCCTGAGACACTGAGACCCTGAGACCCTGAGATCCTGAGACACTGAGACATTGAGACCCTGAGACACTGAGACACTGAGACCCTGAGACACTGAGACACTGAGACCCTGAGGCACTGAGACACTGAGACACTGAGACACTGAGACACTGAGACCCTGAGACACTGAGACACTGAGACCCTGAGACACTGAGACACTGAGACACTGAGACACTGAGAGACTGAGAGACTGAGAGACTAAAACCCTGAGACCCTGAGACACTGAGACCCTGAACAAATGAGACCCTGAGACCCTGAGACACTGAGACACTGAGACCCTGAGACACTGAGACACTGAGACCCTGAGGCACTGAGACACTGAGACACTGAGACCCTGAAACACTGAGACACTGAGACACTGAGACCCTGAGTCACTGAGACCCTGAGACACTGAGACACTGAGAGACTGAGAGACTGAGAGACTAAAACCCTGAGACCCTGAGACACTGAGACCCTGAACAAATGAGACCCTGAGACCCTGAGACACTGAGACCCTGAGACCCTGTGACCCTGAGACACTGAGACACTGAGAGACTGAGAGACTGATACACTGAGTGACTGAGAGACTGAGAGACTGAGCGACTGAGCGACTCAGAGACTGAGAGACTGAGACACTGAGACACTGAGACACTGAGAAACTGAGAGACTGAGAGACTGAGACACTGAGAGACTGAGAGACTGAGAGACTGAGTGACTCAGAGACTGAGAGACTGAGACACTGAGACACTGAGACCCTGAGACACTGAGACACTGAGACCCTGAGGCACTGAGACACTGAGACACTGAGACCCTGAAACACTGAGACACTGAGACACTGAGACCCTGAGTCACTGAGACCCTGAGACACTGAGACACTGAGAGACTGAGAGACTGAGAGACTAAAACCCTGAGACCCTGAGACACTGAGACCCTGAACAAATGAGACCCTGAGACACTGAGACCCTGAGACCCTGTGACCCTGAGACACTGAGACACTGAGAGACTGAGAGACTGATACACTGAGTGACTGAGAGACTGAGAGACTGAGCGACTGAGCGACTCAGAGACTGAGAGACTGAGACACTGAGACACTGAGAGACTGAGAAACTGAGAGACTGAGAGACTGAGAGACTGATACACTGAGAGATTGAGAGACTGAGTGACTCAGAGACTGAGAGACTGAGACACTGAGACACTGAGAGACTGAGAGACTGAGACACTGAGAGATTGAGACCCTGAGATTCTGAGACCCTGAGACCCTGAGACACTGAGACCCTGAGACCCTGAGACCCTGAGACACTGAGAGACTGAGACCCAGAGACCCTGAGAGACTGAGAGCCTGAGACCCTGAGACCCTGAGACACTGAAACCCTGAGACACTAAGAGATTGAGAGACTGAGACCCGGAGACCCAGAGACCCAGAGAGACTGAGACACTGAGAACCTGAGACCCTGAGACACTGAGACCCTGAGACACTGAGACCCTGAGGCACTGAGACACTGAGACCCTGAGACCCAGAGAGCCTGAGACACTGAGACCCTGAGACCCTGAGACACTGAGACACTGAGGTACTGAGAGACTGAGACCCAGAGTCCCAGAGAGCCTGAGACACTGAGAGACTGAGCGACTGAGAAACTGAGAGACTGAGAGTCTGAGACACTGAGACACTGAGAAACTGTGACCCCGAGACACTGAGACCCTGAGACACTGAGACACTGAGAGAATGAGGCTGAGAGACTTATACACAGAAAGACTGAGAGACTGAAATACTGAGCGACTAAGAGACTGAGAGACGGAGAGATTGAGACACTGCGCCCCTTGAGACTGAGACACTGAGACACTGAGACCCTGAGACACTGAGAGACTGAGAACCTGAGACCCTGAGACACTGAGACACTGAGAGACTGAGAGACTGATACACTGAGAGACTGAGAGACTGAGCGACTCAGAGACTGAGAGACTGAGACCCTGACAGACTGAGACACTGAGACACTGAGACCCTGAGAGACTGAGAGACTGAGACGCTGAGAGACTGAGACCCTGAGACTCTGAGACCCTGAGACCCTAAGACCTTGAGACCCTGAGACACTGAGACCCTGGAACACTGAGACACTGGGACACTGAGAGACTGAGTGAACGAGAGAATAAGACCCTGAGACCCTGAGACCCTGAGACACTGAGACCCTGAGACCCTGAGACACTGAGAGACTGAGAGACTGATACACTGAGAGACTGAGCGACTCAGAGACTGAGAGACTGAGAAACTAAGGCACTGAGACCCTGAGAGACTGAGACACTGAGACCCTGAGAGACTGAGACACTGAGAGACTGAGACACGGAGACACTGAGACCCTGAGAGACTGAGAGACTGAGACCTGGGGACCCAGAGACCCAGAGAGACTGAGAGACTGAGGGCATGAGAGATTATGGCCCTGAGATCCTGAGACACTGAGACCTTGAGACCCTGAGACACTGAGACGCCGAGACACTGAGAACCTGAGACACTGAGAGACTGAGAGAGTGAGAGACTGATACAATGAGAGAATGAGAGACTGAGACACTGAGAGACTGAAATCCTGAGGCTCTGAGATCCTGAGACCCTGAGACACTGAGACCCTGAGACACTGAGACACTGAGACCCTGAGACCCTGAGACCCTCAGACACTGACACACTGAGACCCTGAGACCCTGAGACCCTGAGACACTGAGACAATGAAACACTGAGACACTGAGAGACTGAGGCTGAGCCCCGGAGACCCAGAGACCTAGAGAGACTGAGAGACAGAGGGCATGAGAGAATATGGCCCTGAGATCCTGAGACACTGAGACCCTGAGACCCTGAGACCCTGAGACACTGAGACCCTGAGACCCTGAGACACTGAAACACTGAGACCCCGAGTCACTGACAACCTGAGACCCTGAGACCCTGAGACACTGAGACACTGAGACCCTGAGACACTGAGACACTGAGACCCTGAGACCCTGAGACACTGAAACACTGAGACCCTGAGACACTGAGACACTAAGACACTGAGACACTGAGACACGGAGAGACTGAGAGGCTGAACCCCGGAGACCCAGAGACCCAGAGAGACTGAGAGACTGAGGGCATGAGAGAATAAGGCCCTGAGATACTGAGACACTGAGACCCTGAGACACTGAGACACTGAGACCCTGAGACACTGAGACACTGAGACCCCGAGACACTGAGAACCTGAGACACTGAGACACTGAGACACTGAGACCCTGAGACCCTGAGACACTGAAACACTAAGAGACTGAGACCCAGAGACCCTGAGACACTGAGACCCTGAGACAATGAGACACTGAGATACTGAGACACTGAGACCCTGAGACCCTGAGATCCTGAGACACTGAGACCCTGAGACCCTGAGACACTAAGACACTGAGACACTGAGACACGGAGAGACTGAGAGGCTGAGCCCCGGAGACCCAGAGACCCAGAGAGACTGAGAGACTGAGGGCATGAGAGAATAAGGCCCTGAGATCCTGAGACACTGAGACCCTGAGACACTGAGACCCTGAGACACTGAGACACTGAGACCCCGAGACACTAAGAATCTGAGACACTGAGACACTGAGAGACTGAGAGACTGATACACTGAGACACTGAGACACTGAGAGACTGATACAAAGAGAGAATGAGAGAATGAGAGACTGAGAGACTGAGACACCGAGACTCTGAGACACTGACACCCTGAGACACTGAGACACTGACACCCTGAGACAATGTGACACTGAGAAAATGTGACACTGACACCCTGAGACCCTGAGACCCTGAGACACTGAGACCCTGAGACACTGAGACACTGAGACACTGAGACCCTGAGACACTGAGACACTGACACCCTGAGACAATGTGACACTGAGAAAATGTGACACTGACACCCTGAGACCCTGAGACCCTGAGACACTGAGACCCTGAGACACTGAGACACTGAGACCCTGAGATCCTGAGACACTGAGACACTGACACCCTGAGACAATGTGACACTGAGAAAATGTGACACTGACACCCTGAGACTCTGAGATTTAGAGACACTGAGACCCTGAGACACTGAGACACTGAGACACTGAGAGATTGAGAGACTGAGAACTGGAGACCCAGAGACCCAGAGAGACTGAGAGACTGAGGGCATGAGAGACTGAGGCACTGAGAGACTGAGACCCAGAGACCCTGAGACACTGAGACCCTGAGACCCTGAGACCCTGAGACACTGACACCCTGAGACAATGTGACACTGAGAAAATGTGACACTGAGACCCTGAGACACTGAGACACTGAGAGACTGAGAGACTGAGACCTGGAGACCCAGAGACCCAGAGAGACTGAGAGACTGAGGGCATGAGAGACTGAGGCTCTGAGAGACTGAGACCCAGAGACCCTGAGACACTGAGACCCTGAGACCCTGAGACACTGACACCCTGAGACAATGTGACACTGAGAAAATGTGATACTGAGACCCTGAGACCCTGAGATCCTGAGACACTGAGACCCTGAGACCCTGAGACACTGAGACAATGAGACACTGAGACACTGAGACACTGAGACCCTGAGACACTGAGACACTGAGACACTGAGACCCTGAGAGACTGAGAGACTTAGAGTCTGAGACGCTGAGAAACTGAGACCCTGAGAGTCTGAGACCCTGAGACCCAGAGACCCTGAGACACTGAGACACTGAGACACTGAGACCCTGAGAGACTGAGAGACTTAGAGTCTGAGACCTTGAGAAACTGAGACACTGAGACCCAGAGACACTGAGACCCAGAGACCCTGAGACACTGAGACACTGAGACACTGAGACAGTGAGAGACTGAGACCCAGAGACCCTGAGACGCTGAGACACTGAGAGACTGAGAGACAGAGTGATTGAGAGAATAAGACCCTGAGAACCTGAATCCCTGAGACACTGAGACCCTGAGACCCTGAGACCCTGAGACACTGAGACAGTGAGAGGCTGATACACTGAGAGACTGAGAGACTGAGCGACTCAGAGACTGAGACACTGAGACACTGAGACACTGAGACCCTGAGACCCTGAGATCCTGAGACACTGAGACCCTGAGACCCTGAGACACTAAGACACTGAGACACGGAGAGACTGAGAGGCTGAGCCCCGGAGACCCAGAGACCCAGAGAGACTGAGAGACTGAGGGCATGAGAGAATAAGGCCCTGAGATCCTGAGACACTGAGACCCTGAGACACTGAGACACTGAGACCCTGAGACACTGAGACCCCGAGACACTGAGAACCTGAGACACTGAGACACTGAGACCCTGAGACACTGACACCCTGAGACAATGTGACACTGAGAAAATGTGACACTGAGACCCTGAGACCCTGAGACACTGACACCCTGAGACAATGTGACACTGACACCCTGAGACAATGTGACACTGAGAAAATGTGACACTGAGACCCTGAGACCCTGAGATCCTGAGACACTGAGACCCTGAGACACTGAGACACTGAGACAATGAGACACTGAGACACTGAGACACTGAGACACTGAGACCCTGAGACCCTGAGACACTGAGACACTGAGACCCTGAGACACTGAGACACTGAGACACTGAGACCCTGAGACCCTGAGACACAGAGACCCTGAGACCCTGAGACACTGAGACACTGAGACCCTGAGAGACTGAGAGACTTAGAGTCTGAGACGCTGAGAAACTGAGACCCTGAGACTCTGAGACCCTGAGACCATAAGCCCTTGAGAAACTGAGACACTGAAACCCTGAGACACTGAGACCCAGAGACCCTGAGACACTGAGACACTGAGACACTGAGACACTGAGACACTGAGACACTGAGACAGTGAGAGACTGAGACCCAGAGACCCTGAGACGCTGAGACACTGAGAGACTGAGAGACAGAGTGATTGAGAGAATAAGACCCTGAGAACCTGAATCCCTGAGACACTGAAACCCTGAGACCCTGAGACCCTGAGACACTGAGACACTGAGAGGCTGAGCGACTCAGAGACTGAGAGACTGAGACACTGAAACACTGAGACACTGAGACACTAAGACCCTGAGAGACTGAAACACTGAGACCCTGATAGACTGAGAGACTGAGACACTGAGGGACTGAGACACTGTGACTCTGAGACCCTGAGACACTGAGACCCTGTGACACTGAGACACTGAGACACTGTGACACTGAGACCCTGAGACACTCAGAGTCTGCGACCCAGAGACCCTGAGACACTGAGATCCTGAGACCCTGAGACACTGAGATCCTGAGACCCTGAGACACTGAGACCCTGAGACCCTGAGATCCTGAGACACTGAGACATTGAGACCCTGAGACACTGAGACACTGAGACCCTGAGACACTGAGACACTGAGACCCTGAGGCACTGAGACACTGAGACACTGAGACACTGAGACACTGAGACCCTGAGACACTGAGACACTGAGACCCTGAGACACTGAGACACTGAGACACTGAGACACTGAGAGACTGAGAGACTGAGAGACTAAAACCCTGAGACCCTGAGACACTGAGACCCTGAACAAATGAGACCCTGAGACCCTGAGACACTGAGACCCTGAGACACTGAGACACTGAGACCCTGAGGCACTGAGACACTGAGACACTGAGACCCTGAAACACTGAGACACTGAGACACTGAGACCCTGAGTCACTGAGACCCTGAGACACTGAGACACTGAGAGACTGAGAGACTGAGAGACTAAAACCCTGAGACCCTGAGACACTGAGACCCTGAACAAATGAGACCCTGAGACCCTGAGACACTGAGACCCTGAGACCCTGTGACCCTGAGACACTGAGACACTGAGAGACTGAGAGACTGATACACTGAGTGACTGAGAGACTGAGAGACTGAGCGACTGAGCGACTCAGAGACTGAGAGACTGAGACACTGAGACACTGAGAGACTGAGAAACTGAGAGACTGAGAGACTGATACACTGAGAGACTGAGAGACTGAGAGACTGAGTGACTCAGAGACTGAGAGACTGAGACACTGAGACACTGAGACCCTGAGACACTGAGACACTGAGACCCTGAGGCACTGAGACACTGAGACACTGAGACCCTGAAACACTGAGACACTGAGACACTGAGACCCTGAGTCACTGAGACCCTGAGACACTGAGACACTGAGAGACTGAGAGACTGAGAGACTAAAACCCTGAGACCCTGAGACACTGAGACCCTGAACAAATGAGACCCTGAGACACTGAGACCCTGAGACCCTGTGACCCTGAGACACTGAGACACTGAGAGACTGAGAGACTGATACACTGAGTGACTGAGAGACTGAGAGACTGAGCGACTGAGCGACTCAGAGACTGAGAGACTGAGACACTGAGACACTGAGAGACTGAGAAACTGAGAGACTGAGAGACTGAGAGACTGATACACTGAGAGACTGAGAGACTGAGTGACTCAGAGACTGAGAGACTGAGACACTGAGACACTGAGAGACTGAGAGACTGAGACACTGAGAGATTGAGACCCTGAGATTCTGAGACCCTGAGACCCTGAGACACTGAGACCCTGAGACCCTGAGACACTGAGAGACTGAGACCCAGAGACCCTGAGAGACTGAGAGCCTGAGACCCTGAGACCCTGAGACACTGAAACCCTGAGACACTAAGAGATTGAGAGACTGAGACCCGGAGACCCAGAGACCCAGAGAGACTGAGACACTGAGAACCTGAGACCCTGAGACACTGAGACCCTGAGACCCTGAGACACTGAGACCCTGAGGCACTGAGACACTGAGACCCTGAGACCCAGAGAGCCTGAGACACTGAGACCCTGAGACCCTGAGACACTGAGACACTGAGGTACTGAGAGACTGAGACCCAGAGTCCCAGAGAGCCTGAGACACTGAGAGACTGAGCGAGTGAGAAACTGAGAGACTGAGAGTCTGAGACACTGAGACACTGAGAAACTGTGACCCCGAGACACTGAGACCCTGAGACACTGAGACACTGAGAGAATGAGGCTGAGAGACTTATACACAGAAAGACTGAGAGACTGAAATACTGAGCGACTAAGAGACTGAGAGACGGAGAGATTGAGACACTGCGCCCCTTGAGACTGAGACCCTGAAACACTGAGACACTGAGACCCTGAGACACTGAGAGACTGAGAACCTGAGACCCTGAGACACTGAGACACTGAGAGACTGAGAGACTGATACACTGAGAGACTGAGAGACTGAGCGACTCAGAGACTGAGAGACTGAGACCCTGACAGACTGAGACACTGAGACACTGAGACCCTGAGAGACTGAGAGACTGAGACGCTGAGAGACTGAGACCCTGAGACTCTGAGACCCTGAGACCCTAAGACCTTGAGACCCTGAGACACTGAGACCCTGGAACACTGAGACACTGGGACACTGAGAGACTGAGTGAACGAGAGAATAAGACCCTGAGACCCTGAGACCCTGAGACACTGAGACCCTGAGACCCTGAGACACTGAGAGACTGAGAGACTGATACACTGAGAGACTGAGCGACTCAGAGACTGAGAGACTGAGACACTAAGGCACTGAGACCCTGAGAGACTGAGACACTGAGACCCTGAGAGACTGAGACACTGAGAGACTGAGACACAGAGACACTGAGACCCTGAGAGACTGAGAGACTGAGACCTGGGGACCCAGAGACCCAGAGAGACTGAGAGACTGAGGGCATGAGAGGATTATGGCCCTGAGATCCTGAGACACTGAGACCCTGAGACCCTGAGACACTGAGACGCCGAGACACTGAGAACCTGAGACACTGAGAGACTGAGAGAGTGAGAGACTGATACAATGAGAGAATGAGAGACTGAGACACTGAGAGACTGAAATCCTGAGGCTCTGAGATCCTGAGACCCTGAGACACTGAGACCTGAGACACTGAGACACTGAGACCCTGAGACCCTGAGACCCTCAGACACTGACACACTGAGACCCTGAGACCCTGAGACACTGAGACAATGAAACACTGAGACACTGAGAGACTGAGGCTGAGCCCCGGAGACCCAGAGACCTAGAGAGACTGAGAGACAGAGGGCATGAGAGAATATGGCCCTGAGATCCTGAGACACTGAGACCCTGAGACCCTGAGACCCTGAGACACTGAGACCCTGAGACCCTGAGACACTGAAACACTGAGACCCCGAGTCACTGACAACCTGAGACCCTGAGACCCTGAGACACTGAGACACTGAGACCCTGAGACACTGAGACACTGAGACCCCGAGACACTGAGAACCTGAGACACTGAGACACTGAGACCCTGAGACACTGACACCCTGAGACAATGTGACACTGAGAAAATGTGACACTGAGACCCTGAGACCCTGAGACACTGACACCCTGAGACAATGTGACACTGACACCCTGAGACAATGTGACACTGAGAAAATGTGACACTGAGACCCTGAGATCCAGAGACACTGAGACCCTGAGACCCTGAGACACTGAGACAATGAGACACTGAGACACTGAGACACTGAGACACTGAGACCCTGAGACCCTGAGACACTGAGACACTGAGACCCTGAGACACTGAGACACTGAGACACTGAGACCCTGAGACCCTGAGACACAGAGACCCTGAGACCCTGAGACACTGAGACCCTGAGAGACTGAGAGACTTAGAGTCTGAGACGCTGAGAAACGAGACCCTGAGACTCTGAGACCCTGAGACCATAAGCCCTTGAGAAACTGAGACACTGAAACCCTGAGACACTGAGACCCAGAGACCCTGAGACACTGAGACACTGAGACACTGAGACACTGAGACACTGAGACACTGAGACACTGAGACACTGAGACACTGAGACAGTGAGAGACTGAGACCCAGAGACCCTGAGACGCTGAGACACTGAGAGACTGAGAGACAGAGTGATTGAGAGAATAAGACCCTGAGAACCTGAATCCCTGAGACACTGAAACCCTGAGACCTGAGACCCTGAGACACTGAGACACTGAGAGGCTGAGCGACTCAGAGACTGACGAGACTGAGACACTGAAACACTGAGACACTGAGACACTAAGACCCTGAGAGACTGAAACACTGAGACCCTGATAGACTGAGAGACTGAGACACTGAGGGACTGAGACACTGTGACTCTGAGACCCTGAGACACTGAGACCCTGTGACACTGAGACACTGAGACACTGTGACACTGAGACCCTGAGACACTCAGAGTCTGCGACCCAGAGACCCTGAGACAACTGAGATCCTGAGACCCTGAGACACTGAGATCCTGAGACCCTGAGACACTGAGACCCTGAGACCCTGAGATCCTGAGACTCTGAGACATTGAGACCCTGAGACACTGAGACACTGAGACCCTGAGACACTGAGACACTGAGACCCTGAGGCACTGAGACACTGAGACACTGAGACACACTGAGACACTGAGACCCTGAGACACTGAGACACTGAGACCCTGAGACACTGAGACACTGAGACACTGAGACACTGAGAGACTGAGAGACTGAGAGACTAAAACCCTGAGACCCTGAGACACTGAGACCCTGAACAAATGAGACCCTGAGACCCTGAGACACTGAGACACTGAGACCCTGAGACACTGAGACACTGAGACCCTGAGGCACTGAGACACTGAGACACTGAGACCCTGAAACACTGAGACACTGAGACACTGAGACCCTGAGTCACTGAGACACTGAGACACTGAGAGACTGAGAGACTGAGAGACTAAAACCCTGAGACCCTGAGACACTGAGACCCTGAACAAATGAGACCCTGAGACCCTGAGACACTGAGACCCTGAGACCCTGTGACCCTGAGACACTGAGACACTGAGAGACTGAGAGACTGATACACTGAGTGACTGAGAGACTGAGAGACTGAGCGACTGAGCGACTCAGAGACTGAGAGACTGAGACACTGAGACACTGAGAGACTGAGAAACTGAGAGACTGAGAGACTGATACACTGAGAGACTGAGAGACTGAGAGACTGAGTGACTCAGAGACTGAGAGACTGAGACACTGAGACACTGAGACCCTGAGACACTGAGACACTGAGACCCTGAGGCACTGAGACACTGAGACACTGAGACCCTGAAACACTGAGACACTGAGACACTGAGACCCTGAGTCACTGAGACCCTGAGACACTGAGACACTGAGAGACTGAGAGACTGAGAGACTAAAACCCTGAGACCCTGAGACACTGAGACCCTGAACAAATGAGACCCTGAGACACTGAGACCCTGAGACCCTGTGACCCTGAGACACTGAGACACTGAGAGACTGAGAGACTGATACACTGAGTGACTGAGAGACTGAGAGACTGAGCGACTGAGCGACTCAGAGACTGAGAGACTGAGACACTGAGACACTGAGAGACTGAGAAACTGAGAGACTGAGAGACTGAGAGACTGATACACTGAGAGACTGAGAGACTGAGTGACTCAGAGACTGAGAGACTGAGACACTGAGACACTGAGAGACTGAGAGACTGAGACACTGAGAGATTGAGACCCTGAGATTCTGAGACCCTGAGACCCTGAGACACTGAGACCCTGAGACCCTGAGACACTGAGAGACTGAGACCCAGAGACCCTGAGAGACTGAGAGCCTGAGACCCTGAGACCCTGAGACACTGAAACCCTGAGACACTAAGAGATTGAGAGACTGAGACCCGGAGACCCAGAGACCCAGAGAGACTGAGACACTGAGAACCTGAGACCCTGAGACACTGAGACCCTGAGACCCTGAGACACTGAGACCCTGAGGCACTGAGACACTGAGACCCTGAGACCCAGAGAGCCTGAGACACTGAGACCCTGAGACCCTGAGACACTGAGACACTGAGGTACTGAGAGACTGAGACCCAGAGTCCCAGAGAGCCTGAGACACTGAGAGACTGAGCGACTGAGAAACTGAGAGACTGAGAGTCTGAGACACTGAGACACTGAGAAACTGTGACCCCGAGACACTGAGACCCTGAGACACTGAGACACTGAGAGAATGAGGCTGAGAGACTTATACACAGAAAGACTGAGAGACTGAAATACTGAGCGACTAAGAGACTGAGAGACGGAGAGATTGAGACACTGCGCCCCTTGAGACTGAGACCCTGAAACACTGAGACACTGAGACCCTGAGACACTGAGAGACTGAGAACCTGAGACCCTGAGACACTGAGACACTGAGAGACTGAGAGACTGATACACTGAGAGACTGAGAGACTGAGCGACTCAGAGACTGAGAGACTGAGACCCTGACAGACTGAGACACTGAGACACTGAGACCCTGAGAGACTGAGAGACTGAGACGCTGAGAGACTGAGACCCTGAGACTCTGAGACCCTGAGACCCTAAGACCTTGAGACCCTGAGACACTGAGACCCTGGAACACTGAGACACTGGGACACTGAGAGACTGAGTGAACGAGAGAATAAGACCCTGAGACCCTGAGACCCTGAGACACTGAGACCCTGAGACCCTGAGACACTGAGAGACTGAGAGACTGATACACTGAGAGACTGAGCGACTCAGAGACTGAGAGACTGAGACACTAAGGCACTGAGACCCTGAGAGACTGAGACACTGAGACCCTGAGAGACTGAGACACTGAGAGACTGAGACACGGAGACACTGAGACCCTGAGAGACTGAGAGACTGAGACCTGGGGACCCAGAGACCCAGAGAGACTGAGAGACTGAGGGCATGAGAGATTATGGCCCTGAGATCCTGAGACACTGAGACCCTGAGACCCTGAGACACTGAGACGCCGAGACACTGAGAACCTGAGACACTGAGAGACTGAGAGAGTGAGAGACTGATACAATGAGAGAATGAGAGACTGAGACACTGAGAGACTGAAATCCTGAGGCTCTGAGATCCTGAGACCCTGAGACACTGAGACCCTGAGACACTGAGACACTGAGACCCTGAGACCCTGAGACCCTCAGACACTGACACACTGAGACCCTGAGACCCTGAGACACTGAGACAATGAAACACTGAGACACTGAGAGACTGAGGCTGAGCCCCGGAGACCCAGAGACCTAGAGAGACTGAGAGACAGAGGGCATGAGAGAATATGGCCCTGAGATCCTGAGACACTGAGACCCTGAGACCCTGAGACCCTGAGACACTGAGACCCTGAGACCCTGAGACACTGAAACACTGAGACCCCGAGTCACTGACAACCTGAGACCCTGAGACCCTGAGACACTGAGACACTGAGACCCTGAGACACTGAGACACTGAGACCCTGAGACCCTGAGACACTGAAACACTGAGACCCTGAGACCCTGAGACACTAAGACACTGAGACACTGAGACACGGAGAGACTGAGAGGCTGAACCCCGGAGACCCAGAGACCCAGAGAGACTGAGAGACTGAGGGCATGAGAGAATAAGGCCCTGAGATACTGAGACACTGAGACCCTGAGACACTGAGACACTGAGACCCTGAGACACTGAGACACTGAGACCCCGAGACACTGAGAACCTGAGACACTGAGACACTGAGACACTGAGACCCTGAGACCCTGAGACACTGAAACACTAAGAGACTGAGACCCAGAGACCCTGAGACACTGAGACCCTGAGACAATGAGACACTGAGATACTGAGACACTGAGACCCTGAGACCCTGAGATCCTGAGACACTGAGACCCTGAGACCCTGAGACACTAAGACACTGAGACACTGAGACACGGAGAGACTGAGAGGCTGAGCCCCGGAGACCCAGAGACCCAGAGAGACTGAGAGACTGAGGGCATGAGAGAATAAGGCCCTGAGATCCTGAGACACTGAGACCCTGAGACACTGAGACCCTGAGACACTGAGACACTGAGACCCCGAGACACTAAGAATCTGAGACACTGAGACACTGAGAGACTGAGAGACTGATACACTGAGACACTGAGACACTGAGAGACTGATACAAAGAGAGAATGAGAGAATGAGAGACTGAGAGACTGAGACACCGAGACTCTGAGACACTGACACCCTGAGACACTGAGACACTGACACCCTGAGACAATGTGACACTGAGAAAATGTGACACTGACACCCTGAGACCCTGAGACCCTGAGACACTGAGACCCTGAGACACTGAGACACTGAGACACTGAGACCCTGAGACACTGAGACACTGACACCCTGAGACAATGTGACACTGAGAAAATGTGACACTGACACCCTGAGACCCTGAGACCCTGAGACACTGAGACCCTGAGACACTGAGACACTGAGACCCTGAGATCCTGAGACACTGAGACACTGACACCCTGAGACAATGTGACACTGAGAAAATGTGACACTGACACCCTGAGACTCTGAGATTTAGAGACACTGAGACCCTGAGACACTGAGACACTGAGACACTGAGAGATTGAGAGACTGAGAACTGGAGACCCAGAGACCCAGAGAGACTGAGAGACTGAGGGCATGAGAGACTGAGGCACTGAGAGACTGAGACCCAGAGACCCTGAGACACTGAGACCCTGAGACCCTGAGACCCTGAGACACTGACACCCTGAGACAATGTGACACTGAGAAAATGTGACACTGAGACCCTGAGACACTGAGACACTGAGAGACTGAGAGACTGAGACCTGGAGACCCAGAGACCCAGAGAGACTGAGAGACTGAGGGCATGAGAGACTGAGGCACTGAGAGACTGAGACCCAGAGACCCTGAGACCCTGAGACCCTGAGACCCTGAGACACTGACACCCTGAGACAATGTGACACTGAGAAAATGTGATACTGAGACCCTGAGACCCTGAGATCCTGAGACACTGAGACCCTGAGACCCTGAGACACTGAGACAATGAGACACTGAGACACTGAGACACTGAGACACTGAGACCCTGAGACACTGAGACACTGAGACACTGAGACCCTGAGAGACTGAGAGACTTAGAACATAGAACATAGAACATTACAGCACAAACAGGCCCTTCGGCCCTCGAGTTGCGCCGATCGCATCAACCCCACCAATCTATAGACCTATCTATAACCCCCAATCCCATTAAACCCCATATACTCATCCAGAAGTCTTTTAAAAGACCCCAGCGAGTTCGCCTCCACCACCGACGACGGCAGCCGATTCCAATCACTCACCACCCTCTGAGTGAAAAACTTACCCCTAACATCTCCTCTGTACCTCCCTCCCCGCACCTTAAATCTGTGTCCCCTCGTAGCGACCATTTCAACCCGGGGAAATAGCCTCTGAGAGTCCACCCTATCTATTCCTCTCAACATTTTATAAACTTCTATCAGGTCGCCTCTCAACCTTCGCCTCTCCAGGGAAAAGAGTCCCAGCTCCCTCAACCTATCTTCATAAGGCATGCCTCCCAGTCCAGGCAACATCCTTGTAAATCTCCTCTGCACCCTTTCAATAGCTTCTACATCTTTCCTATAGTGAGGCGACCAGAACTGCGCACAGTACTCCAAATGAGGCCTGACTAGGGTCCTGTAAAGTTGCAGCATTACCTCCCGACTCCTAAACTCAATCCCTCGATTAATGAAGGCCAGTACACCATACGCCTTCTTGACCACCTCCTCCACCTGCGAGGCCGATTTAAGAGTCCTGTGAACCCGGACCCCGAGATCCTTCTGCTCTTCAACGCTACTAAGACCCCTGCCCTTAATAGTGTACTCGTTCATCCCATTGGTTCTGCCGAAATGGACTACTACACATTTATCCGCGTTGAAGTCCATCTGCCACTTCTCCGCCCATTCCTGCATCCTATCTATGTCCTGCTGCAACTTTTGACATCCTTCCAGACCATCCACAACACCGCCGACCTTCGTGTCATCAGCGAACTTGCTAACCCATCCCTCCACTTCCTCATCCAGGTCATTTATGAAAATGACAAACAACAAGGGTCCCAGAACAGATCCCTGGGGCACCCCACTGGTGACTGACCTCCATTCCGAAAAAGACCCATCCACAACCACTCTCTGCCATCTGCAGGCAAGCCAGTTCTGGATCCACAAGGCCAAAGGCCCTTGGATCCCATGCCCTCTCACCTTCTCAAGAAGTCTTGCATGGGGGACCTTATCAAACGCCTTGCTGAAGTCCATGTACACTACGTCCACGGCACTTCCTTCGTCAATGTGTTCAGTCACATTATCGAAGAACTCAACTAGGCTCGTAAGGCACGACCTGCCCTTGACAAATCCATGCTGACTATTCCTGATCATGTCAAACCTCTCCAAATGGTCGTAAATCTTGTCCCTCAGAAGCCTCTCCATCAGCTTACCAACCACTGAGGTCAGACTCACCGGGCGGTAATTTCCCGGGCTATCTCTGTTCCCTTTCTTGAAAATAGGGACTACATCCGCAATCCTCCAATCTTCCGGAACCTCTCCCGTCTCCATTGACGACGCAAAGATCATCGTCAAGGGCTCTGCAATCACTTCCCTGGCCTCCCACAGTATCCTGGGGTACATCCCATCTGATCCCGGCGACTTATCTACCTTGATAGAATTCAAAAGTTCTAACACATCCTCCTCTTTAATGTCCACGTACTCAATCTTTTCCACCTGCTGCAAGTCCATAGCAAGATCTCCCAAATCAGCTTCCACTGTGAATACTGATGCAAAGTACTCATTTAGCACCTCCGCCATTTCTTCTGGTTCTACACAGACCTTTCCCCCTTCATCTTTTATAGGTCCTATCCTTTCCCTTCTCACCCTTTTACCTTTCACATACTTATAGAAGGCCTTGGGATTTTCTTTAATCTTACCCGCCAAGGTCTTCTCATGACCCCTTCTGGCTCTCCTAATTTCCCTTTTAACCTCCTTTCTACAGTCCTTATATTCTTCAAGATCCTTAACCTCTCCTAGTTCCCTGAACCTTTTGTATACCTTCCTTTTCCTCCTGACTAGGTTCAACACAGCCTTCGTGCACCACGGTTCCCGCGACCTACCAAAACCCCCTTGCCTTATCGGAACATTGTCATGCAGAGCGCTAGACAAACATTCCTTGAATATCCGCCACCTTCCTTCGGTACTCTTCCCTAAGAATGCCTCCTTCCAGTTTATTTGTCCAAGTAACTTCCTGACTTCTTCGTATCTCCCCTTACTCCAGACAAACACCTTCCTAGCCTGTCTGATCCTATCTCGTTCGAATGCAATTGTGAAGGAGATAGAATTATGATCTCCATTCCCAAGATGCTCTCCTACCGAGAGATCCATCACCTGCCCTGGTTCATTCGCCAGTACCAGGTCAAGTACTGCCTCACCCCTCGTAGGCTTGTCCACATACTGTGTCAGGAAACCTTCCTGAACACACCTAACAAACTCCTCTCCAGCCGAACCCCTTACTCTAGGGATATTCCAGTCGATGTTTGGGAAATTGAAGTCTCCCATCACGACAACTCTGTTTTTAATACATTTCTCCAGAATCTGGTTCCCTATCTGCACTTCAACTTCCCTGTCACTATTGGGCGGCCTATAGAATACACCCAGCAAAGTTTTCGACCCTATGCTGTTCGTAACTTCCACCCACACAGACTCTGTAGAAAGTCCCTCCACGGCATCCTCTTTCTCTGCAGCCATGACACTGTCCCTTATTAACAGTGCCACTCCACCACCTCTTCTGCCAGCCTCCCTGTCCTTCCTGAAACATCTGAAACCTGGCACCTGAAGTACCCAGTCCTGTCCCTGAGACATCCAAGTCTCCGTAATGGCCACTACATCACATTCCCAAGCAGCTATCCACGCCCTAAGCTCATCTACCTTATTTACTATACTCCTTGCATTAAAATATACACACTTCAGCCCCTCAGTCTGGGCATTTCCCTTCTCCACCTCCTGTCTAACCTCCCTCCCATGTTTCCTGCGGTCCTCCCCTACCTTTAAAGTATTAAAGCACATGCATTTCAAACCCTGCTCCGCCCCACCCCCACTACGCCGTGCCTTGCATTCCCCATCTATGCCCCCCTCCCTTTCACCCCCTCTACTCAATATCCCACCCCCCCCCCAAATCAGTTTAAATCTCCCCGCATAGCCTTTGCAAATTTACCCCCCAGGATATTGATTCCCCTCTGGTTCAGGTGTAAACCATCACTCATATAGAGGTCCCGCCTTCCCCAGAATGAGCCCCAATTGCTTAAGTACCTGAACCCCTCCCTCCTGCACCATCCCCTCAGCCACGAGTTCAAACTTTCCCTCTCTCCATTCCTCTCTAAACTATCCCGTGGCACAGGCAAGAGTCCGGATATAACTACTCTTCCAGACTTGGCCTTTAGTTTCCACCCCAACTCCATAAATCTTTGTTTAATTTCCCCTTCCCTTAATCTCCCTATGTCATGTGTCCCCACATGAACTATAACTTGGGGTTGATCTCCCTCTCCCCTAAGAGTCCTGAATACCCTGTCCGATACATCCCGGACCCCAGCCCCAGGTAGGCAACACACCAGCCCCGAGTCCCTACCCTTACCTCCAACTCTCCTATCCGTCCCCTTGACTGTGGAGTCCCCAATCACGAGGCCCAACCTCTTACCCCTAACCACCTGAGATTTCCCAATAGGCTCACCCCCAGAGACCTGCTCCCTTTGGCTACCCCCAGTTGATTCCTCCTCAACTGTAGCCTCCAGGACCGAAAACCTATTTTGGAGGGGAACTCCAGAGTCTGAGACGCTGAGAAACTGAGACCCTGAGAGTCTGAGACCCTGAGACCCAGAGACCCTGAGACACTGAGACACTGAGACACTGAGACCCTGAGAGACTGAGAGACTTAGAGTCTGAGACCTTGAGAAACTGAGACACTGAGACCCAGAGACACTGAGACCCAGAGACCCTGAGACACTGAGACACTGAGACACTGAGACAGTGAGAGACTGAGACCCAGAGACCCTGAGACGCTGAGACACTGAGAGACTGAGAGACAGAGTGATTGAGAGAATAAGACCCTGAGAACCTGAATCCCTGAGACACTGAGACCCTGAGACCCTGAGACCCTGAGACACTGAGACAGTGAGAGGCTGATACACTGAGAGACTGAGAGACTGAGCGACTCAGAGACTGAGACACTGAGACACTGAGACACTGAGACACTGAGACCCTGAGACCCTGAGATCCTGAGACACTGAGACCCTGAGACCCTGAGACACTAAGACACTGAGACACGGAGAGACTGAGAGGCTGAGCCCCGGAGACCCAGAGACCCAGAGAGACTGAGAGACTGAGGGCATGAGAGAATAAGGCCCTGAGATCCTGAGACACTGAGACCCTGAGACACTGAGACACTGAGACCCTGAGACACTGAGACACTGAGACCCCGAGACACTGAGAACCTGAGACACTGAGACACTGAGACCCTGAGACACTGACACCCTGAGACAATGTGACACTGAGAAAATGTGACACTGAGACCCTGAGACCCTGAGACACTGACACCCTGAGACAATGTGACACTGACACCCTGAGACAATGTGACACTGAGAAAATGTGACACTGAGACCCTGAGACCCTGAGATCCTGAGACACTGAGACCCTGAGACCCTGAGACACTGAGACAATGAGACACTGAGACACTGAGACACTGAGACACTGAGACCCTGAGACCCTGAGACACTGAGACACTGAGACCCTGAGACACTGAGACACTGAGACACTGAGACACTGAGACCCTGAGACCCTGAGACACAGAGACCCTGAGACCCTGAGACACTGAGACACTGAGACCCTGAGAGACTGAGAGACTTAGAGTCTGAGACGCTGAGAAACTGAGACCCTGAGACTCTGAGACCCTGAGACCATAAGACCTTGAGAAACTGAGACACTGAAACCCTGAGACACTGAGACCCAGAGACCCTGAGACACTGAGACACTGAGACACTGAGACACTGAGACACTGAGACACTGAGACAGTGAGAGACTGAGACCCAGAGACCCTGAGACGCTGAGACACTGAGAGACTGAGAGACAGAGTGATTGAGAGAATAAGACCCTGAGAACCTGAATCCCTGAGACACTGAAACCCTGAGACCCTGAGACCCTGAGACACTGAGACACTGAGAGGCTGAGCGACTCAGAGACTGAGAGACTGAGACACTGAAACACTGAGACACTGAGACACTGAGACCCTGAGAGACTGAAACACTGAGACCCTGATAGACTGAGAGACTGAGACACTGAGGGACTGAGACACTGTGACTCTGAGACCCTGAGACACTGAGACCCTGTGACACTGAGACACTGAGACACTGTGACACTGAGACCCTGAGACACTCAGAGTCTGCGACCCAGAGACCCTGAGACACTGAGATCCTGAGACCCTGAGACACTGAGATCCTGAGACCCTGAGACACTGAGACCCTGAGACCCTGAGATCCTGAGACACTGAGACATTGAGACCCTGAGACACTGAGACACTGAGACCCTGAGACACTGAGACACTGAGACCCTGAGGCACTGAGACACTGAGACACTGAGACACTGAGACACTGAGACCCTGAGACACTGAGACACTGAGACCCTGAGACACTGAGACACTGAGACACTGAGACACTGAGAGACTGAGAGACTGAGAGACTAAAACCCTGAGACCCTGAGACACTGAGACCCTGAACAAATGAGACCCTGAGACCCTGAGACACTGAGACACTGAGACCCTGAGACACTGAGACACTGAGACCCTGAGGCACTGAGACACTGAGACACTGAGACCCTGAAACACTGAGACACTGAGACACTGAGACCCTGAGTCACTGAGACCCTGAGACACTGAGACACTGAGAGACTGAGAGACTGAGAGACTAAAACCCTGAGACCCTGAGACACTGAGACCCTGAACAAATGAGACCCTGAGACCCTGAGACACTGAGACCCTGAGACCCTGTGACCCTGAGACACTGAGACACTGAGAGACTGAGAGACTGATACACTGAGTGACTGAGAGACTGAGAGACTGAGCGACTGTGCGACTCAGAGACTGAGAGACTGAGACACTGAGACACTGAGAGACTGAGAAACTGAGAGACTGAGAGACTGATACACTGAGAGACTGAGAGACTGAGAGACTGAGTGACTCAGAGACTGAGAGACTGAGACACTGAGACACTGAGACCCTGAGACACTGAGACACTGAGACCCTGAGGCACTGAGACACTGAGACACTGAGACCCTGAAACACTGAGACACTGAGACACTGAGACCCTGAGTCACTGAGACCCTGAGACACTGAGATACTGAGAGACTGAGAGACTGAGAGACTAAAACCCTGAGACCCTGAACAAATGAGACCCTGAGACACTGAGACCCTGAGACCCTGTGACCCTGAGACACTGAGACACTGAGAGACTGAGAGACTGATACACTGAGTGACTGAGAGACTGAGAGACTGAGCGACTGAGCGACTCAGAGACTGAGAGACTGAGACACTGAGACACTGAGAGACTGAGAAACTGAGAGACTGAGAGACTGATACACTGAGAGACTGAGAGACTGAGTGACTCAGAGACTGAGAGACTGAGACACTGAGACACTGAGAGACTGAGAGACTGAGACACTGAGAGATTGAGACCCTGAGATTCTGAGACCCTGAGACCCTGAGACACTGAGACCCTGAGACCCTGAGACACTGAGAGACTGAGACCCAGAGACCCTGAGAGACTGAGAGCCTGAGACCCTGAGACCCTGAGACACTGAAACCCTGAGACACTAAGAGATTGAGAGACTGAGACCCGGAGACCCAGAGACCCAGAGAGACTGAGACACTGAGAACCTGAGACCCTGAGACACTGAGACCCTGAGACCCTGAGACACTGAGACCCTGAGGCACTGAGACACTGAGACCCTGAGACCCAGAGAGCCTGAGACACTGAGACCCTGAGACCCTGAGACACTGAGACACTGAGGTACTGAGAGACTGAGACCCAGAGTCCCAGAGAGCCTGAGACACTGAGAGACTGAGCGACTGAGAAACTGAGAGACTGAGAGTCTGAGACACTGAGACACTGAGAAACTGTGACCCCGAGACACTGAGACCCTGAGACACTGAGACACTGAGAGAATGAGGCTGAGAGACTTATACACAGAAAGACTGAGAGACTGAAATACTGAGCGACTAAGAGACTGAGAGACGGAGAGATTGAGACACTGCGCCCCTTGAGACTGAGACCCTGAAACACTGAGACACTGAGACCCTGAGACACTGAGAGACTGAGAACCTGAGACCCTGAGACACTGAGACACTGAGAGACTGAGAGACTGATACACTGAGAGACTGAGAGACTCAGAGACTGAGAGACTGAGACCCTGACAGACTGAGACACTGAGACACTGAGACCCTGAGAGACTGAGAGACTGAGACGCTGAGAGACTGAGACCCTGAGACTCTGAGACCCTGAGACCCTAAGACCTTGAGACCCTGAGACACTGAGACCCTGGAACACTGAGACACTGGGACACTGAGAGACTGAGTGAACGAGAGAATAAGACCCTGAGACCCTGAGACCCTGAGACACTGAGACCCTGAGACCCTGAGACACTGAGAGACTGAGAGACTGATACACTGAGAGACTGAGCGACTCAGAGACTGAGAGACTGAGACACTAAGGCACTGAGACCCTGAGAGACTGAGACACTGAGACCCTGAGAGACTGAGACACTGAGAGACTGAGACACGGAGACACTGAGACCCTGAGAGACTGAGAGACTGAGACCTGGGGACCCAGAGACCCAGAGAGACTGAGAGACTGAGGGCATGAGAGATTATGGCCCTGAGATCCTGAGACACTGAGACCCTGAGACCCTGAGACACTGAGACGCCGAGACACTGAGAACCTGAGACACTGAGAGACTGAGAGAGTGAGAGACTGATACAATGAGAGAATGAGAGACTGAGACACTGAGAGACTGAAATCCTGAGGCTCTGAGATCCTGAGACCCTGAGACACTGAGACCCTGAGACACTGAGACACTGAGACCCTGAGACCCTGAGACCCTCAGACACTGACACACTGAGACCCTGAGACCCTGAGACCCTGAGACACTGAGACAATGAAACACTGAGACACTGAGAGACTGAGGCTGAGCCCCGGAGACCCAGAGACCTAGAGAGACTGAGAGACAGAGGGCATGAGAGAATATGGCCCTGAGATCCTGAGACACTGAGACCCTGAGACCCTGAGACCCTGAGACACTGAGACCCTGAGACCCTGAGACACTGAAACACTGAGACCCCGAGTCACTGACAACCTGAGACCCTGAGACCCTGAGACACTGAGACACTGAGACCCTGAGACACTGAGACACTGAGACCCTGAGACCCTGAGACACTGAGACACTGAGACCCTGAGACCCTGAGACCCTCAGACACTGACACACTGAGACCCTGAGACCCTGAGACACTGAGACAATGAAACACTGAGACACTGAGAGACTGAGGCTGAGCCCCGGAGACCCAGAGACCTAGAGAGACTGAGAGACAGAGGGCATGAGAGAATATGGCCCTGAGATCCTGAGACACTGAGACCCTGAGACCCTGAGACCCTGAGACACTGAGACCCTGAGACCCTGAGACACTGAAACACTGAGACCCCGAGTCACTGACAACCTGAGACCCTGAGACCCTGAGACACTGAGACACTGAGACCCTGAGACACTGAGACACTGAGACCCTGAGACCCTGAGACACTGAAACACTGAGACCCTGAGACCCTGAGACACTAAGACACTGAGACACTGAGACACGGAGAGACTGAGAGGCTGAACCCCGGAGACCCAGAGACCCAGAGAGACTGAGAGACTGAGGGCATGAGAGAATAAGGCCCTGAGATACTGAGACACTGAGACCCTGAGACACTGAGACACTGAGACCCTGAGACACTGAGACACTGAGACCCCGAGACACTGAGAACCTGAGACACTGAGACACTGAGACACTGAGACCCTGAGACCCTGAGACACTGAAACACTAAGAGACTGAGACCCAGAGACCCTGAGACACTGAGACCCTGAGACAATGAGACACTGAGATACTGAGACACTGAGACCCTGAGACCCTGAGATCCTGAGACACTGAGACCCTGAGACCCTGAGACACTAAGACACTGAGACACTGAGACACGGAGAGACTGAGAGGCTGAGCCCCGGAGACCCAGAGACCCAGAGAGACTGAGAGACTGAGGGCATGAGAGAATAAGGCCCTGAGATCCTGAGACACTGAGACCCTGAGACACTGAGACCCTGAGACACTAAGAATCTGAGACACTGAGACACTGAGAGACTGAGAGACTGATACACTGAGACACTGAGACACTGAGAGACTGATACAAAGAGAGAATGAGAGAATGAGAGACTGAGAGACTGAGACACCGAGACTCTGAGACACTGACACCCTGAGACACTGAGACACTGACACCCTGAGACAATGTGACACTGAGAAAATGTGACACTGACACCCTGAGACCCTGAGACCCTGAGACACTGAGACCCTGAGACACTGAGACACTGAGACACTGAGACCCTGAGACACTGAGACACTGACACCCTGAGACAATGTGACACTGAGAAAATGTGACACTGACACCCTGAGACCCTGAGACCCTGAGACACTGAGACCCTGAGACACTGAGACACTGAGACACTGAGAGATTGAGAGACTGAGAACTCGAGACCCAGAGACCCAGAGAGACTGAGAGACTGAGGGCATGAGAGACTGAGGCACTGAGAGACTGAGACCCAGAGACCCTGAGACACTGAGACCCTGAGACCCTGAGACCCTGAGACACTGACACCCTGAGACAATGTGACACTGAGAAAATGTGACACTGAGACCCTGAGACACTGAGACACTGAGAGACTGAGAGACTGAGACCTGGAGACCCAGAGACCCAGAGAGACTGAGAGACTGAGGGCATGAGAGACTGAGGCACTGAGAGACTGAGACCCAGAGACCCTGAGACCCTGAGACCCTGAGACCCTGAGACACTGACACCCTGAGACAATGTGACACTGAGAAAATGTGATACTGAGACCCTGAGACCCTGAGATCCTGAGACACTGAGACCCTGAGACCCTGAGACACTGAGACAATGAGACACTGAGACACTGAGACACTGAGACACTGAGAGTCTGAGACACTGAGACACTGAGACACTGAGACCCTGAGAGACTGAGAGACTTAGAGTCTGAGACGCTGAGAAACTGAGACCCTGAGAGTCTGAGACCCTGAGACCCAGAGACCCTGAGACACTGAGACACTGAGACACTGAGACCCTGAGAGACTGAGAGACTTAGAGTCTGAGACCTTGAGAAACTGAGACACTGAGACCCAGAGACACTGAGACACTGAGAGACTGAGACCCAGAGACCCTGAGACGCTGAGACACTGAGAGACAGAGTGATTGAGAGAATAAGACCCTGAGAACCTGAATCCCTGAGACACTGAGACCCTGAGACCCTGAGACCCTGAGACACTGAGACAGTGAGAGGCTGATACACTGAGAGACTGAGAGACTGAGCGACTCAGAGACTGAGACACTGAGACACTGAGACACTGAGACCCTGAGACCCTGAGATCCTGAGACACTGAGACCCTGAGACCCTGAGACACTAAGACACTGAGACACGGAGAGACTGAGAGGCTGAGCCCCGGAGACCCAGAGACCCAGAGAGACTGAGAGACTGAGGGCATGAGAGAATAAGGCCCTGAGATCCTGAGACACTGAGACCCTGAGACACTGAGACACTGAGACCCTGAGACACTGAGACACTGAGACCCCGAGACACTGAGAACCTGAGACACTGAGACACTGAGACCCTGAGACACTGACACCCTGAGACAATGTGACACTGAGAAAATGTGACACTGAGACCCTGAGACCCTGAGACACTGACACCCTGAGACAATGTGACACTGACACCCTGAGACAATGTGACACTGAGAAAATATGACACTGAGACCCTGAGAACCTGAGATCCTGAGACACTGAGACCCTGAGACCCTGAGACACTGAGACAATGAGACACTGAGACACTGAGACACTGAGACCCTGAGACCCTGAGACACTGAGACACTGAGACCCTGAGACACTGAGACACTGAGACACTGAGACCCTGAGACCCTGAGACACTGAGACCCTGAGACCCTGAGACACTGAGACACTGAGACCCTGAGAGACTGAGAGACTTAGAGTCTGAGACGCTGAGAAACTGAGACCCTGAGACTCTGAGACCCTGAGACCATAAGACCTTGAGAAACTGAGACACTGAAACCCTGAGACACTGAGACCCAGAGACTCTGAGACACTGAGACACTGAGACACTGAGACACTGAGACAGTGAGAGACTGAGACCCAGAGACCCTGAGACGCTGAGACACTGAGAGACTGAGAGACAGAGTGATTGAGAGAATAAGACCCTGAGAACCTGAATCCCTGAGACACTGAAACCCTGAGACCCTGAGACACTGAGACACTGAGACACTGAGAGGCTGAGCGACTCAGAGACTGAGAGACTGAGAGACTGAGACACTGAAACACTGAGACACTGAGACACTGAGACCCTGAGAGACTGAAACACTGAGACCCTGATAGACTGAGAGACTGAGACACTGAGGGACTGAGACACTGTGACTCTGAGACCCTGAGACACTGAGACCCTGAGACACTCAGAGTCTGCGACCCAGAGACCCTGAGACACTGAGATCCTGAGACCCTGAGACACTGAGATCCTGAGACCCTGAGACACTGAGACCCTGAGACCCTGAGATCCTGAGACACTGAGACATTGAGACCCTGAGACACTGAGACACTGAGACCCTGAGACACTGAGACACTGAGACCCTGAGGCACTGAGACACTGAGACACTGAGACACTGAGACACTGAGACCCTGAGACACTGAGACACTGAGACCCTGAGACACTGAGACACTGAGACACTGAGACACTGAGAGACTGAGAGACTGAGAGACTAAAACCCTGAGACCCTGAGACACTGAGACCCTGAACAAATGAGACCCTGAGACCCTGAGACACTGAGACACTGAGACCCTGAGACACTGAGACACTGAGACCCTGAGGCACTGAGACACTGAGACACTGAGACCCTGAAACACTGAGACACTGAGACACTGAGACCCTGAGTCACTGAGACCCTGAGACACTGAGACACTGAGACACTGAGAGACTGAGAGACTGAGAGACTAAAACCCTGAGACCCTGAGACACTGAGACCCTGAACAAATGAGACCCTGAGACACTGAGACCCTGAGACCCTGTGACCCTGAGACACTGAGACACTGAGAGACTGAGAGACTGATACACTGAGTGACTGAGAGACTGAGAGACTGAGCGACTGAGCGACTCAGAGACTGAGAGACTGAGACACTGAGACACTGAGAGACTGAGAAACTGAGAGACTGAGAGACTGATACACTGAGAGACTGAGAGACTGAGAGACTGAGTGACTCAGAGACTGAGAGACTGAGACACTGAGACACTGAGACCCTGAGACACTGAGACACTGAGACCCTGAGGCACTGAGACACTGAGACACTGAGACCCTGAAACACTGAGACACTGAGACACTGAGACCCTGAGTCACTGAGACCCTGAGACACTGAGACACTGAGAGACTGAGAGACTAAAACCCTGAGACCCTGAGACACTGAGACCCTGAACAAATGAGACCCTGAGACACTGAGACCCTGAGACCCTGTGACCCTGAGACACTGAGACACTGAGAGACTGAGAGACTGATACACTGAGTGACTGAGAGACTGAGAGACTGAGCGACTGAGCAACTCAGAGACTGAGAGACTGAGACACTGAGACACTGAGAGACTGAGAAACTGAGAGACTGAGAGACTGAGAGACTGATACACTGAGAGACTGAGAGACTGAGTGACTCAGAGACTGAGAGACTGAGACACTGAGACACTGAGAGACTGAGAGACTGAGACTCTGAGATACTGAGACACTGAGACCCTGAGACACTGAGACCCTGAGACACTGAGAGACTGAGACCCAGAGACCCTGAGAGACTGAGAGCCTGAGACCCTGAGACCCTGAGACACTGAAACCCTGAGACACTAAGAGATTGAGAGACTGAGACCCGGAGACCCAGAGACCCAGAGAGACTGAGACACTGAGAACCTGAGACCCTGAGACACTGAGACCCTGAGACCCTGAGACACTGAGACCCTGAGGCACTGAGACACTGAGACCCTGAGACCCAGAGAGCCTGAGACACTGAGACCCTGAGACCCTGAGACACTGAGACACTGAGGTACTGAGAGACTGAGACCCAGAGTCCCAGAGAGCCTGAGACACTGAGAGACTGAGCGACTGAGAAACTGAGAGACTGAGAGTCTGAGACACTGAGACACTGAGAAACTGTGACCCCGAGACACTGAGACCCTGAGACACTGAGACACTGAGAGAATGAGGCTGAGAGACTTATACACAGAAAGACTGAGAGACTGAAATACTGAGCGACTAAGAGACTGAGAGACGGAGAGATTGAGACACTGCGCCCCTTGAGACTGAGACCCTGAGACACTGAGACACTGAGACCCTGAGACACTGAGAGACTGAGGGACTGAGAGACTGAGGGACTGTGAGACTGAGTCCCTGAGACACTGAGACCCTGAGACCCTGAGACACTGAGACACTGAGACCCTGAGACACTGAGACCCTGAGACACTTAGACACTGAGACCCTGAGACACTGACACTCTGAGACCCTGAGGCACTGAGACCCTGAGACACTGAGACCCTGAGCAACTGAGACCCTGAGACCCTGAGTTACTGAGACACTGAGACCCTGAGACACTGAGACACTGAGACCCTGAGGCACTGAGACACTGAGACACTGAGACCCTGAAACACTGAGACACTGAGACACTGAGACCCTGAGTCACTGAGACCCTGAGACACTGAGACACTGAGAGACTGAGAGACTGAGAGACTAAAACCCTGAGACCCTGAGACACTGAGACCCTGAACAAATGAGACCCTGAGACACTGAGACCCTGAGACCCTGTGACCCTGAGACACTGAGACACTGAGAGACTGAGAGACTGATACACTGAGTGACTGAGAGACTGAGAGACTGAGCGACTGAGCGACTCAGAGACTGAGAGACTGAGACACTGAGACACTGAGAGACTGAGAAACTGAGAGACTGAGAGACTGATACACTGAGAGACTGAGAGACTGAGAGACTGAGTGACTCAGAGACTGAGAGACTGAGACACTGAGACACTGAGACCCTGAGACACTGAGACACTGAGACCCTGAGGCATTGAGACACTGAGACACTGAGACCCTGAAACACTGAGACACTGAGACACTGAGACCCTGAGTCACTGAGACCCTGAGACACTGAGACACTGAGAGACTGAGAGACTAAAACCCTGAGACCCTGAGACACTGAGACCCTGAACAAATGAGACCCTGAGACACTGAGACCCTGAGACCCTGTGACCCTGAGACACTGAGACACTGAGAGACTGAGAGACTGATACACTGAGTGACTGAGAGACTGAGAGACTGAGCGACTGAGCGACTCAGAGACTGAGAGACTGAGACACTGAGACACTGAGAGACTGAGAAACTGAGAGACTGAGAGACTGATACACTGAGAGACTGACAGACTGAGTGACTCAGAGACTGAGAGACTGAGACACTGAGACACTAAGAGACTGAGACACTGAGAGATTGAGACCCTGAGATTCTGAGACCCTGAGACCCTGAGACACTGAGACCCTGAGACCCTGAGACACTGAGAGACTGAGACCCAGAGACCCTGAGAGACTGAGAGCCTGAGACCCTGAGACCCTGAGACACTGAAACCCTGAGACACTAAGAGATTGAGAGACTGAGACCCGGAGACCCAGAGACCCAGAGAGACTGAGACACTGAGAACCTGAGACCCTGAGACACTGAGACCCTGAGACCCTGAGACACTGAGACCCTGAGGCACTGAGACACTGAGACCCTGAGACCCAGAGAGCCTGAGACACTGAGACCCTGAGACCCTGAGACACTGAGACACTGAGGTACTGAGAGACTGAGACCCAGAGTCCCAGAGAGCCTGAGACACTGAGAGACTGAGCGACTGAGAAACTGAGAGACTGAGAGTCTGAGACACTGAGACACTGAGAAACTGTGACCCCGAGACACTGAGACCCTGAGACACTGAGACACTGAGAGAATGAGGCTGAGAGACTTATACACAGAAAGACTGAGAGACTGAAATACTGAGCGACTAAGAGACTGAGAGACGGAGAGATTGAGACACTGCGCCCCTTGAGACTGAGACCCTGAGACACTGAGACACTGAGACCCTGAGACACTGAGAGACTGAGGGACTGAGAGACTGAGGGACTGTGAGACTGAGTCCCTGAGACACTGAGACCCTGAGACACTGAGACACTGAGACCCTGAGACACTGAGACCCTGAGACACTTAGACACTGAGACCCTGAGACACTGACACTCTGAGACCCTGAGGCACTGAGACCCTGAGACACTGAGACCCTGAGCAACTGAGACCCTGAGACCCTGAGTTACTGAGACACTGAGACCCTGAGACCCTGAGACCCTGAGACACTGAGACACTGAAACCCTGAGACACTGAGAGACTGAGAGACTGATACACTGAGAGACTGAGAGGCTGAGCGACTCAGAGACTGAGAGACTGAGAGACTGAGACACTGACAGACTGAGACCCTGAGACCCTAAGACCTTGAGATCCTGAGACACTGAGACCCTGGAACACTGAGACACTGGGACACTGAGACACTGAGAGACTGAGAGACTGAGAGAATAAGACCCTGAGACCCTGAGACACTGAGAACCTGAGACCCTGAGACACTAAGAGACTGAGACCCAGAGACCCTGAGACACTGAGACCCTGAGACAATGAGACACTGAGACACTGAGACACTGAGACTCTGAGACACTGAGACCCTGAGACACTGAGACCCTGAGACACTGAGACACTGAGACCCTGAGACACTGAGACACTGAGAGACTGAGAGACTGATACACTGAGAGACTGAGCGACTCAGAGACTGAGAGACTGAGACACTAAGGCACTGAGACCCTGAGAGACTGAGACACTGAGAGACTGAGACACTGAGACCCTGACAGACTGAGAGACTGAGACCTGGGGACCCAGAGACCCAGAGAGACTGAGAGACTGAGGGCATGAGAGATTATGGCCCTGAGATCCTGAGACACTGAGACCCTGAGACACTGAGACGCCGAGACACTGAGAACCTGAGACACTGAGAGACTGAGAGACTGATACAATGAGAGAATGAGCGACTGAGAGACTGAGACACTGCGAGACTGAGATCCTGAGACTCTGAGACCCTGAGACCCTGAGAAACAGAGACACTGAGACACTGAGACCCTGAGACACTGAGACCCTGAGACCCTGAGACACTGAGACACTAAGAGACTGAGACCCAGAGACCCTGAGACACTGAGACCCTGAGACAATGAGACACTGAGACACTGAGACTCTGAGACACTGAGACCCTGAGACCCTGAGACCCTGAGACACTGAGACACTGAGACCCTGAGACACTGAGACACTGAGAGACTGAGAGACTGATACACTGAGAGACTGAGCGACTCAGAGACTGAGAGACTGAGACACTAAGGCACTGAGACCCTGAGAGACTGAGACACTGAGAGACTGAGACACTGAGACACTGAGACCCTGAGAGACTGAGAGACTGAGACCTGGGGACCCAGAGACCCAGAGAGACTGAGAGACTGAGGGCATGAGAGATTATGGCCCTGAGATCCTGAGACACTGAGACCCTGAGACCCTGAGACACTGAGACGCCGAGACACTGAGAACCTGAAACACTGAGAGACTGAGAGAGTGAGAGACTGATACAATGAGAGAATGAGAGACTGAGAGACTGAGACACTGAGAGACTGAGATCCTGAAACTCTGAGATCCTGAGACCCTGAGACCCTGAGACACTGAGACCCTGAGACCCTGAGACACTGAGAGACTGAGAGACTGAGAGACTGATACACTGAGACACTGAGAGACTGAGAGACTGATACACTGAGACACTGAGACACTGAGAGACTGATACAAAGAGAGAATGAGAGAATGAGAGACTGAGAGACTGAGACACCGAGACTCTGAGACACTGACACCCTGAGACACTGAGACACTGACACCCTGAGACAATGTGACACTGAGAAAATGTGACACTGACACCCTGAGACCCTGAGACCCTGAGACACTGAGACCCTGAGACACTGAGACACTGAGACACTGAGACCCTGAGACACTGAGACACTGACACCCTGAGACAATGTGACACTGAGAAAATGTGACACTGACACCCTGAGACCCTGAGACCCTGAGACACTGAGACCCTGAGACACTGAGACACTGAGACACTGAGAGATTGAGAGACTGAGAACTCGAGACCCAGAGACCCAGAGAGACTGAGAGACTGAGGGCATGAGAGACTGAGGCACTGAGAGACTGAGACCCAGAGACCCTGAGACACTGAGACCCTGAGACCCTGAGACCCTGAGACACTGACACCCTGAGACAATGTGACACTGAGAAAATGTGACACTGAGACCCTGAGACACTGAGACACTGAGAGACTGAGAGACTGAGACCTGGAGACCCAGAGACCCAGAGAGACTGAGAGACTGAGGGCATGAGAGACTGAGGCACTGAGAGACTGAGACCCAGAGACCCTGAGACCCTGAGACCCTGAGACCCTGAGACACTGACACCCTGAGACAATGTGACACTGAGAAAATGTGATACTGAGACCCTGAGACCCTGAGATCCTGAGACACTGAGACCCTGAGACCCTGAGACACTGAGACAATGAGACACTGAGACACTGAGACACTGAGACACTGAGACCCTGAGACACTGAGACACTGAGACACTGAGACCCTGAGAGACTGAGAGACTTAGAGTCTGAGACGCTGAGAAACTGAGACCCTGAGAGTCTGAGACCCTGAGACCCAGAGACCCTGAGACACTGAGACACTGAGACACTGAGACCCTGAGAGACTGAGAGACTTAGAGTCTGAGACCTTGAGAAACTGAGACACTGAGACCCAGAGACACTGAGACCCAGAGACCCTGAGACACTGAGACACTGAGACACTGAGACACTGAGACACTGAGAGACTGAGACCCAGAGACCCTGAGACGCTGAGACACTGAGAGACAGAGTGATTGAGAGAATAAGACCCTGAGAACCTGAATCCCTGAGACACTGAGACCCTGAGACCCTGAGACCCTGAGACACTGAGACAGTGAGAGGCTGATACACTGAGAGACTGAGAGACTGAGCGACTCAGAGACTGAGACACTGAGACACTGAGACACTGAGACCCTGAGACCCTGAGATCCTGAGACACTGAGACCCTGAGACCCTGAGACACTAAGACACTGAGACACGGAGAGACTGAGAGGCTGAGCCCCGGAGACCCAGAGACCCAGAGAGACTGAGAGACTGAGGGCATGAGAGAATAAGGCCCTGAGATCCTGAGACACTGAGACCCTGAGACACTGAGACACTGAGACCCTGAGACACTGAGACACTGAGACCCCGAGACACTGAGAACCTGAGACACTGAGACACTGAGACCCTGAGACACTGACACCCTGAGACAATGTGACACTGAGAAAATGTGACACTGAGACCCTGAGACCCTGAGACACTGACACCCTGAGACAATGTGACACTGACACCCTGAGACAATGTGACACTGAGAAAATATGACACTGAGACCCTGAGAACCTGAGATCCTGAGACACTGAGACCCTGAGACCCTGAGACACTGAGACAATGAGACACTGAGACACTGAGACACTGAGACCCTGAGACCCTGAGACACTGAGACACTGAGACCCTGAGACACTGAGACACTGAGACACTGAGACCCTGAGACCCTGAGACACTGAGACCCTGAGACCCTGAGACACTGAGACACTGAGACCCTGAGAGACTGAGAGACTTAGAGTCTGAGACGCTGAGAAACTGAGACCCTGAGACTCTGAGACCCTGAGACCATAAGACCTTGAGAAACTGAGACACTGAAACCCTGAGACACTGAGACCCAGAGACCCTGAGACACTGAGACACTGAGACACTGAGACACTGAGACAGTGAGAGACTGAGACCCAGAGACCCTGAGACGCTGAGACACTGAGAGACTGAGAGACAGAGTGATTGAGAGAATAAGACCCTGAGAACCTGAATCCCTGAGACACTGAAACCCTGAGACCCTGAGACACTGAGACACTGAGACACTGAGAGGCTGAGCGACTCAGAGACTGAGAGACTGAGAGACTGAGACACTGAAACACTGAGACACTGAGACACTGAGACCCTGAGAGACTGAAACACTGAGACCCTGATAGACTGAGAGACTGAGACACTGAGGGACTGAGACACTGTGACTCTGAGACCCTGAGACACTGAGACCCTGAGACACTCAGAGTCTGCGACCCAGAGACCCTGAGACACTGAGATCCTGAGACCCTGAGACACTGAGATCCTGAGACCCTGAGACACTGAGACCCTGAGACCCTGAGATCCTGAGACACTGAGACATTGAGACCCTGAGACACTGAGACACTGAGACCCTGAGACACTGAGACACTGAGACCCTGAGGCACTGAGACACTGAGACACTGAGACACTGAGACACTGAGACCCTGAGACACTGAGACACTGAGACCCTGAGACACTGAGACACTGAGACACTGAGACACTGAGAGACTGAGAGACTGAGAGACTAAAACCCTGAGACCCTGAGACACTGAGACCCTGAACAAATGAGACCCTGAGACCCTGAGACACTGAGACACTGAGACCCTGAGACACTGAGACACTGAGACCCTGAGGCACTGAGACACTGAGACACTGAGACCCTGAAACACTGAGACACTGAGACACTGAGACCCTGAGTCACTGAGACCCTGAGACACTGAGACACTGAGACACTGAGAGACTGAGAGACTGAGAGACTAAAACCCTGAGACCCTGAGACACTGAGACCCTGAACAAATGAGACCCTGAGACACTGAGACCCTGAGACCCTGTGACCCTGAGACACTGAGACACTGAGAGACTGAGAGACTGATACACTGAGTGACTGAGAGACTGAGAGACTGAGCGACTGAGCGACTCAGAGACTGAGAGACTGAGACACTGAGACACTGAGAGACTGAGAAACTGAGAGACTGAGAGACTGATACACTGAGAGACTGAGAGACTGAGAGACTGAGTGACTCAGAGACTGAGAGACTGAGACACTGAGACACTGAGACCCTGAGACACTGAGACACTGAGACCCTGAGGCACTGAGACACTGAGACACTGAGACCCTGAAACACTGAGACACTGAGACACTGAGACCCTGAGTCACTGAGACCCTGAGACACTGAGACACTGAGAGACTGAGAGACTAAAACCCTGAGACCCTGAGACACTGAGACCCTGAACAAATGAGACCCTGAGACACTGAGACCCTGAGACCCTGTGACCCTGAGACACTGAGACACTGAGAGACTGAGAGACTGATACACTGAGTGACTGAGAGACTGAGAGACTGAGCGACTGAGCAACTCAGAGACTGAGAGACTGAGACACTGAGACACTGAGAGACTGAGAAACTGAGAGACTGAGAGACTGAGAGACTGATACACTGAGAGACTGAGAGACTGAGTGACTCAGAGACTGAGAGACTGAGACACTGAGACACTGAGAGACTGAGAGACTGAGACACTGAGAGATTGAGACCCTGAGATTCTGAGACCCTGAGACCCTGAGACACTGAGACCCTGAGACACTGAGAGACTGAGACCCAGAGACCCTGAGAGACTGAGAGCCTGAGACCCTGAGACCCTGAGACACTGAAACCCTGAGACACTAAGAGATTGAGAGACTGAGACCCGGAGACCCAGAGACCCAGAGAGACTGAGACACTGAGAACCTGAGACCCTGAGACACTGAGACCCTGAGACCCTGAGACACTGAGACCCTGAGGCACTGAGACACTGAGACCCTGAGACCCAGAGAGCCTGAGACACTGAGACCCTGAGACCCTGAGACACTGAGACCCTGAGGTACTGAGAGACTGAGACCCAGAGTCCCAGAGAGCCTGAGACACTGAGAGACTGAGCGACTGAGAAACTGAGAGACTGAGAGTCTGAGACACTGAGACACTGAGAAACTGTGACCCCGAGACACTGAGACCCTGAGACACTGAGACACTGAGAGAATGAGGCTGAGAGACTTATACACAGAAAGACTGAGAGACTGAAAGACTGAGCGACTAAGAGACTGAGAGACGGAGAGATTGAGACACTGCGCCCCTTGAGACTGAGACCCTGAGACACTGAGACACTGAGACACTGAGACCCAGAGACACTGAGAGACTGAGGGACTGAGAGACTGAGGGACTGAGAGACTGAGTCCCTGAGACCCTGAGACCCTGAGACACTGAGACACTGAGACCCTGAGACACTGAGACCCTGAGACACTGACACTCTGAGACCCTGAGGCACTGAGACCCTGAGACACTGAGACCCTGAGCAACTGAGACCCTGAGACCCTGAGTCACTGAGACACTGAGACCCTGAGACCCTGAGACCCTGAGACACTGAGACACTGAAACCCTGAGACACTGAGAGACTGAGAGACTGATACACTGAGAGACTGAGAGGCTGAGCGACTCAGAGACTGAGAGACTGAGAGACTGAGACCCTGACAGACTGAGACCCTGAGACCCTAAGACCTTGAGACACTGAGACACTGAGACCCTGAGACACTGAGAGACTGAGAGACTGAGAGAATAAGACCCTGAGACCCTGAGACCCTGAGACACTGAGAACCTGAGACCCTGAGACACTGAGACACTAAGAGACTGAGACCCAGAGACCCTGAGACACTGAGACCCTGAGACAATGAGGCACTGAGACACTGAGACACTGAGACTCTGAGACACTGAGACCCTGAGACCCTGAGACCCTGAGACACTGAGACACTGAGACCCTGAGACACTGAGACACTGAGAGACTGAGAGACTGATACACTGAGAGACTGAGCGACTCAGAGACTGAGAGACTGAGACACTAAGGCACTGAGACCCTGAGAGACTGAGACACTGAGACACTGAGACACTGAGACCCTGAGAGACTGAGAGACTGAGACCTGGGGACCCAGAGACCCAGAGAGACTGAGAGACTGAGGGCATGAGAGATTATGGCCCTGAGATCCTGAGACACTGAGACCCTGAGACACTGAGACGCCGAGACACTGAGAACCTGAGACACTGAGAGACTGGGAGACTGATACAATGAGAGAATGAGCGACTGAGAGACTGAGACACTGCGAGACTGAGATCCTGAGACTCTGAGACCCTGAGACCCTGAGAAACAGAGACACTGAGACACTGAGACCCTGAGACACTGAGGCCCTGAGACCCTGAGACACTAAGAGACTGAGACCCAGAGACCCTGAGGCACTGAGACCCTGAGACAATGAGACACTGAGACACTGAGACACTGAGGTTCTGAGACACTGAGACCCTGAGACCCTGAGACCCTGAGACACTGAGACACTGAGACCCTGAGACACTGATACACTGAGAGACTGAGCGACTCAGAGACTGAGAGACTGAGACACTAAGGCACTGAGACCCTGAGAGACTGAGACACTGAGACACTGAGACACTGAGACCCTGAGAGACTGAGAGACTGAGACCTGGGGACCCAGAGACCCACAGAGACTGAGAGACTGAGGGCATGAGAGATTATGGCCCTGAGATCCTGAGACACTGAGACCCTGAGACCCTGAGACACTGAGACGCCGAGACACTGAGAACCTGAGACACTGAGAGACTGAGAGAGTGAGAGACTGATACAATGAGAGAATGAGAGACTGACTGACTGAGACACTGAGAGACTGAGATCCTGAAACTCTGAGATCCTGAGACCCTGAGACCCTGAGACACTGAGACCCTGAGACACTGAGACACTAAGACCCTGAGACCCTGAGACCCTCAGACACTGACACACTGAGACCCTGAGACCCTGAGACCCTGAGACACTGAGACAATGAGACACTGAGACACTGAGAGACTGAGAGGCTGAGCCCCGGAGACCCAGAGACCTAGAGAGACTGAGAGATAGAGGGCATGAGAGAATATGGCCCTGAGATCCTGAGACACTGAAACCCTGAGACACTGAGACCCTTAGACCCTGAGACATCGAGACACTGAGACCCCGAGTCACTGAGAACCTGAGACCCTGAGACCCTGAGACCCTGAGACACTGAGACACTGAGACCCTTAGACCCTGAGACATCGAGACACTGAGACCCCGAGTCACTGAGAACCTGAGACCCTGAGACCCTGAGACACTGAGACACTGAGACCCTGAGACACTGAGACACTGAGACCCTGAGACACTGACACTCTGAGACCCTGAGGCACTGAGACCCTGAGACACTGAGACCCTGAGCAACTGAGACCCTGAGACCCTGAGTTACTGAGACACTGAGACCCTGAGACACTGAGACACTGAGACCCTGAGGCACTGAGACACTGAGACACTGAGACCCTGAAACACTGAGACACTGAGACACTGAGACCCTGAGTCACTGAGACCCTGAGACACTGAGACACTGAGAGACTGAGAGACTGAGAGACTAAAACCCTGAGACCCTGAGACACTGAGACCCTGAACAAATGAGACCCTGAGACACTGAGACCCTGAGACCCTGTGACCCTGAGACACTGAGACACTGAGAGACTGAGAGACTGATACACTGAGTGACTGAGAGACTGAGAGACTGAGCGACTGAGCGACTCAGAGACTGAGAGACTGAGACACTGAGACACTGAGAGACTGAGAAACTGAGAGACTGAGAGACTGATACACTGAGAGACTGAGAGACTGAGAGACTGAGTGACTCAGAGACTGAGAGACTGAGACACTGAGACACTGAGACCCTGAGACACTGAGACACTGAGACCCTGAGGCATTGAGACACTGAGACACTGAGACCCTGAAACACTGAGACACTGAGACACTGAGACCCTGAGTCACTGAGACCCTGAGACACTGAGACACTGAGAGACTGAGAGACTAAAACCCTGAGACCCTGAGACACTGAGACCCTGAACAAATGAGACCCTGAGACACTGAGACCCTGAGACCCTGTGACCCTGAGACACTGAGACACTGAGAGACTGAGAGACTGATACACTGAGTGACTGAGAGACTGAGAGACTGAGCGACTGAGCGACTCAGAGACTGAGAGACTGAGACACTGAGACACTGAGAGACTGAGAAACTGAGAGACTGAGAGACTGATACACTGAGAGACTGAGAGACTGAGTGACTCAGAGACTGAGAGACTGAGACACTGAGACACTAAGAGACTGAGACACTGAGAGATTGAGACCCTGAGATTCTGAGACCCTGAGACCCTGAGACACTGAGACCCTGAGACCCTGAGACACTGAGAGACTGAGACCCAGAGACCCTGAGAGACTGAGAGCCTGAGACCCTGAGACCCTGAGACACTGAAACCCTGAGACACTAAGAGATTGAGAGACTGAGACCCGGAGACCCAGAGACCCAGAGAGACTGAGACACTGAGAACCTGAGACCCTGAGACACTGAGACCCTGAGACCCTGAGACACTGAGACCCTGAGGCACTGAGACACTGAGACCCTGAGACCCAGAGAGCCTGAGACACTGAGACCCTGAGACCCTGAGACACTGAGACACTGAGGTACTGAGAGACTGAGACCCAGAGTCCCAGAGAGCCTGAGACACTGAGAGACTGAGCGACTGAGAATCTGAGAGACTGAGAGTCTGAGACACTGAGACACTGAGAAACTGTGACCCCGAGACACTGAGACCCTGAGACACTGAGACACAGAGAGAATGAGGCTGAGAGACTTATACACAGAAAGACTGAGAGACTGAAATACTGAGCGACTAAGAGACTGAGAGACGGAGAGATTGAGACACTGCGCCCCTTGAGACTGAGACCCTGAGACACTGAGACACTGAGACCCTGAGACACTGAGAGACTGAGGGACTGAGAGACTGAGGGACTGTGAGACTGAGTCCCTGAGACACTGAGACCCTGAGACACTGAGACACTGAGACCCTGAGACACTGAGACCCTGAGACACTTAGACACTGAGACCCTGAGACACTGACACTCTGAGACCCTGAGGCACTGAGACCCTGAGACACTGAGACCCTGAGCAACTGAGACCCTGAGACCCTGAGTTACTGAGACACTGAGACCCTGAGACCCTGAGACCCTGAGACACTGAGACACTGAAACCCTGAGACACTGAGAGACTGAGAGACTGATACACTGAGAGACTGAGAGGCTGAGCGACTCAGAGACTGAGAGACTGAGAGACTGAGACACTGACAGACTGAGACCCTGAGACCCTAAGACCTTGAGATCCTGAGACACTGAGACCCTGGAACACTGAGACACTGGGACACTGAGACACTGAGAGACTGAGAGACTGAGAGAATAAGACCCTGAGACCCTGAGACACTGAGAACCTGAGACCCTGAGACACTAAGAGACTGAGACCCAGAGACCCTGAGACACTGAGACCCTGAGACAATGAGACACTGAGACACTGAGACACTGAGACTCTGAGACACTGAGACCCTGAGACACTGAGACCCTGAGACACTGAGACACTGAGACCCTGAGACACTGAGACACTGAAAGACTGAGAGACTGATACACTGAGAGACTGAGCGACTCAGAGACTGAGAGACTGAGACACTAAGGCACTGAGACCCTGAGAGACTGAGACACTGAGAGACTGAGACACTGAGACCCTGACAGACTGAGAGACTGAGACCTGGGGACCCAGAGACCCAGAGAGACTGAGAGACTGAGGGCATGAGAGATTATGGCCCTGAGATCCTGAGACACTGAGACCCTGAGACACTGAGACGCCGAGACACTGAGAACCTGAGACACTGAGAGACTGAGAGACTGATACAATGAGAGAATGAGCGACTGAGAGACTGAGACACTGCGAGACTGAGATCCTGAGACTCTGAGACCCTGAGACCCTGAGAAACAGAGACACTGAGACACTGAGACCCTGAGACACTGAGACCCTGAGACCCTGAGACACTGAGACACTAAGAGACTGAGACCCAGAGACCCTGAGACACTGAGACCCTGAGACAATGAGACACTGAGACACTGAGACTCTGAGACACTGAGACCCTGAGACCCTGAGACCCTGAGACACTGAGACACTGAGACCCTGAGACACTGAGACACTGAGAGACTGAGAGACTGATACACTGAGAGACTGAGCGACTCAGAGACTGAGAGACTGAGACACTAAGGCACTGAGACCCTGAGAGACTGAGACACTGAGAGACTGAGACACTGAGACACTGAGACCCTGAGAGACTGAGAGACTGAGACCTGGGGACCCAGAGACCCAGAGAGACTGAGAGACTGAGGGCATGAGAGATTATGGCCCTGAGATCCTGAGACACTGAGACCCTGAGACCCTGAGACACTGAGACGCCGAGACACTGAGAACCTGAAACACTGAGAGACTGAGAGAGTGAGAGACTGATACAATGAGAGAATGAGAGACTGAGAGACTGAGACACTGAGAGACTGAGATCCTGAAACTCTGAGATCCTGAGACCCTGAGACCCTGAGACACTGAGACCCTGAGACCCTGAGACACTGAGAGACTGAGAGACTGAGAGACTGATACACTGAGACACTGAGAGACTGAGAGACTGATACACTGAGACACTGAGACACTGAGAGACTGATACAAAGAGAGAATGAGAGAATGAGAGACTGAGAGACTGAGACACCGAGACTCTGAGACACTGACACCCTGAGACACTGAGACACTGACACCCTGAGACAATGTGACACTGAGAAAATGTGACACTGACACCCTGAGACCCTGAGACCCTGAGACACTGAGACCCTGAGACACTGAGACACTGAGACACTGAGACCCTGAGACACTGAGACACTGACACCCTGAGACAATGTGACACTGAGAAAATGTGACACTGACACCCTGAGACCCTGAGACCCTGAGACACTGAGACCCTGAGACACTGAGACACTGAGACACTGAGAGATTGAGAGACTGAGAACTCGAGACCCAGAGACCCAGAGAGACTGAGAGACTGAGGGCATGAGAGACTGAGGCACTGAGAGACTGAGACCCAGAGACCCTGAGACACTGAGACCCTGAGACCCTGAGACCCTGAGACACTGACACCCTGAGACAATGTGACACTGAGAAAATGTGACACTGAGACCCTGAGACACTGAGACACTGAGAGACTGAGAGACTGAGACCTGGAGACCCAGAGACCCAGAGAGACTGAGAGACTGAGGGCATGAGAGACTGAGGCACTGAGAGACTGAGACCCAGAGACCCTGAGACCCTGAGACCCTGAGACCCTGAGACACTGACACCCTGAGACAATGTGACACTGAGAAAATGTGATACTGAGACCCTGAGACCCTGAGATCCTGAGACACTGAGACCCTGAGACCCTGAGACACTGAGACAATGAGACACTGAGACACTGAGACACTGAGACACTGAGACCCTGAGACACTGAGACACTGAGACACTGAGACCCTGAGAGACTGAGAGACTTAGAGTCTGAGACGCTGAGAAACTGAGACCCTGAGAGTCTGAGACCCTGAGACCCAGAGACCCTGAGACACTGAGACACTGAGACACTGAGACCCTGAGAGACTGAGAGACTTAGAGTCTGAGACCTTGAGAAACTGAGACACTGAGACCCAGAGACACTGAGACCCAGAGACCCTGAGACACTGAGACACTGAGACACTGAGACACTGAGAGACTGAGACCCAGAGACCCTGAGACGCTGAGACACTGAGAGACAGAGTGATTGAGAGAATAAGACCCTGAGAACCTGAATCCCTGAGACACTGAGACCCTGAGACCCTGAGACCCTGAGACACTGAGACAGTGAGAGGCTGATACACTGAGAGACTGAGAGACTGAGCGACTCAGAGACTGAGACACTGAGACACTGAGACACTGAGACCCTGAGACCCTGAGATCCTGAGACACTGAGACCCTGAGACCCTGAGACACTAAGACACTGAGACACGGAGAGACTGAGAGGCTGAGCCCCGGAGACCCAGAGACCCAGAGAGACTGAGAGACTGAGGGCATGAGAGAATAAGGCCCTGAGATCCTGAGACACTGAGACCCTGAGACACTGAGACACTGAGACCCTGAGACACTGAGACACTGAGACCCCGAGACACTGAGAACCTGAGACACTGAGACACTGAGACCCTGAGACACTGACACCCTGAGACAATGTGACACTGAGAAAATGTGACACTGAGACCCTGAGACCCTGAGACACTGACACCCTGAGACAATGTGACACTGACACCCTGAGACAATGTGACACTGAGAAAATATGACACTGAGACCCTGAGAACCTGAGATCCTGAGACACTGAGACCCTGAGACCCTGAGACACTGAGACAATGAGACACTGAGACACTGAGACACTGAGACCCTGAGACCCTGAGACACTGAGACACTGAGACCCTGAGACACTGAGACACTGAGACACTGAGACCCTGAGACCCTGAGACACTGAGACCCTGAGACCCTGAGACACTGAGACACTGAGACCCTGAGAGACTGAGAGACTTAGAGTCTGAGACGCTGAGAAACTGAGACCCTGAGACTCTGAGACCCTGAGACCATAAGACCTTGAGAAACTGAGACACTGAAACCCTGAGACACTGAGACCCAGAGACCCTGAGACACTGAGACACTGAGACACTGAGACACTGAGACAGTGAGAGACTGAGACCCAGAGACCCTGAGACGCTGAGACACTGAGAGACTGAGAGACAGAGTGATTGAGAGAATAAGACCCTGAGAACCTGAATCCCTGAGACACTGAAACCCTGAGACCCTGAGACACTGAGACACTGAGACACTGAGAGGCTGAGCGACTCAGAGACTGAGAGACTGAGAGACTGAGACACTGAAACACTGAGACACTGAGACACTGAGACCCTGAGAGACTGAAACACTGAGACCCTGATAGACTGAGAGACTGAGACACTGAGGGACTGAGACACTGTGACTCTGAGACCCTGAGACACTGAGACCCTGAGACACTCAGAGTCTGCGACCCAGAGACCCTGAGACACTGAGATCCTGAGACCCTGAGACACTGAGATCCTGAGACCCTGAGACACTGAGACCCTGAGACCCTGAGATCCTGAGACACTGAGACATTGAGACCCTGAGACACTGAGACACTGAGACCCTGAGACACTGAGACACTGAGACCCTGAGGCACTGAGACACTGAGACACTGAGACACTGAGACACTGAGACCCTGAGACACTGAGACACTGAGACCCTGAGACACTGAGACACTGAGACACTGAGACACTGAGAGACTGAGAGACTGAGAGACTAAAACCCTGAGACCCTGAGACACTGAGACCCTGAACAAATGAGACCCTGAGACCCTGAGACACTGAGACACTGAGACCCTGAGACACTGAGACACTGAGACCCTGAGGCACTGAGACACTGAGACACTGAGACCCTGAAACACTGAGACACTGAGACACTGAGACCCTGAGTCACTGAGACCCTGAGACACTGAGACACTGAGACACTGAGAGACTGAGAGACTGAGAGACTAAAACCCTGAGACCCTGAGACACTGAGACCCTGAACAAATGAGACCCTGAGACACTGAGACCCTGAGACCCTGTGACCCTGAGACACTGAGACACTGAGAGACTGAGAGACTGATACACTGAGTGACTGAGAGACTGAGAGACTGAGCGACTCAGAGACTGAGAGACTGAGACACTGAGACACTGAGAGACTGAGAAACTGAGAGACTGAGAGACTGATACACTGAGAGACTGAGAGACTGAGAGACTGAGTGACTCAGAGACTGAGAGACTGAGACACTGAGACCCTGAGACACTGAGACACTGAGACCCTGAGGCACTGAGACACTGAGACACTGAGACCCTGAAACACTGAGACACTGAGACACTGAGACCCTGAGTCACTGAGACCCTGAGACACTGAGACACTGAGAGACTGAGAGACTAAAACCCTGAGACCCTGAGACACTGAGACCCTGAACAAATGAGACCCTGAGACACTGAGACCCTGAGACCCTGTGACCCTGAGACACTGAGACACTGAGAGACTGAGAGACTGATACACTGAGTGACTGAGAGACTGAGAGACTGAGCGACTGAGCAACTCAGAGACTGAGAGACTGAGACACTGAGACACTGAGAGACTGAGAAACTGAGAGACTGAGAGACTGAGAGACTGATACACTGAGAGACTGAGAGACTGAGTGACTCAGAGACTGAGAGACTGAGACACTGAGACACTGAGAGACTGAGAGACTGAGACACTGAGAGATTGAGACCCTGAGATTCTGAGACCCTGAGACCCTGAGACACTGAGACCCTGAGACACTGAGAGACTGAGACCCAGAGACCCTGAGAGACTGAGAGCCTGAGACCCTGAGACCCTGAGACACTGAAACCCTGAGACACTAAGAGATTGAGAGACTGAGACCCGGAGACCCAGAGACCCAGAGAGACTGAGACACTGAGAACCTGAGACCCTGAGACACTGAGACCCTGAGACCCTGAGACACTGAGACCCTGAGGCACTGAGACACTGAGACCCTGAGACCCAGAGAGCCTGAGACACTGAGACCCTGAGACCCTGAGACACTGAGACACTGAGGTACTGAGAGACTGAGACCCAGAGTCCCAGAGAGCCTGAGACACTGAGAGACTGAGCGACTGAGAAACTGAGAGACTGAGAGTCTGAGACACTGAGACACTGAGAAACTGTGACCCCGAGACACTGAGACCCTGAGACACTGAGACACTGAGAGAATGAGGCTGAGAGACTTATACACAGAAAGACTGAGAGACTGAAATACTGAGCGACTAAGAGACTGAGAGACGGAGAGATTGAGACACTGCGCCCCTTGAGACTGAGACCCTGAGACACTGAGACACTGAGACCCTGAGACACTGAGAGACTGAGGGACTGAGAGACTGAGGGACTGTGAGACTGAGTCCCTGAGACACTGAGACCCTGAGACCCTGAGACACTGAGACACTGAGACCCTGAGACACTGAGACCCTGAGACACTTAGACACTGAGACCCTGAGACACTGACACTCTGAGACCCTGAGGCACTGAGACCCTGAGACACTGAGACCCTGAGCAACTGAGACCCTGAGACCCTGAGTTACTGAGACACTGAGACCCTGAGACACTGAGACACTGAGACCCTGAGGCACTGAGACACTGAGACACTGAGACCCTGAAACACTGAGACACTGAGACACTGAGACCCTGAGTCACTGAGACCCTGAGACACTGAGACACTGAGAGACTGAGAGACTGAGAGACTAAAACCCTGAGACCCTGAGACACTGAGACCCTGAACAAATGAGACCCTGAGACACTGAGACCCTGAGACCCTGTGACCCTGAGACACTGAGACACTGAGAGACTGAGAGACTGATACACTGAGTGACTGAGAGACTGAGAGACTGAGCGACTGAGCGACTCAGAGACTGAGAGACTGAGACACTGAGACACTGAGAGACTGAGAAACTGAGAGACTGAGAGACTGATACACTGAGAGACTGAGAGACTGAGAGACTGAGTGACTCAGAGACTGAGAGACTGAGACACTGAGACACTGAGACCCTGAGACACTGAGACACTGAGACCCTGAGGCATTGAGACACTGAGACACTGAGACCCTGAAACACTGAGACACTGAGACACTGAGACCCTGAGTCACTGAGACCCTGAGACACTGAGACACTGAGAGACTGAGAGACTAAAACCCTGAGACCCTGAGACACTGAGACCCTGAACAAATGAGACCCTGAGACACTGAGACCCTGAGACCCTGTGACCCTGAGACACTGAGACACTGAGAGACTGAGAGACTGATACACTGAGTGACTGAGAGACTGAGAGACTGAGCGACTGAGCGACTCAGAGACTGAGAGACTGAGACACTGAGACACTGAGAGACTGAGAAACTGAGAGACTGAGAGACTGATACACTGAGAGACTGAGAGACTGAGTGACTCAGAGACTGAGAGACTGAGACACTGAGACACTAAGAGACTGAGACACTGAGAGATTGAGACCCTGAGATTCTGAGACCCTGAGACCCTGAGACACTGAGACCCTGAGACCCTGAGACACTGAGAGACTGAGACCCAGAGACCCTGAGAGACTGAGAGCCTGAGACCCTGAGACCCTGAGACACTGAAACCCTGAGACACTAAGAGATTGAGAGACTGAGACCCGGAGACCCAGAGACCCAGAGAGACTGAGACACTGAGAACCTGAGACCCTGAGACACTGAGACCCTGAGACCCTGAGACACTGAGACCCTGAGGCACTGAGACACTGAGACCCTGAGACCCAGAGAGCCTGAGACACTGAGACCCTGAGACCCTGAGACACTGAGACACTGAGGTACTGAGAGACTGAGACCCAGAGTCCCAGAGAGCCTGAGACACTGAGAGACTGAGCGACTGAGAAACTGAGAGACTGAGAGTCTGAGACACTGAGACACTGAGAAACTGTGACCCCGAGACACTGAGACACTGAGACACAGAGAGAATGAGGCTGAGAGACTTATACACAGAAAGACTGAGAGACTGAAATACTGAGCGACTAAGAGACTGAGAGACGGAGAGATTGAGACACTGCGCCCCTTGAGACTGAGACCCTGAGACACTGAGACACTGAGACCCTGAGACACTGAGAGACTGAGGGACTGAGAGACTGAGGGACTGTGAGACTGAGTCCCTGAGACACTGAGACCCTGAGACACTGAGACACTGAGACCCTGAGACACTGAGACCCTGAGACACTTAGACACTGAGACCCTGAGACACTGACACTCTGAGACCCTGAGGCACTGAGACCCTGAGACACTGAGACCCTGAGCAACTGAGACCCTGAGACCCTGAGTTACTGAGACACTGAGACCCTGAGACCCTGAGACCCTGAGACACTGAGACACTGAAACCCTGAGACACTGAGAGACTGAGAGACTGATACACTGAGAGACTGAGAGGCTGAGCGACTCAGAGACTGAGAGACTGAGAGACTGAGACCCTGACAGACTGAGACCCTGAGACCCTAAGACCTTGAGATCCTGAGACACTGAGACCCTGGAACACTGAGACACTGGGACACTGAGACACTGAGAGACTGAGAGACTGAGAGAATAAGACCCTGAGACCCTGAGACACTGAGAACCTGAGACCCTGAGACACTAAGAGACTGAGACCCAGAGACCCTGAGACACTGAGACCCTGAGACAATGAGACACTGAGACACTGAGACACTGAGACTCTGAGACACTGAGACCCTGAGACACTGAGACCCTGAGACACTGAGACACTGAGACCCTGAGACACTGAGACACTGAGAGACTGAGAGACTGATACACTGAGAGACTGAGCGACTCAGAGACTGAGAGACTGAGACACTAAGGCACTGAGACCCTGAGAGACTGAGACACTGAGAGACTGAGACACTGAGACCCTGACAGACTGAGAGACTGAGACCTGGGGACCCAGAGACCCAGAGAGACTGAGAGACTGAGGGCATGAGAGATTATGGCCCTGAGATCCTGAGACACTGAGACCCTGAGACACTGAGACGCCGAGACACTGAGAACCTGAGACACTGAGAGACTGAGAGACTGATACAATGAGAGAATGAGCGACTGAGAGACTGAGACACTGCGAGACTGAGATCCTGAGACTCTGAGACCCTGAGACCCTGAGAAACAGAGACACTGAGACACTGAGACCCTGAGACACTGAGACCCTGAGACCCTGAGACACTGAGACACTAAGAGACTGAGACCCAGAGACCCTGAGACACTGAGACCCTGAGACAATGAGACACTGAGACACTGAGACTCTGAGACACTGAGACCCTGAGACCCTGAGACCCTGAGACACTGAGACACTGAGACCCTGAGACACTGAGACACTGAGAGACTGAGAGACTGATACACTGAGAGACTGAGCGACTCAGAGACTGAGAGACTGAGACACTAAGGCACTGAGACCCTGAGAAACTGAGACACTGAGAGACTGAGACACTGAGACACTGAGACCCTGAGAGACTGAGAGACTGAGACCTGGGGACCCAGAGACCCAGAGAGACTGAGAGACTGAGGGCATGAGAGATTATGGCCCTGAGATCCTGAGACACTGAGACCCTGAGACCCTGAGACACTGAGACGCCGAGACACTGAGAACCTGAAACACTGAGAGACTGAGAGAGTGAGAGACTGATACAATGAGAGAATGAGAGACTGAGAGACTGAGACACTGAGAGACTGAGATCCTGAAACTCTGAGATCCTGAGACCCTGAGACCCTGAGACACTGAGACCCTGAGACCCTGAGACACTGAGAGACTGAGACCCAGAGACCCTGAGAGACTGAGAGCCTGAGAGCCTGAGACCCTGAGACACTAAGAGATTGAGAGACTGAGACCCGGAGACCCAGAGACCCAGAGAGACTGAGACACTGAGAACCTGAGACCCTGAGACACTGAGACCCTGAGACCCTGAGGCACTGAGACCCTGAGGCACTGAGACACTGAGACCCTGAGACCCAGAGAGCCTGAGACACTGAGACCCTGAGAACTTGAGACACTGAGACCCTGAGGTACTGAGAGACTGAGACCCAGAGTCCCAGAGAGCCTGAGACACTGAGAGACTGAGCGACTGAGAAACTGATACACTGAGAGACTGAGCGACTCAGAGACTGAGAGACTGAGACACTAAGGCACTGAGACCCTGAGAGACTGAGACACTGAGAGACTGAGACACTGAGACACTGAGACCCTGAGAGACTGAGAGACTGAGACCTGGGGACCCAGAGACCCAGAGAGACTGAGAGACTGAGGGCATGAGAGATTATGGCCCTGAGATCCTGAGACACTGAGACCCTGAGACCCTGAGACACTGAGACGCCGAGACACTGAGAACCTGAAACACTGAGAGACTGAGAGAGTGAGAGACTGATACAATGAGAGAATGAGAGACTGAGAGACTGAGACACTGAGACACTGAGAAACTGTGACCCCGAGACACTGAGACCCTGAGACACTGAGACACTGAGAGAATGAGGCTGAGAGACTTATACACAGAAAGACTGAGAGACTGAAAGACTGAGCGACTAAGAGACTGAGAGACGGAGAGATTGAGACACTGCGCCCCTTGAGACTGAGACCCTGAGACACTGAGACACTGAGACCCTGAGACACTGAGAGACTGAGGGACTGAGAGACTGAGGGACTGAGAGACTGAGTCCCTGAGACACTGAGACCCTGAGACCCTGAGACACTGAGACACTGAGACCCTGAGACACTGAGACCCTGAGACACTTAGACACTGAGACCCTGAGACACTGACACTCTGAGACCCTGAGGCACTGAGACCCTGAGACACTGAGACCCTGAGCAACTGAGACCCAGAGACCCTGAGTCACTGAGACACTGAGACCCTGAGACCCTGAGACACTGAGACCCTGAGACCCTGAGACACTGAAACACTGAGACCCCGAGTCACTGACAACCTGAGACCCTGAGACCCTGAGACACTGAGACACTGAGACCCTGAGACACTGAGACACTGAGACCCTGAGACCCTGAGACACTGAAACACTGAGACCCTGAGACCCTGAGACACTAAGACACTGAGACACTGAGACACGGAGAGACTGAGAGGCTGAACCCCGGAGACCCAGAGACCCAGAGAGACTGAGAGACTGAGGGCATGAGAGAATAAGGCCCTGAGATACTGAGACACTGAGACCCTGAGACACTGAGACACTGAGACCCTGAGACACTGAGACACTGAGACCCCGAGACACTGAGAACCTGAGACACTGAGACACTGAGACACTGAGACCCTGAGACCCTGAGACACTGAAACACTAAGAGACTGAGACCCAGAGACCCTGAGACACTGAGACCCTGAGACAATGAGACACTGAGATACTGAGACACTGAGACCCTGAGACCCTGAGATCCTGAGACACTGAGACCCTGAGACCCTGAGACACTAAGACACTGAGACACTGAGACACGGAGAGACTGAGAGGCTGAGCCCCGGAGACCCAGAGACCCAGAGAGACTGAGAGACTGAGGGCATGAGAGAATAAGGCCCTGAGATCCTGAGACACTGAGACCCTGAGACACTGAGACCCTGAGACACTGAGACACTGAGACCCCGAGACACTAAGAATCTGAGACACTGAGACACTGAGAGACTGAGAGACTGATACACTGAGACACTGAGACACTGAGAGACTGATACAAAGAGAGAATGAGAGAATGAGAGACTGAGAGACTGAGACACCGAGACTCTGAGACACTGAGACACTGACACCCTGAGACACTGAGACACTGACACCCTGAGACACTGAGACACTGACACCCTGAGACAATGTGACACTGAGAAAATGTGACACTGACACCCTGAGACCCTGAGACCCTGAGACACTGAGACCCTGAGACACTGAGACACTGAGACACTGAGACCCTGAGACACTGAGACACTGACACCCTGAGACAATGTGACACTGAGAAAATGTGACACTGACACCCTGAGACCCTGAGACCCTGAGACACTGAGACCCTGAGACACTGAGACACTGAGACACTGAGAGATTGAGAGACTGAGAACTCGAGACCCAGAGACCCAGAGAGACTGAGAGACTGAGGGCATGAGAGACTGAGGCACTGAGAGACTGAGACCCAGAGACCCTGAGACACTGAGACCCTGAGACCCTGAGACCCTGAGACACTGACACCCTGAGACAATGTGACACTGAGAAAATGTGACACTGAGACCCTGAGACACTGAGACACTGAGAGACTGAGAGACTGAGACCTGGAGACCCAGAGACCCAGAGAGACTGAGAGACTGAGGGCATGAGAGACTGAGGCACTGAGAGACTGAGACCCAGAGACCCTGAGACCCTGAGACCCTGAGACCCTGAGACACTGACACCCTGAGACAATGTGACACTGAGAAAATGTGATACTGAGACCCTGAGACCCTGAGATCCTGAGACACTGAGACCCTGAGACCCTGAGACACTGAGACAATGAGACACTGAGACACTGAGACACTGAGACACTGAGACCCTGAGACACTGAGACACTGAGACACTGAGACCCTGAGAGACTGAGAGACTTAGAGTCTGAGACGCTGAGAAACTGAGACCCTGAGAGTCTGAGACCCTGAGACCCAGAGACCCTGAGACACTGAGACACTGAGACCCTGAGAGACTGAGAGACTTAGAGTCTGAGACCTTGAGAAACTGAGACACTGAGACCCAGAGACACTGAGACCCAGAGACCCTGAGACACTGAGAGAATGAGACACTGAGACAGTGAGAGACTGAGACCCAGAGACCCTGAGACGCTGAGACACTGAGAGACAGAGTGATTGAGAGAATAAGACCCTGAGAACCTGAATCCCTGAGACACTGAGACCCTGAGACCCTGAGACACTGAGACAGTGAGAGGCTGATACACTGAGAGACTGAGAGACTGAGCGACTCAGAGACTGAGACACTGAGACACTGAGACACTGAGACCCTGAGACCCTGAGATCCTGAGACACTGAGACCCTGAGACCCTGAGACACTAAGACACTGAGACACGGAGAGACTGAGAGGCTGAGCCCCGGAGACCCAGAGACCCAGAGAGACTGAGAGACTGAGGGCATGAGAGAATAAGGCCCTGAGATCCTGAGACACTGAGACCCTGAGACACTGAGACACTGAGACCCTGAGACACTGAGACACTGAGACCCCGAGACACTGAGAACCTGAGACACTGAGACACTGAGACCCTGAGACACTGACACCCTGAGACAATGTGACACTGAGAAAATGTGACACTGAGACCCTGAGACCCTGAGACACTGACACCCTGAGACAATGTGACACTGACACCCTGAGACAATGTGACACTGAGAAAATATGACACTGAGACCCTGAGAACCTGAGATCCTGAGACACTGAGACCCTGAGACCCTGAGACACTGAGACAATGAGACACTGAGACACTGAGACACTGAGACCCTGAGACCCTGAGACACTGAGACACTGAGACCCTGAGACACTGAGACACTGAGACACTGAGACCCTGAGACCCTGAGACACTGAGACCCTGAGACCCTGAGACACTGAGACACTGAGACCCTGAGAGACTGAGAGACTTAGAGTCTGAGACGCTGAGAAACTGAGACCCTGAGACTCTGAGACCCTGAGACCATAAGACCTTGAGAAACTGAGACACTGAAACCCTGAGACACTGAGACCCAGAGACCCTGAGACACTGAGACACTGAGACACTGAGACACTGAGACAGTGAGAGACTGAGACCCAGAGACCCTGAGACGCTGAGACACTGAGAGACTGAGAGACAGAGTGATTGAGAGAATAAGACCCTGAGAACCTGAATCCCTGAGACACTGAAACCCTGAGACCCTGAGACACTGAGACACTGAGACACTGAGAGGCTGAGCGACTCAGAGACTGAGAGACTGAGAGACTGAGACACTGAAACACTGAGACACTGAGACACTGAGACCCTGAGAGACTGAAACACTGAGACCCTGATAGACTGAGAGACTGAGACACTGAGGGACTGAGACACTGTGACTCTGAGACCCTGAGACACTGAGACCCTGAGACACTCAGAGTCTGCGACCCAGAGACCCTGAGACACTGAGATCCTGAGACCCTGAGACACTGAGATCCTGAGACCCTGAGACACTGAGACCCTGAGACCCTGAGATCCTGAGACACTGAGACATTGAGACCCTGAGACACTGAGACACTGAGACCCTGAGACACTGAGACACTGAGACCCTGAGGCACTGAGACACTGAGACACTGAGACACTGAGACACTGAGACCCTGAGACACTGAGACACTGAGACCCTGAGACACTGAGACACTGAGACACTGAGACACTGAGAGACTGAGAGACTGAGAGACTAAAACCCTGAGACCCTGAGACACTGAGACCCTGAACAAATGAGACCCTGAGACCCTGAGACACTGAGACACTGAGACCCTGAGACACTGAGACACTGAGACCCTGAGGCACTGAGACACTGAGACACTGAGACCCTGAAACACTGAGACACTGAGACACTGAGACCCTGAGTCACTGAGACCCTGAGACACTGAGACACTGAGACACTGAGAGACTGAGAGACTGAGAGACTAAAACCCTGAGACCCTGAGACACTGAGACCCTGAACAAATGAGACCCTGAGACACTGAGACCCTGAGACCCTGTGACCCTGAGACACTGAGACACTGAGAGACTGAGAGACTGATACACTGAGTGACTGAGAGACTGAGAGACTGAGCGACTGAGCGACTCAGAGACTGAGAGACTGAGACACTGAGACACTGAGAGACTGAGAAACTGAGAGACTGAGAGACTGATACACTGAGAGACTGAGAGACTGAGAGACTGAGTGACTCAGAGACTGAGAGACTGAGACACTGAGACACTGAGACCCTGAGACGCTGAGACACTGAGACCCTGAGGCACTGAGACACTGAGACCCTGAAACACTGAGACACTGAGACACTGAGACCCTGAGTCACTGAGACCCTGAGACACTGAGACACTGAGAGACTGAGAGACTAAAACCCTGAGACCCTGAGACACTGAGACCCTGAACAAATGAGACCCTGAGACACTGAGACCCTGAGACCCTGTGACCCTGAGACACTGAGACACTGAGAGACTGAGAGACTGATACACTGAGTGACTGAGAGACTGAGAGACTGAGCGACTGAGCAACTCAGAGACTGAGAGACTGAGACACTGAGACACTGAGAGACTGAGAAACTGAGAGACTGAGAGACTGAGAGACTGATACACTGAGAGACTGAGAGACTGAGTGACTCAGAGACTGAGAGACTGAGACACTGAGACACTGAGAGACTGAGAGACTGAGACACTGAGAGATTGAGACCCTGAGATTCTGAGACCCTGAGACCCTGAGACACTGAGACCCTGAGACCCTGAGACACTGAGAGACTGAGACCCAGAGACCCTGAGAGACTGAGAGCCTGAGACCCTGAGACCCTGAGACACTGAAACCCTGAGACACTAAGAGATTGAGAGACTGAGACCCGGAGACCCAGAGACCCAGAGAGACTGAGACACTGAGAACCTGAGACCCTGAGACACTGAGACCCTGAGACCCTGAGACACTGAGACCCTGAGGCACTGAGACACTGAGACCCTGAGACCCAGAGAGCCTGAGACACTGAGACCCTGAGACCCTGAGACACTGAGACACTGAGGTACTGAGAGACTGAGACCCAGAGTCCCAGAGAGCCTGAGACACTGAGAGACTGAGCGACTGAGAAACTGAGAGACTGAGAGTCTGAGACACTGAGACACTGAGAAACTGTGACCCCGAGACACTGAGACCCTGAGACACTGAGACACTGAGAGAATGAGGCTGAGAGACTTATACACAGAAAGACTGAGAGACTGAAATACTGAGCGACTAAGAGACTGAGAGACGGAGAGATTGAGACACTGCGCCCCTTGAGACTGAGACCCTGAGACACTGAGACACTGAGACCCTGAGACACTGAGAGACTGAGGGACTGAGAGACTGAGGGACTGTGAGACTGAGTCCCTGAGACACTGAGACCCTGAGACCCTGAGACACTGAGACACTGAGACCCTGAGACACTGAGACCCTGAGACACTTAGACACTGAGACCCTGAGACACTGACACTCTGAGACCCTGAGGCACTGAGACCCTGAGACACTGAGACCCTGAGCAACTGAGACCCTGAGACCCTGAGTTACTGAGACACTGAGACCCTGAGACACTGAGACACTGAGACCCTGAGGCACTGAGACACTGAGACACTGAGACCCAGAGAGCCTGAGACACTGAGACCCTGAGACCCTGAGACACTGAGACACAGAGAGAATGAGGCTGAGAGACTTATACACAGAAAGACTGAGAGACTGAAATACTGAGCGACTAAGAGACTGAGAGACGGAGAGATTGAGACACTGCGCCCCTTGAGACTGAGACCCTGAGACACTGAGACACTGAGACCCTGAGACACTGAGAGACTGAGGGACTGAGAGACTGAGGGACTGTGAGACTGAGTCCCTGAGACACTGAGACCCTGAGACACTGAGACACTGAGACCCTGAGACACTGAGACCCTGAGACACTTAGACACTGAGACCCTGAGACACTGACACTCTGAGACCCTGAGGCACTGAGACCCTGAGACACTGAGACCCTGAGCAACTGAGACCCTGAGACCCTGAGTTACTGAGACACTGAGACCCTGAGACCCTGAGACCCTGAGACACTGAGACACTGAAACCCTGAGACACTGAGAGACTGAGAGACTGATACACTGAGAGACTGAGAGGCTGAGCGACTCAGAGACTGAGAGACTGAGAGACTGAGACCCTGACAGACTGAGACCCTGAGACCCTAAGACCTTGAGATCCTGAGACACTGAGACCCTGGAACACTGAGACACTGGGACACTGAGACACTGAGAGACTGAGAGACTGAGAGAATAAGACCCTGAGACCCTGAGACACTGAGAACCTGAGACCCTGAGACACTAAGAGACTGAGACCCAGAGACCCTGAGACACTGAGACCCTGAGACAATGAGACACTGAGACACTGAGACACTGAGACTCTGAGACACTGAGACCCTGAGACACTGAGACCCTGAGACACTGAGACACTGAGACCCTGAGACACTGAGACACTGAGAGACTGAGAGACTGATACACTGAGAGACTGAGCGACTCAGAGACTGAGAGACTGAGACACTAAGGCACTGAGACCCTGAGAGACTGAGACACTGAGAGACTGAGACACTGAGACCCTGACAGACTGAGAGACTGAGACCTGGGGACCCAGAGACCCAGAGAGACTGAGAGACTGAGGGCATGAGAGATTATGGCCCTGAGATCCTGAGACACTGAGACCCTGAGACACTGAGACGCCGAGACACTGAGAACCTGAGACACTGAGAGACTGAGAGACTGATACAATGAGAGAATGAGCGACTGAGAGACTGAGACACTGCGAGACTGAGATCCTGAGACTCTGAGACCCTGAGACCCTGAGAAACAGAGACACTGAGACACTGAGACCCTGAGACACTGAGACCCTGAGACCCTGAGACACTGAGACACTAAGAGACTGAGACCCAGAGACCCTGAGACACTGAGACCCTGAGACAATGAGACACTGAGACACTGAGACTCTGAGACACTGAGACCCTGAGACCCTGAGACCCTGAGACACTGAGAATCTGAGACCCTGAGACACTGAGACACTGAGAGACTGAGAGACTGATACACTGAGAGACTGAGCGACTCAGAGACTGAGAGACTGAGACACTAAGGCACTGAGACCCTGAGAGACTGAGACACTGAGAGACTGAGACACTGAGACACTGAGACCCTGAGAGACTGAGAGACTGAGACCTGGGGACCCAGAGACCCAGAGAGACTGAGAGACTGAGGGCATGAGAGATTATGGCCCTGAGATCCTGAGACACTGAGACCCTGAGACCCTGAGACACTGAGACGCCGAGACACTGAGAACCTGAAACACTGAGAGACTGAGAGAGTGAGAGACTGATACAATGAGAGAATGAGAGACTGAGAGACTGAGACACTGAGAGACTGAGATCCTGAAACTCTGAGATCCTGAGACCCTGAGACCCTGAGACACTGAGACCCTGAGACCCTGAGACACTGAGAGACTGAGACCCAGAGACCCTGAGAGACTGAGAGCCTGAGAGCCTGAGACCCTGAGACACTAAGAGATTGAGAGACTGAGACCCGGAGACCCAGAGACCCAGAGAGACTGAGACACTGAGAACCTGAGACCCTGAGACACTGAGACCCTGAGACCCTGAGGCACTGAGACCCTGAGGCACTGAGACACTGAGACCCTGAGACCCAGAGAGCCTGAGACACTGAGACCCTGAGAACTTGAGACACTGAGACCCTGAGGTACTGAGAGACTGAGACCCAGAGTCCCAGAGAGCCTGAGACACTGAGAGACTGAGCGACTGAGAAACTGATACACTGAGAGACTGAGCGACTCAGAGACTGAGAGACTGAGACACTAAGGCACTGAGACCCTGAGAGACTGAGACACTGAGAGACTGAGACACTGAGACACTGAGACCCTGAGAGACTGAGAGACTGAGACCTGGGGACCCAGAGACCCAGAGAGACTGAGAGACTGAGGGCATGAGAGATTATGGCCCTGAGATCCTGAGACACTGAGACCCTGAGACCCTGAGACACTGAGACGCCGAGACACTGAGAACCTGAAACACTGAGAGACTGAGAGAGTGAGAGACTGATACAATGAGAGAATGAGAGACTGAGAGACTGAGACACTGAGACACTGAGAAACTGTGACCCCGAGACACTGAGACCCTGAGACACTGAGACACTGAGAGAATGAGGCTGAGAGACTTATACACAGAAAGACTGAGAGACTGAAAGACTGAGCGACTAAGAGACTGAGAGACGGAGAGATTGAGACACTGCGCCCCTTGAGACTGAGACCCTGAGACACTGAGACACTGAGACCCTGAGACACTGAGAGACTGAGGGACTGAGAGACTGAGGGACTGAGAGACTGAGTCCCTGAGACACTGAGACCCTGAGACCCTGAGACACTGAGACACTGAGACCCTGAGACACTGAGACCCTGAGACACTTAGACACTGAGACCCTGAGACACTGACACTCTGAGACCCTGAGGCACTGAGACCCTGAGACACTGAGACCCTGAGCAACTGAGACCCAGAGACCCTGAGTCACTGAGACACTGAGACCCTGAGACCCTGAGACACTGAGACCCTGAGACCCTGAGACACTGAAACACTGAGACCCCGAGTCACTGACAACCTGAGACCCTGAGACCCTGAGACACTGAGACACTGAGACCCTGAGACACTGAGACACTGAGACCCTGAGACCCTGAGACACTGAAACACTGAGACCCTGAGACCCTGAGACACTAAGACACTGAGACACTGAGACACGGAGAGACTGAGAGGCTGAACCCCGGAGACCCAGAGACCCAGAGAGACTGAGAGACTGAGGGCATGAGAGAATAAGGCCCTGAGATACTGAGACACTGAGACCCTGAGACACTGAGACACTGAGACCCTGAGACACTGAGACACTGAGACCCCGAGACACTGAGAACCTGAGACACTGAGACACTGAGACACTGAGACCCTGAGACCCTGAGACACTGAAACACTAAGAGACTGAGACCCAGAGACCCTGAGACACTGAGACCCTGAGACAATGAGACACTGAGATACTGAGACACTGAGACCCTGAGACCCTGAGATCCTGAGACACTGAGACCCTGAGACCCTGAGACACTAAGACACTGAGACACTGAGACACGGAGAGACTGAGAGGCTGAGCCCCGGAGACCCAGAGACCCAGAGAGACTGAGAGACTGAGGGCATGAGAGAATAAGGCCCTGAGATCCTGAGACACTGAGACCCTGAGACACTGAGACCCTGAGACACTGAGACACTGAGACCCCGAGACACTAAGAATCTGAGACACTGAGACACTGAGAGACTGAGAGACTGATACACTGAGACACTGAGACACTGAGAGACTGATACAAAGAGAGAATGAGAGAATGAGAGACTGAGAGACTGAGACACCGAGACTCTGAGACACTGACACCCTGAGACACTGAGACACTGACACCCTGAGACAATGTGACACTGAGAAAATGTGACACTGACACCCTGAGACCCTGAGACCCTGAGACACTGAGACCCTGAGACACTGAGACACTGAGACACTGAGACCCTGAGACACTGAGACACTGACACCCTGAGACAATGTGACACTGAGAAAATGTGACACTGACACCCTGAGACCCTGAGACCCTGAGACACTGAGACCCTGAGACACTGAGACACTGAGACACTGAGAGATTGAGAGACTGAGAACTCGAGACCCAGAGACCCAGAGAGACTGAGAGACTGAGGGCATGAGAGACTGAGGCACTGAGAGACTGAGACCCAGAGACCCTGAGACACTGAGACCCTGAGACCCTGAGACCCTGAGACACTGACACCCTGAGACAATGTGACACTGAGAAAATGTGACACTGAGACCCTGAGACACTGAGACACTGAGAGACTGAGAGACTGAGACCTGGAGACCCAGAGACCCAGAGAGACTGAGAGACTGAGGGCATGAGAGACTGAGGCACTGAGAGACTGAGACCCAGAGACCCTGAGACCCTGAGACCCTGAGACCCTGAGACACTGACACCCTGAGACAATGTGACACTGAGAAAATGTGATACTGAGACCCTGAGACCCTGAGATCCTGAGACACTGAGACCCTGAGACCCTGAGACACTGAGACAATGAGACACTGAGACACTGAGACACTGAGACACTGAGACCCTGAGACACTGAGACACTGAGACACTGAGACCCTGAGAGACTGAGAGACTTAGAGTCTGAGACGCTGAGAAACTGAGACCCTGAGAGTCTGAGACCCTGAGACCCAGAGACCCTGAGACACTGAGACACTGAGACACTGAGACCCTGAGAGACTGAGAGACTTAGAGTCTGAGACCTTGAGAAACTGAGACACTGAGACCCAGAGACACTGAGACCCAGAGACCCTGAGACACTGAGAGAATGAGACACTGAGACAGTGAGAGACTGAGACCCAGAGACCCTGAGACGCTGAGACACTGAGAGACAGAGTGATTGAGAGAATAAGACCCTGAGAACCTGAATCCCTGAGACACTGAGACCCTGAGACCCTGAGACCCTGAGACACTGAGACAGTGAGAGGCTGATACACTGAGAGACTGAGAGACTGAGCGACTCAGAGACTGAGACACTGAGACACTGAGACACTGAGACCCTGAGACCCTGAGATCCTGAGACACTGAGACCCTGAGACCCTGAGACACTAAGACACTGAGACACGGAGAGACTGAGAGGCTGAGCCCCGGAGACCCAGAGACCCAGAGAGACTGAGAGACTGAGGGCATGAGAGAATAAGGCCCTGAGATCCTGAGACACTGAGACCCTGAGACACTGAGACACTGAGACCCTGAGACACTGAGACACTGAGACCCCGAGACACTGAGAACCTGAGACACTGAGACACTGAGACCCTGAGACACTGACACCCTGAGACAATGTGACACTGAGAAAATGTGACACTGAGACCCTGAGACCCTGAGACACTGACACCCTGAGACAATGTGACACTGACACCCTGAGACAATGTGACACTGAGAAAATATGACACTGAGACCCTGAGAACCTGAGATCCTGAGACACTGAGACCCTGAGACCCTGAGACACTGAGACAATGAGACACTGAGACACTGAGACACTGAGACCCTGAGACCCTGAGACACTGAGACACTGAGACCCTGAGACACTGAGACACTGAGACACTGAGACCCTGAGACCCTGAGACACTGAGACCCTGAGACCCTGAGACACTGAGACACTGAGACCCTGAGAGACTGAGAGACTTAGAGTCTGAGACGCTGAGAAACTGAGACCCTGAGACTCTGAGACCCTGAGACCATAAGACCTTGAGAAACTGAGACACTGAAACCCTGAGACACTGAGACCCAGAGACCCTGAGACACTGAGACACTGAGACACTGAGACAGTGAGAGACTGAGACCCAGAGACCCTGAGACGCTGAGACACTGAGAGACTGAGAGACAGAGTGATTGAGAGAATAAGACCCTGAGAACCTGAATCCCTGAGACACTGAAACCCTGAGACCCTGAGACACTGAGACACTGAGACACTGAGAGGCTGAGCGACTCAGAGACTGAGAGACTGAGAGACTGAGACACTGAAACACTGAGACACTGAGACACTGAGACCCTGAGAGACTGAAACACTGAGACCCTGATAGACTGAGAGACTGAGACACTGAGGGACTGAGACACTGTGACTCTGAGACCCTGAGACACTGAGACCCTGAGACACTCAGAGTCTGCGACCCAGAGACCCTGAGACACTGAGATCCTGAGACCCTGAGACACTGAGATCCTGAGACCCTGAGACACTGAGACCCTGAGACCCTGAGATCCTGAGACACTGAGACATTGAGACCCTGAGACACTGAGACACTGAGACCCTGAGACACTGAGACACTGAGACCCTGAGGCACTGAGACACTGAGACACTGAGACACTGAGACACTGAGACCCTGAGACACTGAGACACTGAGACCCTGAGACACTGAGACACTGAGACACTGAGACACTGAGAGACTGAGAGACTGAGAGACTAAAACCCTGAGACCCTGAGACACTGAGACCCTGAACAAATGAGACCCTGAGACCCTGAGACACTGAGACACTGAGACCCTGAGACACTGAGACACTGAGACCCTGAGGCACTGAGACACTGAGACACTGAGACCCTGAAACACTGAGACACTGAGACACTGAGACCCTGAGTCACTGAGACCCTGAGACACTGAGACACTGAGACACTGAGAGACTGAGAGACTGAGAGACTAAAACCCTGAGACCCTGAGACACTGAGACCCTGAACAAATGAGACCCTGAGACACTGAGACCCTGAGACCCTGTGACCCTGAGACACTGAGACACTGAGAGACTGAGAGACTGATACACTGAGTGACTGAGAGACTGAGAGACTGAGCGACTGAGCGACTCAGAGACTGAGAGACTGAGACACTGAGACACTGAGAGACTGAGAAACTGAGAGACTGAGAGACTGATACACTGAGAGACTGAGAGACTGAGAGACTGAGTGACTCAGAGACTGAGAGACTGAGACACTGAGACACTGAGACCCTGAGACGCTGAGACACTGAGACCCTGAGGCACTGAGACACTGAGACCCTGAAACACTGAGACACTGAGACACTGAGACCCTGAGTCACTGAGACCCTGAGACACTGAGACACTGAGAGACTGAGAGACTAAAACCCTGAGACCCTGAGACACTGAGACCCTGAACAAATGAGACCCTGAGACACTGAGACCCTGAGACCCTGTGACCCTGAGACACTGAGACACTGAGAGACTGAGAGACTGATACACTGAGTGACTGAGAGACTGAGAGACTGAGCGACTGAGCAACTCAGAGACTGAGAGACTGAGACACTGAGACACTGAGAGACTGAGAAACTGAGAGACTGAGAGACTGAGAGACTGATACACTGAGAGACTGAGAGACTGAGTGACTCAGAGACTGAGAGACTGAGACACTGAGACACTGAGAGACTGAGAGACTGAGACACTGAGAGATTGAGACCCTGAGATTCTGAGACCCTGAGACCCTGAGACACTGAGACCCTGAGACCCTGAGACACTGAGAGACTGAGACCCAGAGACCCTGAGAGACTGAGAGCCTGAGACCCTGAGACCCTGAGACACTGAAACCCTGAGACACTAAGAGATTGAGAGACTGAGACCCGGAGACCCAGAGACCCAGAGAGACTGAGACACTGAGAACCTGAGACCCTGAGACACTGAGACCCTGAGACCCTGAGACACTGAGACCCTGAGGCACTGAGACACTGAGACCCTGAGACCCAGAGAGCCTGAGACACTGAGACCCTGAGACCCTGAGACACTGAGACACTGAGGTACTGAGAGACTGAGACCCAGAGTCCCAGAGAGCCTGAGACACTGAGAGACTGAGCGACTGAGAAACTGAGAGACTGAGAGTCTGAGACACTGAGACACTGAGAAACTGTGACCCCGAGACACTGAGACCCTGAGACACTGAGACACTGAGAGAATGAGGCTGAGAGACTTATACACAGAAAGACTGAGAGACTGAAATACTGAGCGACTAAGAGACTGAGAGACGGAGAGATTGAGACACTGCGCCCCTTGAGACTGAGACCCTGAGACACTGAGACACTGAGACCCTGAGACACTGAGAGACTGAGGGACTGAGAGACTGAGGGACTGTGAGACTGAGTCCCTGAGACACTGAGACCCTGAGACCCTGAGACACTGAGACACTGAGACCCTGAGACACTGAGACCCTGAGACACTTAGACACTGAGACCCTGAGACACTGACACTCTGAGACCCTGAGGCACTGAGACCCTGAGACACTGAGACCCTGAGCAACTGAGACCCTGAGACCCTGAGTTACTGAGACACTGAGACCCTGAGACACTGAGACACTGAGACCCTGAGGCACTGAGACACTGAGACACTGAGACCCTGAAACACTGAGACACTGAGACACTGAGACCCTGAGTCACTGAGACCCTGAGACACTGAGACACTGAGAGACTGAGAGACTGAGAGACTAAAACCCTGAGACCCTGAGACACTGAGACCCTGAACAAATGAGACCCTGAGACACTGAGACCCTGAGACCCTGTGACCCTGAGACACTGAGACACTGAGAGACTGAGAGACTGATACACTGAGTGACTGAGAGACTGAGAGACTGAGCGACTGAGCGACTCAGAGACTGAGAGACTGAGACACTGAGACACTGAGAGACTGAGAAACTGAGAGACTGAGAGACTGATACACTGAGAGACTGAGAGACTGAGTGACTCAGAGACTGAGAGACTGAGACACTGAGACACTGAGACCCTGAGACACTGAGACACTGAGACCCTGAGGCACTGAGACACTGAGACACTGAGACCCTGAAACACTGAGACACTGAGACACTGAGACCCTGAGTCACTGAGACCCTGAGACACTGAGACACTGAGAGACTGAGAGACTAAAACCCTGAGACCCTGAGACACTGAGACCCTGAACAAATGAGACCCTGAGACACTGAGACCCTGAGACCCTGTGACCCTGAGACACTGAGACACTGAGAGACTGAGAGACTGATACACTGAGTGACTGAGAGACTGAGAGACTGAGCGACTGAGCGACTCAGAGACTGAGAGACTGAGACACTGAGACACTGAGAGACTGAGAAACTGAGAGACTGAGAGACTGATACACTGAGAGACTGAGAGACTGAGTGACTCAGAGACTGAGAGACTGAGACACTGAGACACTGAGAGACTGAGACACTGAGAGATTGAGACCCTGAGATTCTGAGACCCTGAGACCCTGAGACACTGAGACCCTGAGACCCTGAGACACTGAGAGACTGAGACCCAGAGACCCTGAGAGACTGAGAGCCTGAGACCCTGAGACCCTGAGACACTGAAACCCTGAGACACTAAGAGATTGAGAGACTGAGACCCGGAGACCCAGAGACCCAGAGAGACTGAGACACTGAGAACCTGAGACCCTGAGACACTGAGACCCTGAGACCCTGAGACACTGAGACACTGAGGCACTGAGACACTGAGACCCTGAGACCCAGAGAGCCTGAGACACTGAGACCCTGAGACCCTGAGACACTGAGACACTGAGGTACTGAGAGACTGAGACCCAGATTCCCAGAGAGCCTGAGACACTGAGAGACTGAGCGACTGAGAAACTGAGAGACTGAGAGTCTGAGACACTGAGACACTGAGAAACTGTGACCCCGAGACACTGAGACCCTGAGACACTGAGACACAGAGAGAATGAGGCTGAGAGACTTATACACAGAAAGACTGAGAGACTGAAATACTGAGCGACTAAGAGACTGAGAGACGGAGAGATTGAGACACTGCGCCCCTTGAGACTGAGACCCTGAGACACTGAGACACTGAGACCCTGAGACACTGAGAGACTGAGGGACTGAGAGACTGAGGGACTGTGAGACTGAGTCCCTGAGACACTGAGACCCTGAGACCCTGAGACACTGAGACACTGAGACCCTGAGACACTGAGACCCTGAGACACTTAGACACTGAGACCCTGAGACACTGACACTCTGAGACCCTGAGGCACTGAGACCCTGAGACACTGAGACCCTGAGCAACTGAGACCCTGAGACCCTGAGTTACTGAGACACTGAGACCCTGAGACCCTGAGACCCTGAGACACTGAGACACTGAAACCCTGAGACACTGAGAGACTGAGAGACTGATACACTGAGAGACTGAGAGGCTGAGCGACTCAGAGACTGAGAGACTGAGAGACTGAGACCCTGACAGACTGAGACCCTGAGACCCTAAGACCTTGAGATCCTGAGACACTGAGACCCTGGAACACTGAGACACTGGGACACTGAGACACTGAGAGACTGAGAGACTGAGAGAATAAGACCCTGAGACCCTGAGACACTGAGAACCTGAGACCCTGAGACACTAAGAGACTGAGACCCAGAGACCCTGAGACACTGAGACCCTGAGACAATGAGACACTGAGACACTGAGACACTGAGACTCTGAGACACTGAGACCCTGAGACACTGAGACCCTGAGACACTGAGACACTGAGACCCTGAGACACTGAGACACTGAGAGACTGAGAGACTGATACACTGAGAGACTGAGCGACTCAGAGACTGAGAGACTGAGACACTAAGGCACTGAGACCCTGAGAGACTGAGACACTGAGAGACTGAGACACTGAGACCCTGACAGACTGAGAGACTGAGACCTGGGGACCCAGAGACCCAGAGAGACTGAGAGACTGAGGGCATGAGAGATTATGGCCCTGAGATCCTGAGACACTGAGACCCTGAGACACTGAGACGCCGAGACACTGAGAACCTGAGACACTGAGAGACTGAGAGACTGATACAATGAGAGAATGAGCGACTGAGAGACTGAGACACTGCGAGACTGAGATCCTGAGACTCTGAGACCCTGAGACCCTGAGAAACAGAGACACTGAGACACTGAGACCCTGAGACACTGAGACCCTGAGACCCTGAGACACTGAGACACTAAGAGACTGAGACCCAGAGACCCTGAGACACTGAGACCCTGAGACAATGAGACACTGAGACACTGAGACTCTGAGACACTGAGACCCTGAGACCCTGAGACCCTGAGACACTGAGACACTGAGACCCTGAGACACTGAGACACTGAGAGACTGAGAGACTGATACACTGAGAGACTGAGCGACTCAGAGACTGAGAGACTGAGACACTAAGGCACTGAGACCCTGAGAGACTGAGACACTGAGAGACTGAGACACTGAGACACTGAGAGACTGAGAGACTGAGACCTGGGGACCCAGAGACCCAGAGAGACTGAGAGACTGAGGGCATGAGAGATTATGGCCCTGAGATCCTGAGACACTGAGACCCTGAGACCCTGAGACACTGAGACGCCGAGACACTGAGAACCTGAAACACTGAGAGACTGAGAGAGTGAGAGACTGATACAATGAGAGAATGAGAGACTGAGAGACTGAGACACTGAGAGACTGAGATCCTGAAACTCTGAGATCCTGAGACCCTGAGACCCTGAGACACTGAGACCCTGAGACCCTGCGACACTGAGAGACTGAGACCCAGAGACCCTGAGAGACTGAGAGCCTGAGACCCTGAGACCCTGAGACACTAAGAGATTGAGAGACTGAGACCCGGAGACCCAGAGACCCAGAGAGACTGAGACACTGAGAACCTGAGACCCTGAGACACTGAGACCCTGAGACCCTGAGGCACTGAGACCCTGAGGCACTGAGACACTGAGACCCTGAGACCCAGAGAGCCTGAGACACTGAGACCCTGAGAACTTGAGACACTGAGACCCTGAGGTACTGAGGGACTGAGACCCAGAGTCCCAGAGAGCCTGAGACACTGAGAGACTGAGCGACTGAGAAACTGATACACTGAGAGACTGAGCGACTCAGAGACTGAGAGACTGAGACACTAAGGCACTGAGACCCTGAGAGACTGAGACACTGAGAGACTGAGACACTGAGTCACTGAGACCCTGAGAGACTGAGAGACTGAGACCTGGGGACCCAGAGACCCAGAGAGACTGAGAGACTGAGGGCATGAGAGATTATGGCCCTGAGATCCTGAGACACTGAGACCCTGAGACCCTGAGACACTGAGACGCCGAGACACTGAGAACCTGAAACACTGAGAGACTGAGAGAGTGAGAGACTGATACAATGAGAGAATGAGAGACTGAGAGACTGAGACACTGAGACACTGAGAAACTGTGACCCCGAGACACTGAGACCCTGAGACACTGAGACACTGAGAGAATGAGGCTGAGAGACTTATACACAGAAAGACTGAGAGACTGAAAGACTGAGCGACTAAGAGACTGAGAGACGGAGAGATTGAGACACTGCGCCCCTTGAGACTGAGACCCTGAGACACTGAGACACTGAGACCCTGAGACACTGAGAGACTGAGGGACTGAGAGACTGAGGGACTGAGAGACTGAGTCCCTGAGACACTGAGACCCTGAGACCCTGAGACACTGAGACACTGAGACCTGAGACACTGAGACCCTGAGACACTTAGACACTGAGACCCTGAGACACTGACACTCTGAGACCCTGAGGCACTGAGACCCTGAGACACTGAGACCCTGAGCAACTGAGACCCAGAGACCCTGAGTCACTGAGACACTGAGACCCTGAGACCCTGAGACCCTGAGACCCTGAGACACTGAGACACTGAGACACTGAAACCCTGAGACACTGAGAGACTGAGAGACTGATATACTGAGAGACTGAGAGGCTGAGCGACTCAGAGACTGAGAGACTGAGAGACTGAGACCCTGACAGACTGAGACCCTGAGACACTAAGACCTTGAGACCCTGAGACACTGAGACCCTGGAACACTGAGACACTGGGACACTGAGACACTGAGACACTGAGAGACTGAGAGACTGAGAGAATAAGACCCTGAGACCCTGAGACCCTGAGACAATGAGAACCTGAGACCCTGAGACCCTGAGACACTAAGAGACTGAGACCCAGAGACCCTGAGACACTGAGACCCTGAGACAATGAGACACTGAGACACTGAGACTCTGAGACACTGAGACCCTGAGACACTGAGACCCTGAGACACTGAGACACTGAGACCCTGAGACACTGAGACACTGAGAGACTGAGAGACTGAGAGGCTGAGAGACTGAGACACTAAGGCACTGAGACCCTGAGAGACTGAGACACTGAGAGACTGAGACACTGAGACACTGAGACCCTGACAGACTGAGAGACTGAGACCTGGGGACCCAGAGACCCAGAGAGACTGAGAGACTGAGGGCATGAGAGATTATGGCCCTGAGATCCTGAGACACTGAGACCCTGAGACACTGAGACGCCGAGACACTGAGAACCTGAGACACTGAGAGACTGAGAGACTGATACAATGAGAGAATGAGCGACTGAGAGACTGAGACACTGCGAGACTGAGATCCTGAGACTCTGAGACCCTGAGACCCTGAGAAACAGAGACACTGAGACACTGAGACCCTGAGACACTGATACCCTGAGACCCTGAGACACTGAGACACTGAGACACTAAGAGACTGAGACCCAGAGACCCTGAGACACTGAGACCCTGAGACAATGAGACACTGAGACACTGAGACACTGAGACACTGAGACTCTGAGACACTGAGACCCTGAGACCCTGAGACCCTGAGACACTGAGACACTGAGACCCTGAGACACTGAGACACTGAGAGACTGAGAGACTGATACACTGAGAGACTGAGCGACTCAGAGACTGAGAGACTGAGACACTAAGGCACTGAGACCCTGAGAGACTGAGACACTGAGAGACTGAGACACTGAGACACTGAGACCCTGAGAGACTGAGAGACTGAGACCTGGGGACCCAGAGACCAGAGAGACTGAGGGCATGAGAGATTATGGCCCTGAGATCCTGAGACACTGAGACCCTGAGACGCCGAGACACTGAGAACCTGAAACACTGAGAGACTGAGAGAGTGACAGACTGATACAATGAGAGAATGAGAGACTGAGAGACTGAGACACTGAGAGATTGAGATCCTGAAACTCTGAGATCCTGAGACCCTGAGACCCTGAGACACTGAGACCCTGAGACCCTGAGACACTGAGAGACTGAGACCCAGAGACCCTGAGAGACTGAGAGCCTGAGACCCTGAGACCCTGAGACACTGAAACACTGAGACACTAAGAGATTGAGAGACTGAGACCCGGAGACCCAGAGACCCAGAGAGACTGAGAACCTGAGACCCTGAGACACTGAGACCCTGAGACCCTGAGACACTGAGACCCTGAGGCACTGAGACACTGAGACCCTGAGACCCAGAGAGCCTGAGACACTGAGACCCTGAGACCCTGAGACACTGAGACACTGAGGTACTGAGAGACTGAGACCCAGAGTCCCAGAGAGCCTGAGGACACTGAGAGACTGAGCGACTGAGAAACTGAGAGACTGAGAGTCTGAGACACTGAGACACTGAGAAACTGTGACCCCGAGACACTGAGACCCTGAGACACTGAGACACTGAGAGAATGAGGCTGAGAGACTTATACACAGAAAGACTGAGAGACTGAAATACTGAGCGACTAAGAGACTGAGAGACGGAGAGATTGAGACACTGCGCCCTTGAGACTGAGACCCTGAGACACTGAGACCCTGAGACCCTGAGACACTGAGAGACTGAGGGACTGAGAGACTGAGGGACTGTGAGACTGAGTCCCTGAGACACTGAGACCCTGAGACCCTGAGACACTGAGACACTGAGACCCTGAGACACTGAGACCCTGAGACACTTAGACACTGAGACCCTGAGACACTGACACTCTGAGACCCTGAGGCACTGAGACCCTGAGACACTGAGACCCTGAGCAACTGAGACCCTGAGACCCTGAGTTACTGAGACACTGAGACACTGAGACCCTGAGACCCTGAGACACTGAGACACTGAAACCCTGAGACACTGAGAGACTGAGAGACTGATACACTGAGAGACTGAGAGGCTGAGCGACTCAGAGACTGAGAGACTGAGAGACTTCACGTGCTCACTGTGTTGAGAGACTGAGAGGCTGAGCGACTCAGAGACTGAGAGACTGAGAGACTGAGACCCTGACAGACTGAGACCCTGAGACCCTAAGACCTTGAGATCCTGAGACACTGAGACCCTGGAACACTGAGACACTGGGACACTGAGACACTGAGACACTGAGAGACTGAGAGAATAAGACCCTGAGACCCTGAGACCCTGAGACACTGAGAACCTGAGACCCTGAGACACTAAGAGACTGAGACCCAGAGACCCTGAGACACTGAGACCCTGAGACAATGAGACACTGAGACACTGAGACACTGAGACTCTGAGACACTGAGACACTGAGACCCTGAGACACTGAGACACTGAGACCCTGAGACACTGAGACACTGAGAGACTGAGAGACTGATACACTGAGAGACTGAGCGACTCAGAGACTGAGAGACTGAGACACTAAGGCACTGAGACCCTGAGAGACTGAGACACTGAGAGACTGAGACACTGAGACACTGAGACCCTGAGAGACTGAGAGACTGAGACCTGGGGACCCAGAGACCCAGAGAGACTGAGAGACTGAGGGCATGAGAGATTATGGCCCTGAGATCCTGAGACACTGAGACCCTGAGACCCTGAGACACTGAGACGCCGAGACACTGAGAACCTGAAACACTGAGAGACTGAGAGAGTGAGAGACTGATACAATGAGAGAATGAGAGACTGAGAGACTGAGACACTGAGGGACTGAGATCCTGAAACTCTGAGATCCTGAGACCCTGAGACCCTGAGACACTGAGACCCTGAGACCCTGAGACACTGAGAGACTGAGACCCAGAGACCCTGAGAGACTGAGAGCCTGAGACCCTGAGACCCTGAGACACTAAGAGATTGAGAGACTGAGACCCGGAGACCCAGAGACCCAGAGAGACTGAGACACTGAGAACCTGAGACCCTGAGACACTGAGACCCTGAGACCCTGAGGCACTGAGACCCTGAGGCACTGAGACACTGAGACCCTGAGACCCAGAGAGCCTGAGACACTGAGACCCTGAGAACTTGAGACACTGAGACCCTGAGGTACTGAGAGACTGAGACCCAGAGTCCCAGAGAGCCTGAGACACTGAGAGACTGAGCGACTGAGAAACTGATACACTGAGAGACTGAGCGACTCAGAGACTGAGAGACTGAGACACTAAGGCACTGAGACCCTGAGAGACTGAGACACTGAGAGACTGAGACACTGAGACACTGAGACCCTGAGAGACTGAGAGACTGAGACCTGGGGACCCAGAGACCCAGAGAGACTGAGAGACTGAGGGCATGAGAGATTATGGCCCTGAGATCCTGAGACACTGAGACCCTGAGACCCTGAGACACTGAGACGCCGAGACACTGAGAACCTGAAACACTGAGAGACTGAGAGAGTGAGAGACTGATACAATGAGAGAATGAGAGACTGAGAGACTGAGACACTGAGACACTGAGAAACTGTGACCCCGAGACACTGAGACCCTGAGACACTGAGACACTGAGAGAATGAGGCTGAGAGACTTATACACAGAAAGACTGAGAGACTGAAAGACTGAGCGACTAAGAGACTGAGAGACGGAGAGATTGAGACACTGCGCCCCTTGAGACTGAGACCCTGAGACACTGAGACACTGAGACCCTGAGACACTGAGAGACTGAGGGACTGAGAGACTGAGGGACTGAGAGACTGAGTCCCTGAGACACTGAGACCCTGAGACCCTGAGACACTGAGACACTGAGACCCTGAGTCACTGAGACCCTGAGACACTTAGACACTGAGACCCTGAGACACTGACACTCTGAGACCCTGAGGCACTGAGACCCTGAGACACTGAGACCCTGAGCAACTGAGACCCAGAGACCCTGAGTCACTGAGACACTGAGACCCTGAGAGACTGAGACCCTGAGACCCTGAGACACTGAGACACTGAGACACTGAAACCCTGAGACACTGAGAGACTGAGAGACTGATATACTGAGAGACTGAGAGGCTGAGCGACTCAGAGACTGAGAGACTGAGAGACTGAGACCCTGACAGACTGAGACCCTGAGACACTAAGACCTTGAGACCCTGAGACACTGAGACACTGGAACACTGAGACACTGGGACACTGAGACACTGAGACACTGAGAGACTGAGAGACTGAGAGAATAAGACCCTGAGACCCTGAGACCCTGAGACACTGAGAACCTGAGACCCTGAGACCCTGAGACACTGAGACACTGAGACACTGAGACTCTGAGACACTGAGACCCTGAGACACTGAGACCCTGAGACACTGAGACACTGAGACCCTGAGACACTGAGACACTGAGAGACTGAGAGACTGATACACTGAGAGACTGAGCGACTCAGAGACTGAGAGACTGAGACACTAAGGCACTGAGACCCTGAGAGACTGAGACACTGAGAGACTGAGACACTGAGACACTGAGACCCTGACAGACTGAGAGACTGAGACCTGGGGACCCAGAGACCCAGAGAGACTGAGAGACTGAGGGCATGAGAGATTATGGCCCTGAGATCCTGAGACACTGAGACCCTGAGACACTGAGACGCCGAGACACTGAGAACCTGAGACACTGAGAGACTGAGAGACTGATACAATGAGAGAATGAGCGACTGAGAGACTGAGACACTGCGAGACTGAGATCCTGAGACTCTGAGACCCTGAGACCCTGAGAAACAGAGACACTGAGACACTGAGACCCTGAGACACTGATACCCTGAGACCCTGAGACACTGAGACACTAAGAGACTGAGACCCAGAGACCCTGAGACACTGAGACCCTGAGACAATGAGACACTGAGACACTGAGACTCTGAGACACTGAGACCCTGAGACCCTGAGACCCTGAGACACTGAGACACTGAGACCCTGAGACACTGAGACACTGAGAGACTGAGAGACTGATACACTGAGAGACTGAGCGACTCAGAGACTGAGAGACTGAGACACTAAGGCACTGAGACCCTGAGAGACTGAGACAGACACTGAGAGACTGAGACACTGAGACACTGAGACCCTGAGACTGAGAGACTGAGACCTGGGGACCAGACCCAGAGAGACTGAGAGACTGAGGGCATGAGAGATTATGGCCCTGAGATCCTGAGACACTGAGACCCTGAGACACTGAGACGCCGAGACACTGAGAACCTGAAACACTGAGAGACTGAGAGAGTGACAGACTGATACAATGAGATGAGACTGAGACGACTGAGAGACTGAGATCCTGAGACTGATCTGAGATCCTGAGACCCTGAGACACTGAGACCCTGAGACCCTGAGACACTGAGACTGAGAGACTGAGACCCAGAGACCCTGAGAGACTGAGAGCTGAGACCCTGAGACCCTGAGAGACCCTGAGACTGAACACTGAGAGACTGAGACCTGAGACCCTGAGAGACCTGAGACCAGACTGAGACACTGAGACCCTGAGACCCTGAGACACTGAGACCCTGAGACGCACTGACTGACACTGAGACCCTGAGACCCTGAGAGCACTGAGACACTGAGACCCTGACAGACCTGACCTGAGACCCACCTGAGACCTGAGACCTGAGACCCTGAGTACTGAGAGACTGAGACCCAGAGTCCCAGAGAGCCTGAGACACTGAGAGACTGAGCGACTGAGAGACTGAGAGACTGAGACACTGAGACACTGAGACACTGACGACACTGAGACCCTGACACTGACACTGAGACACTGAGACCGAATGAGCTGAGAGACTTATACACTGAAAGACTGAGAGACTGAAAGACTGAGCGACTAAGAGACTGAGACGATTGAGACACTGCGCCCCTTGAGACTGAGACCCTGAGACACTGAGACCCTGAGACACTGAGAGACTGAGGACTGAGTGACTGAGGGACTGAGAGACTGAGTCCCTGAGACCTGACCTGAGACCCTGAGACCCTGAGACCCTGAGACCTGAGACACTGAGACCCTTGAGACACTGAGACCCTGAGACACTTAGACACTGACCCTGAGACACTGACACTCTGAGACCCTGAGGCACTGAGACCCTGAGACACTGAGACTGAGACCCTGAGCAACTGAGACCCAGAGACCCTGAGTCACTGAGACACTGACCCTGAGACCCTGAGACCCTGAGACACTGAGACACCTGAGACACTGAGACGACTGAGAGACTGAGACACTGAGAGACTGAGAGACTGAGCGCTGAGAGACTGAGAGACTGAGAGACTGAGACTGAGACCTGAGAGACTGAGACCCTGAGACCCCTAAGACATTGAGACCCTGAGACACTGAGACCCTGGAACACTGAGACACTGGGACACTGAGACACTGAGACACTGAGAGACTGAGAGACTGAGAGAATAAGACCCTGAGACCTGAGACCCTGAGACACTGAGACACCTGAGACCCTGAGACACTGAGACACTGAGAGACTGAGAGACTGACACACTGAGAGACTGAGAGACTGAGCGACAGAGACTGAGAGACTGAGACACTAAGACATTGAGACCCTGAGAGACTGAGACACTGAGACTCTGAGAGACTGAGAGACTGAGACACTGAGAGACCGAGACACTGAGACACTGAGACCTGAGAGACTGAGAGACTGAGACCTGGGGACCCAGAGACCCAGAGAGACTGAGAGACTGAGGGCATGAGAGATTATGGCCCTGAGAGACTGCCCTGAGACACTGAGACGCCGAGACACTGAGAACCTGAGACACTGAGAGACTGAGAGACTGATACAATGAGAGAATGAGCGACTGAGAGACTGAGACACTGCAAGACTGAGATCCTGAGACTCTGAGACCCTGAGACCCTGAGAAACAGAGACACTGAGACACTGAGACCCTGAGACACTGAGACCCTGAGACACTGAGACACTAAGAGACTGAGACCCAGAGACCCTGAGACACTGAGACCCTGAGACAATGAGACACTGAGACACTGAGACACTGAGACTCTGAGACACTGAGACCCTGAGACCCTGAGACCCTGAGACACTGAGACCCTGAGACCCTGAGACACTGAGACCCTGAGACCCAGAGAGCCTGAGACACTGAGACCCTGAGACCTTGAGACTCTGAGACCCTGAGGTACTGAGAGACTGAGACCCAGAGTCCCAGAGAGCCTGAGACACTGAGAGACTGAGCGACTGAGAAACTGAGAGACTGAGAGTCTGAGACACTGAGACACTGAGAAACTGTGACCCCGAGACACTGAGACCCTGAGACACTGAGACACTGAGAGAATGAGGCTGAGAGACTTATACACAGAAAGACTGAGAGACTGAAAGACTGAGCGACTAAGAGACTGAGAGACGGAGAGATTGAGACACTGCGCCCCTTGAGACCCTGAGACACTGAGACACTGACACACTGAGACCCTGAGACACTGAGAGACTGAGGGACTGAGAGACTGAGGGACTGAGAGACTGAGTCCCTGAGACACTGAGACCCTGAGACCCTGAGACACTGAGACACTGAGACCCTGAGACACTGAGACCCTGAGACACTTAGACACTGAGACCCTGAGACACTGACACTCTGAGACCCTGAGGCACTGAGACCCTGAGTCACTGAGACCCTGAGCAACTGAGACCCTGAGACCCTGAGTCACTGAGACACTGAGACCCTGAGACCCTGAGACCCTGAGACACTGAGACACTGAGACACTGAAACCCTGAGACACTGAGAGACTGAGAGACTGATACACTGAGAGACTGAGAGGCTGAGCGACTGAGAGACTGAGAGACTGAGAGACTGAGACCCTGACAGACTGAGACCCTGAGACCCTAAGACCTTGAGACCCTGAGACACTGAGACCCTGGAACACTGAGACACTGGGACACTGAGACACTGAGTCACTGAGAGACTGAGAGAATAAGACCCTGAGACCCTGAGACCCTGAGACACTGAGAACCTGAGACCCTGAGACACTGAGACACTGAGAGACTGAGAGACTGACACACTGAGAGACTGAGAGACTGAGCGACTCAGAGACTGAGAGACTGAGACACTAAGACACTGAGACCCTGAGAGACTGAGACACTGAGACTCTGAGAGACTGAGAGACTGAGAGATTGAGAGCCCGAGACACTGAGACACTGAGACCCTGAGAGACTGAGAGACTGAGACCTGGGGACCCAGAGACCCAGAGAGACTGAGAGACTGAGGGCATGAGAGATTATGGCCCTGAGATCCTGAGACACTGAGACCCTGAGACACTGAGACGCCGAGACACTGAGAACCTGAGACACTGAGAGACTGAGAGACTGATACAATGAGAGAATGAGCGACTGAGAGACTGAGACACTGCGAGACTGAGATCCTGAGACTCTGAGACCCTGAGACCCTGAGACCCTGAGAAACAGAGACACTGAGACACTGAGACCCTGAGACACTGAGACCCTGAGACCCTGAGACACTGAGACACTAAGAGACTGAGACCCAGAGACCCTGAGACACTGAGACCCTGAGACACTGAGACACTGAGACTTTGAGACACTGAGACACTGAGACCCTGAGACCCTGAGACACTGAGACACTGAGACCCTGAGACACTGAGACACTGAGACACTGAGAGACTGATACACTGAGAGACTGAGCGACTCAGAGACTGAGAGACTGAGACACTAAGGCACTGAGACCCTGAGAGACTGAGACACTGAGAGATTGAGACACTGAGACCCTGAGAGACTGAGAGACTGAGACCTGGGGACCCAGAGACCCAGAGAGACTGAGAGACTGAGGGCATGAGAGATTATGGCCCTGAGATCCTGAGACACTGAGACCCTGAGACCCTGAGACACTGAGACGCCGAGATACTGAGAACCTGAGACACTGAGAGACTGAGAGAGTGAGAGACTGATACAATGAGAGAATGAGAGACTGAGAGACTGAGACACTGAGAGACTGAGATCCTGAAACTCTGAGATCCTGAGACCCTGAGACCCTGAGACACTGAGACCCTGAGACACTGAGACACTGAGACCCTGAGACCCTGAGACCCTCAGACACTGACACACTGAGACCCTGAGACCCTGAGACCCTGAGACACTGAGACAATGAGACACTGAGACACTGAGAGACTGAGAGGCTGAGCCCCGGAGACCCAGAGACCTAGAGAGACTGAGAGACAGAGGGCATGAGAGAATATGGCCCTGAGATCCTGAGACACTGAGACCCTGAGACCCTGAGACCCTCAGACACTGAGACCCTGAGACCCTGAGACACTGAGACACTGAGACCCTGAGACACTGAGACACTAAGAGACTGAGACCCAGAGACCCTGAGACACTGAGACACTGAGACCCTGAGACAATGAGACACTGAGACACTGAGACACTGAGACCCTGAGACCCTGAGATCCTGAGACACTGAGACCCTGAGACCCTGAGGCACGGAGAGACTGAGAGGCTGAGCCCCGGAGACCCAGAGAGACTGAGAGACTGAGGGCATGAGAGAATAAGGCCCTGAGATCCTGAGACACTGAGACCCTGAGACACATAGAACATAGAACATAGAACATTACAGCGCAGAACAGGCCCTTCGGCCCACGATGTTGCGCCGACCAGTTACAAAACAATGACCCACTAGCCTAAACCAATCCCTTTTCATCCATAAACCTATCCACAGATCTTTTAAACGCCCCCAAACTAGGTGCATTTACAACTGCAGCTGGCAGGGCATTCCAGTCCCTCACCACCCTCTGGGTAAAGAACCTACCCCTGACATCTGTCCTATAACTACCCCCCCTTAATTTAAAATCGTGCCCCCTCGTGTTAGCTTTCTCCATCCTAGGAAAACACTGAGACACTGAGACCCTGAGACCCTGAGACACTGAGACCCTGAGACCCTGAGACCCTGATACACTGAGACCCTGAGACAGTGAGACACTGAGACACTGAGACCCTGAGACACTGAGACACTGAGACCCTGAGACCCTGAGACACTGAGACATTGAGACCCAGAGACCATGACACACTGAGACACTGAGAGACTGATACACTGAGAGACTGAGAGACTGAGCAACTGAGCGACTGAGTGACTGAGAGACTGAGCAACTGAGAGACTGAGCGACGGAGAGACTGAGAAACTGGGACCCTGAGACACTGAGACACTGAGACACTGAGACACTGAGACCCTGAGACACTGAGACCCTGAGACCCTGAGAGACTGAGAGACTGAGAGACTGAGAGACTGAGAGTCTGAGACCCTGATACACTGAGACACTGAGACCCTGAGACCCTGAGACACTGAGACAATGAGATACTGAGACACTGAGAACCTGAGACACTGAGACACTGAGAGACTGAGAGACTAAGACCCTGAGACCCTGAGACACTGAGACCCTGAGCAACTTAGACCCTGAGACCCTGAGACACTGAGACACTGTGACCCTGAGACCCTGAGACCCTGAGACACTGAGACACTGAGACACTGACAGACTGAGAGACTGAGAGACTGAGAGACTGAGACACTTACTGACTGAGAGACTGAGAGACTGAGAGACTGAGGCACTGAGAGACTGAGACACTGAGAGACTGAGACCTTGAGGCTCTGAGACCCAGAGACCCTGAGACCCTGAGACACTGTGACACGGAGACCCTGAGACACTGAGAGAATGAGACATTGAGACACTGAGACCCTGAGAGACGGAGACACTGAGACACTGAGACCCTGAGAGACTGAGAGACTTAGAGTCTGAGACGCTGAGAAACTGAGACCCTGAGACTCTGAGACCCTGAGACCATAAGACCTTGAGAAACTGAGACACTGAGACCCTGAGACACTGAGACCCAGAGACCCTGAGACACTGAGACACTGAGACAGTGAGAGACTGAGACCCAGAGACCCTGAGACGCTGAGACACTGAGAGACAGAGTGACTGAGAGAATAAGACCCTGAGAACTTGTATCCCTGAGACACTGAGACCCTGAGACCCTGAGACACTGAAACACTGAGAGACTGAGAGGCTGAAACACTGAGAGACTGAGAGACTGAGCGACTCAGAGACTGAGAGAGTGAGAGACTGAGACACTGAAACACTGAGACACTGAGACACTGAGACCCTGAGAGACTGAAACACTGAGACCCTGATAGTCCCTCAGTGTCTCAGTCTCTCAGTCTCTCAGTCTATCAGTCTCTCAGTGTCTCAGCGTCTCAGGGTCTCTGGGTCTCAGTCTCTCACTGTCTCAGTGTCTCAGGGTCTTAGTCTCTCAGTCTCTCATTCTCTCATTGTATCAGTCTCTCAGTCTCCCAGTGTCTCAGTGTCTCAGGTTCTCAGTGTCTCAGTATCTCAGTGTCTCAGTGCCTCAGGGTCTCAGTGTCTCAGTGTCTCAGTGTATCAGGGTCTCAGACTCTCAGTCTCTCAGTCTCTCAGTCTGTCAGGGTCTCAGGGTCTCAGTGTCTCAGTGTCTCAGTGTCTCAGGGTCCCAGTTTCTCAGTCTCTCCGTCGCTCAGTCTCTCAGTCGCTCAGTCTCTCAGTCTCTCAGTCACTCAGTCGCTCAGTTGCTCAATCTCTCAGTCTCTCAGTGTATCAGTCTCTCAGTGTCTCAGTGTGTCATGGTCTCTGGGTCTCAATGTCTCAGTGTCTCAGGGTCTCAGGGTCTTATTCTCTCATGCCCTCAGTCTCTCAGTCTCTCTGGGTCTCTGGGTCTCCAGGGCTCAGCCTCTCAGTCTCTCCGTGTCTCAGTGTCTTAGTGTCTCAGGGTCTCAGGGTCTCAGTGTCTCAGGATCTCAGGGTCTCAGGGTCTCAGTGTCTCAGTGTCTCAGTGTCTCATTGTCTCAGGGTCTCAGTGTCTCAGGGTCTCTGGGTTTCAGTCTCTTAGTGTCTCAGTGTCTCAGGGTCTCAGGGTCTCAGTGTCTCAGTGTCTCAGGGTCTCAGTGTCTCAGTGTCTCAGGGTCTCAGGGTCTCAGGTTCTCAGTGACTCGGGGTCTCAGTGTCTCGATGTCTCAGGGTCTAAGGGTCTCAGTGTCTCAGTGTCTCAGGGTCTCAGGGTCTCAGGGTCTCAGGTTCTCAGTGACTCGGGGTCTCAGTGTCTCGATGTCTCAGGGTCTAAGGGTCTCAGTGTCTCAGGGTTTCAGTGTCTCAGGATCTCAGGGCCATATTCTCTCATGCCCTCTATCTCTCAGTCTCTCTAGGTCTCTGGGTCTCCGGGGCTCAGCCTCTCAGTCTCTCAGTGTCTCAGTGTCTCATTGTCTCAGTGTCTCAGGGTCTCAGGGTCTCAGGGTCTCAGTGTGTCAGTGTCTGAGGGTCTCAGGGTCTCAGGGTCTTAGTGTCTCAGTGTCTCAGGGTCTCAGTGTCTCAGGGTCTCAGGGTCTCAGGATCTCAGAGTTTCAGGATCTCAGTCTCTCAGTGTCTCAGTCAGTCAGTCTCTCATTCTCTCATTGTATCAGTCTCTCACTCTCTCAGTCTCTCAGTGTCTCAGGTTCTCAGTGTCTCGGCGTCTCAGTGTCTCAGGGTCTCAGGGTCTCAGTGTCTCAGGATCTCAGGGCCATAATCTCTCATGCCCTCAGTCTCTCAGTCTCTGTGGGTCTCTGGGTCCCCAGGTCTCAGTCTCTCAGTCTCTCAGGGTCTCAGTGTCTCAGTGTCTCAGTGTCTCAGTCTCTCAGGGTCTCAGTGCCTTAGTGTCTCAGTCTCTCAGTCTCTGAGTCGCTCAGTCTCTCAGTGTATCAGTGTCTCAGGGTCTCAGTGTCTCAGTGTCTCAGGGTCTCAGGGTCTCAGGGTCTCAGTGTCTCAGAACCTCAGTGTCTCAGTGTCTCAGTGTCTCATTGTCTCAGGGTCTCAGTGCCTCAGGGTCTCTGGGTCTCAGTCTCTTAGTGTCTCAGGGTCTCAGGGCCTCAGTGTCTCAGGGTCTCAGTGTCTCAGTGTCTCTGTTTCTCAGGGTCTCAGGGTCTCAGAGTCTCAGGATCTCAGTCTCGCAGTGTCTCAGTCTCTCAGTCGCTCATTCTCTCATTGTATCAGTCTCCCAGTCTCTCAGTGTCTCAGGTTCTCAGTGTCTCGGCGTCTCAGTGTCTCAGGGTCTCAGTGTCTCAGGATCTCAGGGCCATAATCTCTCATGCCCTCAGTCTCTCAGTCTCTCTGGGTCTCTGGGTCCCCAGGTCTCAGTCTCTCAGTCTCTCAGGGTCTCAGTGTCTCAGTGTCTCAGTGTCTCAGTCTCTCAGGGTCTCAGTGCCTTAGTGTCTCAGTCTCTCAGTCTCTGAGTCGCTCAGTCTCTCAGTGTATCAGTCTCTCAGTCTCTCAGTGTCTCAGTGTCTCAGGGTCTCAGTGTCTCAGTGTCTCAGGGTCTCAGGGTCTCAGGGTCTCAGTGTCTCAGAGTCTCAGTGTCTCAGTGTCTCAGTGCCTCATTGTCTCAGGGTCTCAGTGTCTCAGGGTCTCTGGGTCTCAGTCTCTTAGTGTCTCAGTGTCTCAGGGTCTCAGGTTCTCAGTGTCTCAGGGTCTCAGGGTCTCAGGGTCTTATTCTCTCAGTCTCTCAGTCTCTCAGTGTCTCAGGGTCTCAGTGTCTCAGTGTCTCAAGGTCTTAGGGTCTCAGGGTCTCAGTCTGTCAGGGTCTCAGTCTCTCAGTCTCTCAGTCTCTGAGTCGCTCAGCCTCTCAGTCTCTCAGTGTATCAGTCTCTCAGTCTCTCAGTGTCTCAGGGTTTCAGTGTCTCAGTGTCTCAGGGTCTCAGGGTCTCAGGGTCTCAGTGTCTCAGTGACTCAGGGTCTCAGGGTCTCAGTTGCTCAGGGTCTCAGTGTCTCAGGGTCTCAGTGCCTCAGGGTCTCAGAGTGTCAGTGTCTCAGGGTCTCAGTGTCTCAGGGTCTCAGTGTCTCAGTGTCTCAGGGTCTCAGGGTCTCAGGGACTCAGTCTCTCAGTCCCTCAGTCTCTCAGTCCCTCAGTCTCTCAGTGTCTCTGGGTCTCAGTGTCTCAGTGTCTCAGTGTCTCAGGGTCTCAGTCTCAAGGGGCGCAGTGTCTCAATCTCTCCGTCTCTCAGTCTCTTAGTCGCTCAGTCTTTCAGTCTCTCAGTCTTTCTGTGTATAAGTCTCTCAGCCTCATTCTCTCAGTGTCTCAGTGTCTCAGGGTCTCAGTGTCTCGGGGTCACAGTTTCTCAGTGTCTCAGTGTCTCAGACTCTCAGTCTCTCAGTTTCTCAGTCGCTCAGTCTCTCAGTGTCTCAGGCTCTCTGGGACTCTGGGTCTCAGTCTCTCAGTACCTCAGGGTCTCAGTGTCTCAGGGTCTCAGGGTCTCAGTGTCTCAGGCTCTCTGGGTCTCAGGGTCTCAGTGTCTCAGTGCCTCAGGGTCTCAGTGTCTCAGGGTCTCAGGGTCTCAGTGTCTCAGGGTCTCAGGTTCTCAGTGTCTCAGTCTCTCTGGGTCTCTGGGTCTCCGGGTCTCAGTCTCTCAATCTCTTAGTGTCTCAGGGTTTCAGTGTCTCAGGGTCTCAGGGTCTCAGGCTCTCAGTCTCTCAGGGTCTCAGGGTCTCAGTGTCTCAGGGTCTCAGGATCTCAGAGTTTCAGGATCTCAGTCTCTCAGTGTCTCAGTCTCTGAGTCTCTCATTCTCTCATTGTATCAGTCTCTCACTCTCTCAGTCTCTCAGTGTCTCAGGTTCTCAGTGTCTCGGCGTCTCAGTGTCTCAGGGTCTCAGGGTCTCAGTGTCTCAGGATCTCAGGGCCATAATCTCTCATGCCCTCAGTCTCTCAGTCTCTCTGGGTCTCTGGGTCCCCAGGTCTCAGTCTCTCAGTCTGTCAGGGTCTCAGTGTCTCAGTCTCTCAGTGTCTCAGTCTCTCAGGGTCTCAGTGACTTGGTGTCTCAGTCTCTCAGTCTCTGAGTCGCTCAATCTCTCAGTGTATCAGTCTCTCAGTCTCTCAGTGTCTCAGTGTCTCAGGGTCTCAGTGTCTCAGTGTCTCAGGGTCTCAGGGTCTCAGGGTCTCAGTGTCTCAGAGTCTCAGTGTCTCAGTGTCTCAGTGTCTCATTGTCTCAGGGTCTCAGTGTCTCAGGGTCTCTGGGTCTCAGTCTCTTAGTGTCTCAGTGTCTCAGGGTCTCAGGGTCTCAGTGTCTCAGGGTCTCAGTGTCTCAGTGTCTCTGTTTCTCAGGGTCTCAGGGTCTCAGAGTCTCAGGATCTCAGTCTCGCAGTGTCTCAGTCTCTCAGTCGCTCATTCTCTCATTGTATCAGTCTCTCAGTCTGTCAGTGTCTGAGGTTCTCAGTGTCTCGGCGTCTCAGTGTCTCAGGGTCTCAGTGTCTCAGGATCTCAGGGCCATAATCTCTCATGCCCTCAGTCTCTCAGTCTCTCTGGGTCACTGGGTCCCCAGGTCTCAGTCTCTCAGTCTCTCAGGGTCTCAGTGTTTCAGTGTCTCGGTCTCTCAGTGTCTCAGTCTCTCAGTCTCTCAGGGTCTCAGTGTCTTAGTGTCTCAGTCTCTCAGTCTCTGAGTCGCTCAGTCTCTCAGTGTGTCAGTCTCTCAGTCTCTCAGTCTCTCAGTCTCTCAGTCTCTCAGTGTCTCAGTGTCTCAGGGTCTCAGGTTCTCAGTGTCTCAGGGTCTCAGGGTCTTATTCTCTCAGTCTCTCAGTCTCTCAGTGTCTCAGTGTCCCAGTGTCTCAGTGTTCCAGGGTCTCAGTGTCTCAGGGTCTCAAGGTCTTAGGGTCTCAGGGTCTCAGTCTGTCAGGGTCTCAGTGTCTCAGTCTCTCAGTCTCTGAGTCGCTCAGCCTCTCAGTCTCTCAGTGTATCAGTCTCTCAGTCTCTCAGTGTCTCAGGGTTTCAGTGTCTCAGTGTCTCAGTGTCTCAGGGTCTCAGGGTCTCAGGGTCTCAGTGTCTCAGTGACTCAGGGTCTCAGGGTCTCAGTTGCTCAGGGTCTCAGTGTCTCAGGGTCTCAGTGCCTCAGGGTCTCAGAGTGTCAGTGTCTCAGGGTCTCAGTGTCTAAGTGTCTCAGGGTCTCAGTGTCTCAGGGTCTCAGTGTCTCAGTGTCTCAGGGTCTCAGTGTCTCAGGGACTCAGTCTCTCAGTCCCTCAGTCTCTCAGTCCCTCAGTCTCTCAGTGTCTCAGGGTTTCAGTGTCTCAGGGTCTCAGTCTCAAGGGGCGCAGTGTCTCAATCTCTCCGTCTCTCAGTCTCTTAGTCGCTCAGTCTTTCAGTCTCTCAGTCTTTCTGTGTATAAGTCTCTCAGCCTCATTCTCTCAGTGTCTCAGTGTCTCAGGGTCTCAGTGTCTCGGGGTCACAGTTTCTCAGTGTCTCAGTGTCTCAGACTCTCAGTCTCTCAGTTTCTCAGTCGCTCAGTCTCTCAGTGTCTCAGGCTCTCTGGGACTCTGGGTCTCAGTCTCTCAGTACCTCAGGGTCTCAGTGTCTCAGGGTCTCAGTGTCTCAGGCTCTCTGGGTCTCAGGGTCTCAGTGTCTCAGTGCCTCAGGGTCTCAGTGTCTCAGGGTCTCAGGGTCTCAGTGTCTCAGGGTCTCAGGTTCTCAGTGTCTCAGTCTCTCTGGGTCTCTGGGTCTCCGGGTCTCAGTCTCTCAATCTCTTAGTGTCTCAGGGTTTCAGTGTCTCAGGGTCTCAGGGTCTCAGGCTCTCAGTCTCTCAGGGTCTCTGGGTCTCAGTCTCTCAGTGTCTCAGGGTCTCAATCTCTCAGTGTCTCAGTCTCTCAGTCTCTCAGTGTCTCATTCTGTCAGGGTCTCAGTGTCTCAGTGTCTCAGTCTCTCAGTCTCTGAGTCACTCAGTCTCTCAGTCTCTCAGTGTATCAGTCTCTCAGTCTCTCAGTCTCTCAGTCTCTCAGTCTCTCAGTTTCTCAGTCTCTCAGTGTCTCAGTGTCTCAGTGTCTCAGTCTCTGAGTCGCTCAGTCGCTCAGTCTCTCAGTCTCTCAGTCACTCAGTGTATCAGTCTCTCAGTCTCTCAGTGTCTCAGTGTCTCAGGGTCACAGGGTCTCAGGGTCTCAGTGTCTCAGGGTCTCAGGGTCTCATTTGCTCAGGGACTCAGTGTCTCAGGGTCTCAGGGTTTTAGTCTCTCAGTCTCTCAGTCTCTCAGTGTCTCAGTGTCTCAGGGTCTCAGTGACTCAGGGTCTCAGTGTCTCAGTGTCTCAGTGTTTCAGGGTCTCAGTGTCTCAGTGTCTCAGTGCCTCAGGGTCTCAGTGTCTCAGTGTCTCAGGGTCTCAGTGTCTCAGTGTCTCAGTGTCTCAGTGTCTCAGTGTCTCAGGGTCTCAGTGTCTCAGTCTCTCAGTCTCTGAGTCGCTGAGTCTCTCAGTCTCTCAGTCTCTCAGTGTCTCAGTGTCTCAGGGTCTCAATGTCTCAGTGTCTCAGGATCTCAGGGTCTCAGGGTCTCAGTGTCTCAGGGTCTCAGGATCTCAGTGTCTCAGGGTCTCAGGATCTCAGTGTCTCAGGGTCTCTGGGTCGCAGACTCTGAGTGTCTCAGGGTCTCAGTGTCACAGTGTCTCAGTGTCTCATTGTCTCAGGGTCTCAGGGTCTCAGTGTCTCAGTGTCTCAGTGTCTCAGTGTCTCAGGGTCTCAGGGTCTCAGGGTCTCAGAGTCTCAGTGTCTCAGTCCCTCAGTGTCTCAGTCTCTCAGTCTATCAGGGTCTCAGTGTTTCAGCCTCTCAGGGTCTCAGTGTCTCAGTGTCTCAGTGTTTCAGTGTCTCAGTCTCTCAGTCTCTCAGTCTCTGAGTCGCTCAGTCTCTCAGTGTATCAGCCTCTCAGTGTCTCAGTGTCTCAGGGTCTCAGGGTCTCAGTGTCTCAGCGTCTCAGGGTCTCTGGGTCTCAGTCTCTCACTGTCTCAGTGTCTCAGTGTCTCAGTGTCTCAGTGTCTCAGTGTCTCAGGATCTCTGGGTCTCAGTGTCTCAGGGTTTCAGTGTCTCAGTTTCTCAAGGTCTTATGGTCTCAGGGTCTCAGAGTCTCAGGGTCTCAGTTTCTCAGCGTCTCAGTGTCTCAGGGTCTCAGTGTCTCAGTGTCTCAGTGTCTCATTGCCTCAGTGTCTCAGGGTCTCAGGGTCTCAGTGTCTCAGTGTCTCAGTGTCTCAGTGTCTCATTGTCTCAGTGTCTCAGGGTCTCAGGGTCTCAGTGTCTCAGGATCTCAGGGTCTCAGGGTCTCAGTGTCACATTTTCTCAGTGTCACATTGTCTCAGGGTGTCAGTGTCACATTGTCTCAGGGTGTCAGTGTCTCAGTGTCTCAGGGTCTCAGGGTCTCAGGGTCTCAGAGTCTCAGGATCTCAGTCTCTCAGTCTCTCAGTCTCTCATTCTCTCATTGTATCAGTCTCTCAGTCTCTCAGTCTCTCAGTGTCTTAGTGTCTCAGGTTCTCAGTGTCTCGGGGTCTCAGTGTCTCAGTGTCTCAGGGTCTCAGTGTCTCAGTGTCTCAGGGTCTCAGTGTCTCAGGATCTCAGGGCCTTATTCTCTCATGCCCTCAGTCTCTCTGGGTCTCTGGGTCTCCGGGGCTCAGCCTCTCAGTCTCTCCGTGTCTCAGTGTCTCAGTGTCTTAGTGTCTCATGGTCTCAGGGTCTCAGTGTCTCAGGATCTCAGGGTCTCAGGGTCTCAGTGTCTCAGTGTCTCAGTGTCTCATTGTCTCAGGGTCTCAGTTTCTCAGTGTCTCAGGGTCTCTGGGTCTCAGTCTCTTAGTGTTTCAGTGTCTCAGGGTCTCAGGGTCTCAGTGTCTCAGTGTCTCAGGTTCTCAGTGTCTCGGGGTCTCAGTGTCTCAGTGTCTCAGGGTCTCAGTGTCTCAGTGTCTCAGGGTCTCAGTGTCTCAGGATCTCAGGGCCTTATTCTCTCATGCCCTCAGTCTCTCAGTCTCTCTGGGTCTCTGGGTCTCCGGGGCTCAGCCTCTCAGTCTCTCCGTGTCTCAGTGTCTCAGTGTCTTAGTGTCTCAGGGTCTCAGGGTCTCAGTGTCTCAGGATCTCAGGGTCTCAGGGTCTCAGTGTCTCAGTGTCTCATTGTCTCAGGGTCTCAGTGTCTCAGTGTCTCAGGCTCTCTGGGTCTCAGTCTCTTAGTGTTTCAGTGTCTCAGGGTCTCAGGGTCTCAGTGTCTCAGTGTCTCAGGGTCTCAGTGTCTCAGGGTCTCAGGGTCTCAGGTTCTCAGTGACTCGGGGTCTCAGTGTGTCAGTGTCTCAGGGTCTCAGGGTCTCAGTGTCTCAGGGTCTCAGGGTCTCAGGGTCTCAGTGTCTCAGGATCTCAGGGCCATATTCTCTCATGCCCTCTGTCTCTCAGTCTCTCTAGGTCTCTGGGTCTCCGGGGCTCAGCCTCTCAGTCTCTCAGTGTCTCAGTGTCTCATTGTCTCAGTGTCTCAGGGTCTCAGGGTCTCAGGGTCTCAGTGTGTCAGTGTCTGAGGGTCTCAGGGTCTCAGGGTCTCAGTGTCTCAGTGTCTCAGGGTCTCAGTGTCTCAGGGTCTCAGTGTCTCAGGGTCTCAGGGTCTCAGAGTCTCAGGATCTCAGTCTCTCAGTGTCTCAGTCTCTCAGTCTCTCATTCTCTCATTGTATCAGTCTCCAACTCTCTCAGTCTCTCAGTGTCTCAGGTTCTCAGTGTCTCGGCGTCTCAGTGTCTCAGGGTCTCAGGGTCTCAGGGTCTCAGTGTCTCAGGATCTCAGGGCCATAATCTCTCATGCCCTCAGTCTCTCAGTCTCTCTGGGTCTCTGGGTCCCCAGGTCTCAGTCTCTCAGTCTCTCAGGGTCTCAGTGTCTCAGTGTCTCAGTGTCTCAGTCTCTCAGTGTCTCAGTCTCTCAGGGTCTCAGTGTCTCAGTGTCTCAGTCTCTCAGGGTCTCAGTGCCTTAGTGTCTCAGTCTCTCAGTCTCAGAGTCGCTCAGTCTCTCAGTGTATCAGTCTCTCAGTCTCTCAGTGTCTCAGTGTCTCAGGGTCTCAGGGTCTCAGTGTCTCAGGGTCTCAGGGTCTCAGGGTCTTATTCTCTCGTTCACTCAGTCTCTCAGTGTCTCAGCGTCTCAGTCTCTCAGTCTCTCAGGGTCTCAGTGTCTCAGTGTCTCAGTCTGTCAGGGTCTCAGTCTCTCAGTCTCTGAGTCGCTCAGTCTCTCAGTCTCTCAGTGTATCAGTCTCTCAGTCTCTCAGTGTCTCAGGGTTTCAGTGTCTCAGTGTCCCAGTGTCTCAGGGTCTCAGGGTCTCAGGGTCTCAGTGTCTCAGTGACTCAGGGTCTCAGGGTTTCAGTTGCTCAGGGTCTCAGTGTCTCAGGGTCTCAGTGCCTCAGAGTCTCAGTGTGTCAGTGTCTCAGTGTTTCAGGGTCTCAGTGTCTCAGTGCTTCAGGGTCTCAGTGTCTCAGTGTCTCAGGGTCTCAGGGTCTCAGTGTCTCAGGGACTCAGTCTCTCATTCTCTCAGTCTCTCAGTCTCTCAGTGTCTCAGGGTCTCAGTGTCTCAGTGTCTCAGGGTCTCAGTCTCTCAGCGTCTCAGTCTCTCAGTCTCTCAGGGTCTCAGTGTCTCAGTGTCTCAGTCTGTCAGGGTCTCAGTCTCTCAGTGCTTCAGGGTCTCAGTGTCTCAGTGTCTCAGGGTCTCAGGGTCTCAGTGTGTCAGTGTCTCAGTGTTTCAGGGTCTCAGTGTCTCAGTGCTTCAGGGTCTCAGTGTCTCAGTGTCTCAGGGTCTCAGGGTCTCAGTGTCTCAGGGACTCAGTCTCTCATTCTCTCAGTCTCTCAGTCTCTCAGTGTCTCAGGGTCTCAGGGTCTCAGGGTCTCAGTGTCTCAGTGACTCAGGGTCTCAGGGTTTCAGTTGCTCAGGGTCTCAGTGTCTCAGGGTCTCAGTGTTTCAGGGTCTCAGTGTCTCAGTGTCTCAGTGCCTCAGGGTCTCAGTGTCTCAGTGTCTCAGGGTCTCAGGGTCTCAGTGTCTCAGGGACTCAGTCTCTCAGTCCCTCAGTCTCTCAGTCCCTCAGTCTCTCAGTGTCTCAGGGTCTCAGTGTCTCAGTGTCTCAGGGTCTCAGTCTCAAGGGGCGCAGTGTCTCAATCTCTCCGTCTCTCAGTTTCTTAGTCGCTCAGTCTTTCAGTCTCTCAGTCTTTCTGTGTATAAGTCTCTCAGCCTCATTCTCTCAGTGTCTCAGTGTCTCAGGGTCTCAGTGTCTCAGTGTCTCGGGGTAACAGTTTCTCCTTGTCTCAGTGTCTCAGACTCTCAGTCTCTCAGGCTCTCTGGGACTCAGGGTCTCAGTCTCTCAGTGCCTCAGGGTCTCAGTGTCTCAGTGTCTCAGTGTCTCAGGGTCTCAGTGTCTCAGGGACTCAGTCTCTCAGTCTCTCAGTCTCTCAGTGTCTCAGGGTCTCAGTGTCTCAGTGTCTCAGGGTCTCAGGGTCTCAGTCTCAAGGGGCGCAGTGTCTCAATCTCTCCGTCTCTCAGTCTCTTAGTCACTCAGTCTTTCAGTCTCTCAGTCTTTCTGTGTATAAGTCTCTCAGCCTCATTCTCTCAGTGTCTCAGTGTCTCAGGGTCTCAGTGTCTCAGTGTCTCAGGGTCACAGTTTCTCAGTGTCTCAGTGTCTCAGACTCTCAGTCTCTCAGTTTCTCAGTCACTCAGTCTCTCAGTCTCTCAGTGTCTCAGGCTCTCTGGGACTCTGGGTCACAGTCTCTCAGTGCCTCAGGGTCTCAGTGTCTCAGGGTCTCAGGGTCTCAGTGTCTCAGGCTCTCTGGGTCTCAGGGTCTCAGTGTCTCAGTGCCTCAGGTTCTCAGTGTCTCAGGGTCTCAGTGTCTCAGGGACTCAGTCTCTCAGTCTCTCAGTATTTCAGGGTCTCAGTGTCTCAGTGTCTCAGGGTCTCAGTCTCAAGGGGCGCAGTGTGTCAATCTCTCCGTCTCTCAGTCTCTTAGT